>JAAIXJ010000734.1:8636-27483 GCA_013403705.1 Heliconius hermathena | reverse complement strand
TTCTCCTATGGAACGTAAGCCCTGAACGTAGGCATTGCAGATGTGTCCAAAGCCATATTCACTAAATAGCGCGGTATTTTCGCCTCTTCGTTGATTCTGATGAGTCCCCATGGGGACACAGGGTCTTCCGCGTTTTCCAGAAGACGTCGATGGTGAGTTCTAAGGTGCTACTTCTTCAATGATTGGTAAGGTTAACAAATATTCAGGATCTATCCAATTTTCGTTGTTTTTTAAAAAAACGAATCCTTTTACCGGGACGCTTCCGTCCATCGTTTATTAAAGGAACGAATGAGATTCCTTTGAATGTTGCTGACAATAAAACACATGTTGTCTACAGAAACGTGATACTTTTCTTTTAGAAATATTGATAGCTAATATTGACTGCTTCAAGTTTTTTTCCTCCTTCAATGTATGGGAGTAATAATTCACGCTTGGAACACTTGAAAGTATTAGCCATTTTGAAATTTAGTGAAGTTACTTAACAATCAAACGTCTGTTAGTAATTTTATTACTAATTTGTAAGAGTTTATTAAATTAATTCACTCTATTTATATAATTTCATAAATGAAGGTATTGTGCATTTTATTAATTTGTTATACCGCAAAATGTGTGCAAAATGAAGATAAAACGTTCTTTTATTAATAAATAACAATAATTTCATTGAAATTTACCGCAATCTAATTAATTAAATAGTACAACATTAGAAATTTCAATAGATAGAGTTTTCTCGTTCCCTGACTTGTATCGTAGTTTTCGTGATAACTTCTAAAACCGCACGAGTTCGCAGCTGATTTTTAAAAATGTTATTTATGAATATTTGGACTATAAAACAACATCAAATGTAACGCGCCGGTAGACGTCGGTAACTGTCAAAAGTCTCGATGAACTTTAAATACGTACCTTTTTTTTCTTCACTTATTGTTAATATTTTTTATAGGAATATAGTCACAAAATCCACAATATAATAATTGTTTTAAAATCTACATACTATAGGCTTTTTAAAAATATATAATACTTTATACCTATTTGCACATTTTTTTAAGGAAATTAAGTTTAAAATATCGATGCGAACAACCTGAAATAGACATTCTTACGTATTACAATTTCTCACAATAAAAAAAATATATTCCAAAGGTAATTCACGAAAAAATTATTCATTACATTAAATATCCACTATTATACTATTTAAAAAAAAAATAAAAAGTGCGTCAGGGACGACTTTAGTAAAAATGAATTTTGATCTGCCGTTGTTCTACCATTATCCATAGTGCGTCAGCGGCTTTGCTCGCTTAAGGTACATGATTATTGATCTAATAAACAGAAATGACTTCTTTAATCTGTAATATTCTAATACGATTTTTTACTACATTATCGTAATTTCTATAAAGACTTTTGATTGTTTTGAATTAAAAAATACGACCAATGTTGATATTTGATATGTAAAGGTTCGAGCCATAAGCGAACCACATTTTATACGGAATGGAAGACCCATGCGTTCAAGGTCGCGAGTTCGTCGAAACCATACTCCGCGCCGTACCAAAGGCGCTGACTGGTTATGTTTTTACCATTACCGGTATAAAGAAAAGGCACACAAATGCATCATATATACATGAAGGGGAGTCGAGAAACTAAATGCCGTGCAGCGCGCCGCGGTGTGCAGCTGTACAGGTCATCCGAATCACCGCCTAAGCGTTAAGGACAAATATAGTGGGTTCAATTTTTTAATAGACACAGGTAATTAACATTTCATTGTTACCGCGCGATAAAGTGCGTTTGAAAAATCAACTAAATGATAATCATTACAATTACAGTTTGTATGCTGCAAATGGTACTCGAATTAATACTTATGGTACTAAAATTTTCAGTTTAAATTTAGGTTTACGTAGGGCATTTCAGTGGACTTTACTTATTGCTGACGTACGCCAACCCATCATCGGTGCTGACTTTTTAGGGCATTTCAAACTATTAGTTGACATTAGTTCGCATAAATTAATTGATGAAGCGACACATTTAAATATTTTAGCTTCTATTGTTATAAGTAACGAACAATCAATTACAACTATAGATAAAAGTCATCTTTTTTATAAAATTTTGTCAGAATTTCCCGATATCACTAAACCAGTTTCTTTCAAGGATCCGTCTAAGCACTCGGTTTATCATTATATTGAAACCAACGGTCCACCTGTTCACGCTAGGGCAAGGCCGCTACCTCCCCATCGATATACAAAGGTTAAAGAGGAATTTAAACTCATGCAATAGTTAGGAATTTGTAGACCTTCAAAGAGCGCATGGTCCAGTCCTTTACATCCCGAAAAAAGATGGTCAGTTACGACCTTCTGGCGACTATAGAGCGTTGAATGCCATAACTAAACCGGATATGTAACCAATTCCAAGATTACACGACTTCACTTATTTACTTGAAGGAAAAAATGTATTTTCACGTGTAGATATAAATCGTGCATACCATTTTATTATGGTTGCCCCTAATGATATAGAGAACTCCACTAACAATTCAATTTTGTTTACTTTATTATATTTTATTATATTTTGTATAAAATATTGTATAATAGTCCTTCAAAAATATATATTTTTATCAACAGTCGTATAACCAAGACGTTTGAAATGTCATCCTTTAGTCATTTTTGTCTTACCAGCGCGATTGCTATATAACATTCGCAGGCAAACTAATGCCTTGAGTTCAATCAAATGATGATAACTTTTTTTTAATGAACCGATTTTGATGAAACAAACTTTAATTTTAAAAGTTTGAGTTAAAACAAAGCAATTGGCTTTGTTTGCTTTGTTGAAAGTTTTAAGTAAATCGGTTCAGTACTTTCGGAGATTAGCGTGACCATACGTATAGACAGACAGACAGATAGACAGACAAGAAATTAAAAAATATATTTTTGCTTTCTATTATTCTTTTTAAGTGTTCCTCTATCCATTTCACTCAAAATTACTAAATGTGCAGACAAAACATTTTTACTGTCTTATTATATATAGAGATTTGCAAATGGCCTCAAGTAAGCAAGTGGTAAGCAAGTCGTATCTGAAAAACTGGTTTTTCTGTACTAATAAACATAAAAAATTGTAACAATGTCACTGCTTTTAACGGATTCATGAACTTTATGAGTGTTACAAATTTTTATCATCTCAATTGTAAAGATTTCACGTACGATATTCACAAAAGCATAGTCAATAAAACCAATACTATTTACGAACTTAGATTCAATGAACATGGTCGATATAATGTAACATTACGAAACTCACACACTGTCCTAGACTAGTAATCCTGTGGCTACATTATAATACCTACACCTTAACATCTCAGTTTGGCTAGTGTGGAAATTTGAATAAACAAACCTCTGTTATTAAAATTTTAACGATAGTTTTAGAAAGTTGTAAAGATGGGGTGACTGACGGAAAGCGATAAATCTCGAGAGAAAGTTATTTGTGGAAAGGCAATAAGAAGTATTTAGATATATGTACTGTTTCCTTAAGGCTAGTCGTGGCGCAGGGGCACAAGCGAACCGACAACGATTACAATCGCACGCTTGTACTACTATAAACGAGTTCGATTGTGGGTTTGATCCCCACTCAGAGAAATTGAAAATGTAATATTTTAATTTCCTTTGGTAGCGAGTTAAATGGCGGCGTTTAGTTCCTCCTCTCCAATCAACATCCAATTTCAACTGGATTCCATAATCAGAACCTAACCACACGTTAAGCACTAGATTTCAAATAAAAAAAATCAGCAAAATCGGGTCAACCAGTCAAAAGTTCTAAGGTAACATAAAAACAGTCGAATTAATAACCTCTTTTTCATACAGAAGTCGGTTAAAAAAATAACAACTTAATTCATAAGTACAACATACGATTCGATATCGAGCAATAAATAATTAAATTTCCACTCAAAAACTAATGATATTTTCAATTATGTTCTCCACAACACATAATGATGCAGAGAAACAAAATAAGTGCTTCTAAGCGAGCAAAGATGTATGAAACCTCTCTAAAGACCGTACACGTTCTTGTTCTACCGTTACAAATAAGTTACCTGTAATTAATGTAATTTATTTATTTATTTCAGCTTCACGCTGTATCCCGCACACAGCAGGGTAAGTAGAGGGAACATAGTGTTAAGACATTCCGTTCCACACTTTCTGCCGAATTCTGGCATTGCGTGGTGAGTGGCAGAACTCAACGCCGCGCTTTGCCTCCACACCAGAGCGAAGAAATGGAAATATAAATATAAGTAAATATTTAATCTCCTTGAGTGGTGATCGAACCCACAATCAGTCGGTTTGTTTCACACTTTGTGCCCCTGCGCCACGACTGGCCTCATGTACCGGTCTAACATGACTTACCGTGTAATGGTCGTACATTATGACGAAACACCACGCACAATGAAAACAAAAATTCGTTTACTGTTTATATTGCTCACGTATTGAAAAGCAGCTCATTTATGTTGATATTGGTTAACCTGGAATAAGTAAAACATTTAAATGACAACCGAAATACGTTTTTTAATGAGTTCGTTTCTCATTGAGTTTTTATTACCGTGAAATAATTTTTATTTTTATTTATCTGTCATTCGGTTTTAAATTTACGTATAAAAAGTATATATAAAACAACTAATGTTGTTGTATATATAATTTTTTAAATGTATACTTATACTCATATGTCGTCACACACGACATGTTCATTCACGACGTCATTTATGGTTTGGTTTGGTTCTTTAATTATGGCGTTTCGAGCGTGCCAGTTGAGCACATATCACTTCGCCAATGTCACGTTGTATGGAGAAGACACGTAGGAGGTTGTACGGTAAAAAAGAGATAATCACACAATAGGAGAATGCATGTAAAAAAAAGAATCCTGTTAGAAATTGCCTTCACCTAAAAAAAAAGACAAAACATCAATATATACATAATATACATAAGACAGTGTTAGTACTAAGAAATATTTAAAACAAAGGTGTTAGCTTACAATTTAATATTATTATATCTAATATATTTACATAAAAATTTACAAAGAGGACTAAACACAAACATTAACAAACATTGAACATTTAGGGGTCGGGGAACTTTATGAGGGAGGACATCGTATAAAGGACGGATTAGCTTAGGGCAATTGAAAAGGATATGAGAAGGGGAACCATCGTCTAGGCCACATTCACACAGTGAATGGTCCCTGACCCTGATCTTGGCTAGGTGTACAGGTGTACATGAATGTCCAAGGCGCAAGCGACAAATAGTTGATATAATCCTCCGTTCAGTACATCTTTGAGAAAAAAACCAAGGTCGCCTGGGGATATTAGGTTGAATAGCAGCATAATGCTTACCTTTCTGCAATTTTGATAATTCCCAGAAGACGTCATTTATGTAACGTGTATTCATAAAATACGTCAAACCAATATAAAAACGACCACTGACATTTTCTTAACCACCCAAATAACCAGATATAATAAAAAAACCGGACAAGTGCGAGTCGCGCTAACCCACCGTACAAAAATTGGAGGCCTCGAACTTTTTTCGAAATTCAGGCATAGCTTAACCAGTGCCCTTTCATCTGATACCTCACTTGAACTAGCGGCTTTAATACCAAATTTTGCCCCCTTTTTAAGACAATTATTTTTTAGGATATCACCACAAATATATAGTTTTCAGTTCCATTCCATTTGTTCTGAACAAGTAGGTCCTACCTGTAAATATTAGCTGCCAAATTTCATAATTCTAGGTTAACCGGAAGTATCCTATTAATTTTGATTACTTTTTAATGTCGAAATACGCGTTTCTTGCTATTTAAAGCTATTATTGTTTAGGATTTGACCATTAATGTATAGTTTTCCGATTTTTTTCCTGAACTAGTACTACATGTAGATGCTAGCTGCCAAATTTTATAATAAAATTATTATGAAATTTAGCATTTAGTTAACCGTAAATACTATACTTTATAGCATTTAGTTAACCGTAAATACTATACTTTAAATTTCGATCCTCTTTGTAGTGTAGAAATACGCGTTTTTTGCTGTATAAATAACCATATCTTTTTTTGAAGTAAATTTAGGAATACGTTCTTTTTTGGAGCCGTAGATCTGACTATATGGTTTGAATTTCAATTCGATATCTCTAAGATAAGGTTCTTGACAGACAGACAGGTGGACAACAAAATGATCTTATAAGGGTTACATATTTCGTTTAAAGATACGGAACACTAAAAATCACCAAGAATCCAAAATTAAAATACTCACATTAAATAACATTATAATATATTCTTCATTCTTCATTATTATATATATTCTTCAAACTAATATAAAAATTAAACTCTTTCGTAAACCACCCAATTAAATAGCCACTACAAAATAATCAGAGTTGAGAGTATAGAGTAAAAGTTAAAATACCATCACTCATTTCATAACACTAAAAACATTTATATTATTTTCACAAAAAAAAAACAGCAGTGAGTTTTATAGGATAAATGCTTTTTATGCTACACAGTAACAGTATTACGTACATAATATACAGACTACAGAGATCACGTCGCTGGACAAAATGTATAACCCAATCAATTATTATACTCGCGTACCGATTCTGCAATGTGAAATGCAAAAAAATTTAATGTCGGTTAAAAAAGTTATCGTTATTCCCGTTGCATTTCAATTTTCTTAGTGCAGCAGCTTTTTGACGATGAATAATTATGTGTTTTTCGATTGCTACTTTCATAAATTACTTATAGTGAAATAAGGGATATATATTATTTGCTTCTATAACATATTAGTATTTTTCTATAACTTCACGCTGTATCCCACACACAGCAGGGTAGGCAGATGGAACCTAGTGTTAAGACACTCCGTTCCCCTGTTTCTGCCGAATTCTATAGGCATTGCGTGTTGAGTAGTAGAACTCAACGCCGTGCTTAACCTCGACATCAGAGCGAAGAAATGGAAATATAAATTTAAGTAAATATTTCATCTCTTCGAGTGGGGATCGAACCCACAACCAGCCGGTTTTACAGTCACACCTCGTGCCGCTGCGCCATGACTGGCCTCAATAACAATGAAAATATTAAATATTTCATTTTCTTGAGCGGAAATCGAACCTACAACCTGACGCTCTTACAGTCACACGCTTGTGCCCCTGCACGACGACTGGCCTCAAGCTTTTGAATAGAATGGATTTTATACCTACCTACCTACCTATATTTTGCTGGCTACAACTAATAGTCCATTAGTCTTAATATCTGTAAACTTGTTTAATTTTTATTTAAGATATAAAGCTTTTCTTTACAAAGTACAGTAAAAAAATATAACTTACTGTACTCTCAAATTAACATTGCTTATTATCTCGAAGACTAATCAATACAATATATGTAAACATTGTGAACAATACACTCATCTCTATATATAAGACAGTAAAAATATTTTGTACATTTAGTAATTTTGACTGAAAAGGATAGAGGGACACTTAAAAAGAATAATAGAAAGCAAAAATATTTTTTTTGATTTTTTACCTGTCTGTCTGTCGATATGTATGGTCACATTTTTCTCCGAAAGTACTAAATTGATTTACTTAAGAGTTTCACCAATTGATTTGTTTTAACTCAACTTAACAACTAAAGTTTGTTTCATCAAAATCGGTTCATTAAAAAAAGTTATCGTCATTTGAATGAACTCAAGGCATTAGTTTGCCTGCGAATGTTATATAGCAATCGCACTGGTAAGATTCTTGGCCAAAGAATGCCAGTTGAAACGTCTTGGTTATATGACTGTTGATAAAAATATATGTTTTTAAAGCACTATTATACAATATTTTGTACAATAAAGTAAACAAAATTGAATTGTTAGTAGAGATTACCTTCATAAATCATAACCGTTAAGTTTAAGTCGTAATTAATTCAACACAGAAATAAAGACCGATTTGATCTTTAAAGAAATATTAAGTAAATACATAGATTCTTTGGTTCGTTTGTTCCTTTGAAATAAATCTATATAAAAAATGCCTAAAACAGCCTTTCTACGTGTACACTGTAATAACTACATATTTACCGATTGTACATTTAGCTTTAAATAATATATGTAACTAATGTAAAAACAGGAATTAATATGCAATGATTACAGTTATTTTACAAAGAATATTATGAATCCTTCAAATCAATAATTTAATATTTATGGATGTTTCTGAAAGAGTAAATTAATCAGCATATTTAACAGAGTTTTAGAATTATGATGAGACGTACATTACATAGGTAAAAAGTACAAAATGTTACAAAAATATATACGTGTAATAAATAATTAACTTTATGTATATTTTATAAATATCAAATATCAACAATGGTCGTATTTTTTAATTCAAAACAATCAAAAATTCTTACAGAAATTACGATAATGTAGTAAAAAAATCATATTAGAATATTACAGATTAAAGTAATAAAAAATCATATTAGAAATCATTATAATTGTCAATCAATTCTGTTTATTAAATCAATAATCATATAGTCAAAGCGGGCGAAGCCGCAGACGGGGCGCTAGTAATATCAATAATAATATATATAACAATAGTAATATATATACGAGTATATATTATATATAATGTATGCATAATAATATACTCCGTAAGAGATAATTGGATGAAATTAGCCAAACAACGCATATTTCTAATACTACCTCTACTGGCCGGAGAAGAAACAACGATAACATGAAAAGTTCAGTAAAGAGCCCTGGGCTACATAAGCTGTGTGGTATAACGTATTTTAACGACGTTCAATTTGTTGTTAATCATATCCAATATAGCTGGACGTTTAATTTTACATATATTTTATTTTCAGGTATGAACCTTCTATTCAATTTATATATAGATTTTTATTTAATATTTTTATTTCATACACTAATTACAACTTTGTCACTGTAAAGTTTTGCGGCGTATAATTTTCTATTTAAGTCTCAAACAGGCAGGCAATGAATATTAATATTTAATTGGACCCCAACTGTTAGTCTTAATAAATTATTAAGCTTGTTTTTTTTGCTTCTATGCAGTCGGGTTTTTTGGTTATTTTAATGATTATTTTTTATTGTGATAAAATGAAAATATAGCTACTGACTAAAGATGCTGTCAAGCTAACAACAACCTTACTACAATATCAAAATCTAAGCCTATTTGTTTTACTTGGCACCGACTTCAAAATTATAAAATCTCTCTTTAATTATTTTAGAGGCCGGTCGTGGCGCAGCTGCACGAGGTGTGACTGTTAAACCGACTGGTTGTGGGTTCGATCCCCACTCGAGGAGATGAAATATTTACTTAAATTTATATTTCTATTTCTTCGCTCTGGTGTCGAAGTTAAGCGCGGCGTTGAGTTCTGCCACTCAACACGCAATGCCTCCAGAATTCGGCAGAAAGTGGGGAACGGGAGTGTTACTAGGTTCCCTCGTGGACTAGGTTGTGGACCCTCGTGGACTACCTTGTAGACTAGGTTCCCTCTGCCTACCCTACTGTGTGCGGGATACAGCGTGAAGCTGATTTTTTTATTTTTATAATTATTTTTGTTTAACATTATCAAAGTACGTATTACTTATATTAACAATTATAAACAAAATTTTTTAGTTTGAAGCCGATTTTTTTTGTTAAAAATTAATTTATTTTATGATTTTAAGGGTAGACTTTGAAAGGATGCTTCTCAAGGTAGTGGTTGTCCTATGTAAAACTTTAAATTTAATTAGGTTTTTTTTTGTGCAACCAAATATTTTGGCATGTCGACAAGAACATACATAAAAAATATTCGGACGAATTGGGAACCTCTCCCTTTTTTGAAGTCGGTTGAGAATGAGAACAACCTCTTTCATGAGTTGAAAAGAAATGCAACGTTGAGGAATTTCACTTATGACACCAATTTTAACAATGTTTTTCCTTGTAGCTTGTTCTATAATTTATTTTAATCCTAGTCAAAATTTTATATTTTGTAAGTAGGTATAGATATCTGTATATACATATATTATAAATGTTCATAGGATATTTATATTCAGATGTGCATTAGCAGCTTTTATAAAAAAATAGTTACAAAAAATTTAAAAATGACGTATAATTATAATATAAAAAACAAGCCCAATAGTTTTTTTTTTTTTTTTTATATTTGAATTGTTTTGCGCCACAGACTTTTGTTGTCCGTGCCTTTTTTGTTCTTAATTTATTTTTAAGTGTTATTTTTTTCCTTTTAAAAATATGAAGTGGACGGTAATATCTTGAATGGTCTGCTTTTGTCAAATCCGAGTTCCTTTTGTCAAGTCCGAGTGTTTGGCCGTTGATTATATTGATTGCGGCACAGTTAGTTGTTTCCGTAATATATCTATTGCCTCCTCATCTCTATAGGAAATAGCCATTTTAATGTTGTGTTCCACTATATCAGTCACGGAACCTTCATTTGCCCGGCGAATGAACCTGCCGATAGCGTCTTCTTCGGCGTCAGTGTAGTAGATGCATCCTTTTGTATGCCTTGTTAAGGCGACGATTGCATGTGATATGCTGTCGTGTAGGGCGTTTTTAATGGCCTTAGTTTGGATGATTACTACTAACTCGTATGTAAGTCCCTGAGATTCGTTGATGGTCAGGGTGCGTGAGTTTCCCCCCTTTCCGTATCCTTTCCTGGTTAGGTCCGCTTTTTCTGCTTGTGTATGGACCAGGTACAGAGTATTGGGGGAATCTATAGGGATGGAAGCACCCGTATATCGCGATTTTCTCAAGGAGCGAGTTATCTGTCGGGCTGAGTAGATTCCGTTATAAACTTCGTTGAGCGCGTATGTCACATCCATTGGACATCTATATGATCTCGCTAGCTCTTGACTGATGGTCGTCACGAGGTTTGGGCCGATATAGTGCATTTGGAAGAGGTTTAATCTGTCGATAAAGGGTAGTTGATTTATGTCCCCGATAAGTATTAGTGTCTTGGCCTTTGTTAATATGGCCGCCATTACGATTGCCCCAAAATGGTTCATTAGGGCCTCATCCACGAAAAGTCTTGCGGGATTTTCTGTAACACTATTTACCAGAATAGAGGCGATCGTTCGGACTTTGATTTTTGCGTCCCTGGTGCAACTAAAAGGGATCTTACTCCTGAGGTCCTCGGCTGCCTCAGTAGTTGTAGTTGCTACCAGATCTCTATCGGGGATGAAATTGTTCACCACCCAAGTGGACTTACCGCAGCCAGGAACACCATTCACCCATTTTATGTCAGGTGGCTCCCAATGCTCCCAGATGCTGGTTGGATTTTTTGAGGCTTGAATGGTAAGCGCTGTATTTAGTATCCTTTGTTCCAGCGCTACCTCCGTGCATCGAGCTATGACGAGGATTGGGTCGTCCGAAGATGTTGCGTATCTGGGTGGGGAATTTTCTACTGTTGACCTGTCATCCTTGTATACAAAGCCATCTTTACCGCTGTAAGCCGCCATATGGGGGAATTTAGGTGGGTTTCCCCTTAAATATTCCAATTTATTATTGTCATATATGGCGGCTTTCTCTTCTTCGAGTAACACTCTAAGCAGACCTTCGTTTCCGAGTTCAAAGGTCCTCCTAATTTTGTCGCAGGTTGCAAGGTTGACTTTGATGGTTTCCCTTACAATTGCTGTGTACTCTAGGAATGCGTTTTGCATGTGTTGCATGGCATCGTTTGCAGGAGACAGGTCAGGTGCTGTTACTTGGCCTTTGTCTGCTCTAGTGATTCTACCCTTCCTTATAAGTTTTTGTATCGGTTTTAGTATTGTAGGTAGCCAATAGTTCATTAAATTCAATTTTAGGAGGTATAATATATATGTGTGTTCCTATGTAGAGACCAAATGCCTTGGCCAATTTTTGATGATTCATAAGTCAGTTGATTTGTCTTAACTTTGCGTGTGATACTAAATATATAACAGTAATCAGAATTCTCTGCAGCGACAACCAATTGCCAGGGTCAAAATGAAAAGAAATTGACGACCTATATCAAGTGGGGTATCGTTGAACTAGATTAAGTAAGTCTTCACAAGGAACCCTCAAAAAATTAAATGAATCTCTACTGTTAATCCTAATGATATATAGGTTTGTTGTTTTCTTTACAGTTTCATGCAATCATGAGGTTTTGTGTTTTTTTATATTTTTTTTAAAAAGATTTATGACGGAAAAGTGAGCGGTAAGAGAGGTAGGGGTCCTCGGTTGACCTTCGAAAACACAGTATCAAAGATACTGGAGGAAGGTCACGTAAAAAGTTTGAAGAGGTTGATGGCAGTGGACGAGGCGAAAGAGGTATGTAGAGACCGTAGCGTTTGGCGCTCCGTTCTCTCTGACTACTCCGCTAGGGATAAAGCGTGAAGCTAAGTTAAGTTAAGTTATATTTTTTCTAATTAAGAAGTTTACCTACCATATTATTTGAATGCACTTCCAATTTTAATTGCAACATACACAGCACTGCATTTTAAATTAGCAAGTAATTTTAGATTCTGAGGCCGTTTCAATTTTAAGCGACTAGTAATTTCATCTAATTACATTTTCATAAATTAATCTCAAGATAAAATTGATTTATTATAATTTTTTCTATTCTAATTCATTTCTATTCTTAAAGTTACAGCGGTAACGTTAAAGCCGATTAGAAGACACACTCACGTGGTTAAGCACTTAATCTGCAGCTCCGTCTACGTCTATTTCATATTAATTATAGTAGAAAATAGAATTTTTGGCACATAAGCATAGCACAAGAGTGTGATTGTAGTGCCACTATAATTTTAACACTAAATTCCCCCTGCCTACCCTGCTATATACGAGACATAGCGTGAAGCTAAATAACAAATATAATTAAATTGTCGAAAACAAAAATATAATTAAGTCTGTACATTCTCTTATTGATGAAGTAGAGTAATATAAAAACTATGTATTTTTCAACTGCCATGTGGCGGAAACAATTCTATGATTTTTATAAAAAAAATTGCACAATAGTAGAAAAAAAACTTTACTGTAAAATTCTATACGTGTTGAAAAGAACAACGTGGTGTTCTGAATAAAAACTGCACTAGTTGGAAAAAATATATGCAGAGCCGATAAAACAAAGTGGAAAATAACGTTTTTGTCCAAAAATTTAATGTATCTCACATTTCAGAGCTCAGGTGTTCTCCGTACATGGTGGCGAAACCACTAACTTTTCACTTAAGCGTCTGTTGTATTATAAGTTGAGATAAAATGGTGCCTGGAGGATTTGATATTTACAGGAATTTTGTTGTGGAAGTCATAAAACTTGATAATTTTATAATGAAACAGGGAACAAAATGATAGGCACATTTTTAACTATTACATCATAGCACGACCACATCAGATTAGTAATGTAAAATTTTGAGTCCGTCGTGGCTCAGTAGTGTGAATATAACTGCGACGGGTGTAGATTCGATTCCCACTTGGTTGAATGAAATATTTAATATTTTCATTTCCTTGCTCTGGTAACGACGTAAAACGCGTCGTTGAGTTCCGTTTCTCATGAAAAAATATAAGAAATTAAAAAATAAATAAATCAGCATCACGCTGTATCCCGCACACAGCAGAGTAGGCAGATGGAACCTAGTGTTAAGACACTCCGTTCCACTCTTTCCGCTAAGTCCTGGAGACATTGCGTGTTGAGTGGCGGAATGAGTTCCGCCACGTCGCGCTTTGCCTCGACACTAGAGCGAAGAAATGAAAATAAATATTTCATCTCCTCGAGTGGGGATCGAACCCACAACCAGTCGATTTTACAGTCACACTTTGTGCCCCTGCGCCACGACTGCCCTCTATAAGAAATTAAAAAATGTTTATTAATAATGTATGTGTCTACATAATCATCTGAACACATCACAATACACAGCTACATGGTATGAACTTTTAAAATTTATAAAATGGAAATCATAATTTGCATTGAAAATAAAAATATTTTCCTCTATTCTATAGAATATTTTTAGCTTGCTAAAAAAATTCTATGTTAGTACAGTATGCAACAATATATTAGGTACGTGTATACTAGCGAAAAGAAGATAACATAATAATATTTTGTTTGTCTATCGCAGCGTGTATCGAATTAATTTTAATAGTTAATATCGACTACTCTATTATATAAGATATTTATCCCACATAATATGGTGGCTTTGAGTGTTTACTATGTGCTAAATTATTTTAGGGCGAATGGGGCACAAGTTACTACTGTAAGCGCGATAGATTCCAAAATCGAACCCAAGTTCGATTTCCATACGAGGTAATGATTTTTTTATAATTTAATTTCCTCGCCTGTTAACGAGTCAAAGCGAGGCGTTGAGTTCCGCCCTCGTGGACTACACATTTATAACAAATTTATGTCTTCTCTTTTTTTCTCTTCTTTTTAAAATATATTATATTATTTTATGGAAATATAAAAAATACATGTAAATTGAAATAAAATGTGCATAAACTAGGCTGTCTTCGTTTTCTAAGACTGCGGTCGTACTATAATCAAAATAAAAATGAATACAGAATTAATATGGATATGTTAATTAGCTTAAACTAACAATTCATCATTGTTAAAATTTAAATAAGTAAATATCTTATTTAATTTTTAACCGATTTTCTGTAATAAAAAAAGTTATGAATTCGACTGTATTTTTTTATGTTTGTTACCTCTGAATTTTTGACTGGGTGAACCGTTTTTTATGATTTTTAAATTTGGAAGCTAGTGCTTCCCGTGTGGTCTCATTTTTATTTTAGTCCATTTCCGCCAATGGTATGTATGAGAAAATCACGTAAGTGTTAAATTTGCATTAGGTATGTGCGGGACAAATAGACGAATAACTCAATATCACGCCAACCGATTCTGATGATTCTTTTTTATTTGAAAGGATAGTTTGATGAAAGTTTGGTTAGGTTCAGATTATGGGATCCGGTTGAAATTGAATAAGTTTGTTTTTTTAAAAATACAATTATACTGTAGTAGTACCAAAAAAAATTGTTAACCCTTAACTACCGACGTACGTACGTGGTACGTTACTTTAGCGGATTTTTGTTCATAATTTATTTTTGTGTGGGAAGTCGATCGCGCCGTGTGTAGATGCGTGTCGCGTATCTAAGCAGGTTAATTCGAGTACCTGACGTATGTGTTAGCGTCAGTGTAAGTGTGACTTTTATAATGATGTGCCTATGGTTGTCCATATATAAAATGAATCGCAAACGGTCTAATTTCACTTCCGAGCCATAATAATCTAATTAGGATCCGCCACATGTTGTGCATGGCGAGTGGAACTGAGTGAAGCTATATTGCGCAATGTATAATAATTAAGAAAAAACTAAGAGATATTTAAAATAAAATGACTCTCAAAAATTTACATTTTTAAAAATACAAAAATAAATAAAAAATATCGAACAACTTAAAGTTTTTTCGTACTATATGAAACTTTAAAAAAAGTTCATGTTGAATATTGCACGAGTAACGCAATCACGCTCATTCGTTTGAGTGCCACGAATTATCAATAAATTTGGAACTTTTTTAGCTCTCTTGACCAACATTGCAAATTTCGGACCTTAAGTTAACGCCGGACCTGCTGTCTCCACTATGTCCTCATCATCCGTACCAGCTGTTAAAGAAACGCCAACATCAGTGTGACGTAGTAGTCTAGATACGTCTTCATCACTAGAAGCTAGAGCATTGAGTTCTGTCAAATTAATGTCAATGCCGTAATAATAGATGTTGTTTTGCTTCAACCAGACCAATGCTTCTCTATCTATATTCATGACCAATGAACTCGGAACTAAAATCACGGGCAAATCTGCGATACGCTGCGGAAATACTCTTGCCAGCGACTGCAAGTAGAGAGTAGAGTACGTGACCAGTGTATCGGTATTGTCCAGCGCCATTGCCATTGCTCTTAGCTGGTAAACTCATAGGACAGGATGGACTTGCTAGAGTCCATTTCTTCAATGTCTGTCAAGCCTTGCAGCTGAGTCGGCACTTCTCTTGGATCCATTGAATTTGCAATAGTGAATATTTGCGATGTCCTCGAGCTGCAATATGAATTGCACAAGTAGGTGGCAATTTGGATTTCAGTTGGATTCAGAGTTTGGATTTTCCTTCAGTTCTTGTCTTTCACATTTCGGAAAAACAATCAAATTGAGCTTGCTAAGGTCTTGAATGAATTTGCTTAAGAGCAAACATCTCTCCATTGCTTGTAATATGGGTTGTACTGCTTGACCTGTGTTTGCTCTGTATCGGCGGACAGCATCTGCGTTGCGGGTGCGTTCCCCTAGTCCACTTTGTTGACACTGTCATGGCATAACTCGGTGTATTCTGTTTGTAAGCAAATAATAATTAGTTATTTCAATTAAATGAATTCAGAAACAACGCTTGACAAAACCAAAATTCATTCAAATACAATTTTACATAGTCTAATTTATAATGACACATACAAATATATTACTACAATATATAAAGTTTTATATCATCACAACGTTTCACAGCTTAACTCTATGAGACACATTTTGACCATGTACTCAAAAACTACAATTACAATTATCACCAAAATACTTTGCTGGGATCACCGTGTCGTCCACAACGTTCCTGCAAAATTTCAAAGTTTCGGTAACCAAAAAAAAACATGTGTGATTCTCAGTCTCAGTACAGCTGCGCAAGGAGATCCAGACTTTAGTCTTAGCTTACAGTATTCTGGATATTTCTGTTGCCAATTCTTTCATACTGTCAGATTATGAATCTACAGATAGTCTAACATTTATGATAAATCTTGGCGAAAGATTCATGATGACGCCGCAATTTTCACATAATTTCAAGTCTTATTCCTTTATTTTAGGCGATGATAAAGCCATAAAAACTGAAAACCAAGCTATGAACTCCAAAAACATGTAACAACGAACAATTGCTACATAAGTTTTAAGCAGAAACGTCGCAAAATCCGCTATGCCTATCAAATATGTTATATGCCGGTCTGCTTGCAGTGCTCAAGACTGACATGCAACAACTTCTGCTAAAAGTGTTAGAAAAGTTCTATTTAAAACCTTTCTTAATATGTAATTAGGCTAAAAACAGAAAGTTAATATACTTTAAAAATATTTTTGTTGAGTTTTCAAAATTAAAACTTTTCAAAAATGTCATTTTAGGTACTATTGTGATTGTTGATTAATAAATAGCTTTCTATGAATATTAATACTGTTTTTTATTATCCTTATTCTATATTAAATATGCTTAATTAAACAAAAATTAATAATCAATATAAGTATTGCGCTCTATTTACGCGCGCTTTATTTAATACTAGCGGCTCACTCACGGCTTCGTCCGCTTAAAATACATGACTATTTATTTAATAAGCAGAATTGATTGGTAACTATAATGACTTCCAATATGATTTTTTTATTACTTTAATCTGTAATATTCTAATATGTTTTTTTACGACATTATCGTAATTTCTATAAGAATTTTTGATTGTTTCGAACTAAAAAATACGACCAATGTTGATATTTACGGTTAAAGACATTTATTTTCTCAAAAGATTTACATATAAATCACTTACAGAGAAACTTACAAAAGCATTAAGGAAACAAATTTATATATCGAATAGGCATATACAGTAATAAGGTAAAATTTACAATAACCTAATAATATCACCACAATGCAAACAAGTATAAATATTTTCTGATGCAAATAGGGTAGTTTAAGAAATTAATAGTAAAAATGATAGCAAATGTACAAAGTTATGTTACTAAGGTAGGTGACTCATTAAATGTTTTAATATAAAAATTAATACAAAAACATCAATTTATTTAAAAATTAATTGATGTTTTTAGATTTCGTTTATTTATTTAATGTAGTTTTTTTTTTGTTAAATATTATATTTTATAACACTTATAAAATAATCATTTAGTTATTATTTACATTATTCTTATTTTACTTTCTTATGCTTAGTATCTTATTAGGTGAAGTACTTACTAAGTGTAGCATTGTATTGTAATAAATACATATTTTATAATAGTTATGACACTGTTATATTTTGCATTAAATATATTTTATGAGAAATCCTTTAAAATATGGATTTTTAGACTTTTTTTAAAACTATATAGTGTTTTTATATCTTTTATGTCCTTGGGCAAATTATTGTAGGTATGGGCTCCTTCGAACAAAATACTTTTCTTGCCGTAGTTTGTCCTTGATGGTCCTAAGCATATGTTATTAGCACTTCTGGTCATTCTTTTATGTAAATTTATTCTTTTCGTGAAAGTTATTTGAGAGTGTATAATATATCTTTTGTTAGTATTTTTCTAATATGAATGCAAGTATTATATTTATATACTAGCGACCCGCTCGCGGCTTCGCCCGCTTATACCACAGAATTATTTACTTAACACACTGAATTATGTTCGTGTTTTGATATACCTATTATGTATGTTTGCAGCGCAATGAAGTTTTTTTATGAGAAAGTGATTAAAACTTTAGGTCGCATTTTCGTACCTCCCATAAGAATCTTCAATTGAATGTTTGAAATAAAAACATAATTTATCGATACTTACAATAAAATCCTAACTCATCGGTGTCTAAACATAGAAGATATTACAATTAACAATGTAATAAAACTTGATCAGTTGGTCTGTTTGTCTGTGCGTTTCTTCACGATAATCTCAGAAACTGCTTAACCGATTTAAATACTTTTTTTGTTTGTATTTTGGCAAACTGCCCTTAAATATTGAGTATTAGTTTTATTTTAATCAGCTTCACGCTGTATCCCGCACACAGCAGGTTAGGCAGAGGGAACCTAGTGTTAAGACACTCCGTTCCCCACTTTCTGCCGAATTCTGGAGGCATTGCGTGTTGAGTGGCAGAACTCAACGCCGCGCTT
>JAAIXJ010000678.1:0-105291 GCA_013403705.1 Heliconius hermathena | reverse complement strand
ATTAGTATATTATAATATTATATATTCTTCAAATATATATGTATTATATTTATGTATTAGGATTTAATATGATATGTAAGTTTATTTACACCACCCACTCTACTCTATCGCATATATCCTAACCCAAAGGTTGTCTGGTAGAAATCGCTGATTAGCGATAAGACCGCCTTTTGTGTGTCAATTGTTCTATCTTTGTTCTTTTTATATCTTTTATTTCCTAAGGAATAATTGTGCACAATAAAGTGTAAATAAATAAATAAATAAATAAATAAGCATTTGTGTTGAATGGCAAAATTCAACGCCGCGCTTTGTCTCGACACCAGAACGAAGAAAATGTAAATATAAATTTAAATAAATATTTCATATTTCGCATGTCATATAGCATATGCAAAGTCACATAGTGCGCCACAACTGGCCTCAAAATATTACTAAATTATAATTTATTTCCCCATGTGTGTGTGTGTCAATTCAGTAAAACAGTTGTATAAAATAACTGTTATAGTAATTAGCAAATTTATCAAATAAAAAAGTTATGTCAACTGAATATCTAAGTACATTATGAACCAATTGTAATATAACAAACCCTATACGGAAGCTTGCTAGAATAGAACAGTGAAAACCGTATTTAAATCGGTTAAGCCGATTCTGAGATTAGCGATAGCAAACGCACAGACAAATAGATAAAAAATTTAGAAATCATGGTTTTGGGTTCTACTCCATTAATAAAGGTCCTCAAAAATATTTTTTATATATCTTCCATGTACAGACACCGATCAGTTACAATTTTATTATAAGTGTAGATTCTATTTTAATATGTTGTCATACACTAGACAACGATCAACCAATTCTCGGCTACGTTCTTGTTCGGATTGACGTTAAGAAAGAAGACGAAGTTGGGCCGTCAATCAGGCTTTCACCTGGAATGACCTTACAATTAGTTACCCTGCCCATATGATACCATCTGGTTAATAAGTGGTCAATTTGAGTTACATGGAACCCGCTCTTTACGTGATAAGGTGCTGAGAATTCTTTTGGAAGAACATATTCACTACGGCCAGATCATTTCTCAGAATATTTTTTTCGAGTGCCTTTAATATCAACCTATGAAAGCCAAATTTTAATAAAATATACCTATATTAAAACATTAAACTAACTATTAAACTTTTGATAATATTACGTACAACAACCCACTTGGCTGTGATCCAAGGCACACCGCCTGCAATTACGTTAGAAACAAAGCATATTTAGCTAAACATCTGACATCTCCATTGACCATCTTATTTAGATAGTTGAAATTAAGTTACCGGAAAATATATTTTACTAGCTTCAAACTGTATACCGTACATAGCAGGGTGGACCGAGGGAACTTGGGAACCCAGTGTTAAGACATTCCGTTCTCGTCATTTCATTCGTCACCAAAGCCAGAAACTGAAAATATTAAGCATTTCATTTCCTCAAGTGGGAATTGAACCCAACACCTGTGGCGTTTACAATCCGCATGCTAGGGCCCCTGCGTCACGACTGGGTTCAAAATATTTTTTTGTTTGATTCACTAGCCATGCAATACTTGTTTCACAAAAAAAAAACTTTTTTTGCTTAGAATAGTTACTAAACTAAAAAATACAAAAACACGATGTTGAGTCTCGTAATTCGACACGTAATCTCCAATTCAAGTAGAAAGCAGAGGACGTAGAGTGTCTCCGCCTCTGCCTTTCCTCCTATTATTGAATTATTTATTTATTTATGTATTTATTTATTTATAAGGTCCACCAAGAGAATTTACACATTACATGAAATAATAGGTGAAATAATAAAAAAATACACAATATATAATATTATACATAAAAAAAATCTGCTTCACACTGTACCCCGCACACACAGCAGCACCAGCAAGATAAACAGAAGGAAGACACTCCGTTTCCTACTTTCCACCGAATTCTGGTGGCATTGTGTGTTGAGTGGCGGAAATCAATGCCACGCTTTTTCTTCGACACCAGAGCGAAGAAATGGAAATTTAAATTTCATTTCGTCGTATGAAGATCGAACTCACAACCAGTCACGTTTACAGTCACACTTTATGCCCCTGCGCCACGACTGGCCTCATAACAAAATATATATAATATAATATAATAATGAAATAAAACAAATAAGAAAAAGAGAGTAAATCAAGAGCCTTGTAAGCATTTGCAAATTATTAAAAACTGACAAAAACAATTTTCAATAATAACTTTAACCAAAAATCGCCCATTATGAACTATAACTTTATACCATTGAATAAAGTTCTTCATTTAGACACGGACGCTGTCGATGACGGAAGATTTGCTAAACAATATTATTTTAGGACGTTTCATAATAAATGAATAGTTGGAACCGTCCAAACCTCATTTAGAAGTATAATATGACGGAATTATTAAACAGGAAGTCTAAAGCAGTTTATCCCTATTTGTATTGTGGTCAAATGTATCTGCATTATTAAAATTGAGTAGTGTCCAGAATAATGAATTTTAGGACAAACTTGTATAAGACTAGGGTTCACCTCGTTACTTTTCCTTCGTAGACTAGGTGTAGCTATTTCATTAATTTCAATTGGCAGAACCGTGTTTAGTGTGTGACACGACGGTTGGGGGTTCGATTTCCGCTCGGGGGAATGAAATTTGTGGAGTTGCCTTAATCGACGGATAGTGAACAGAGTGCCGAGTGGAGAGTTATACTCGGGATAGTAGAGTAGGCAGATGATCAATAAGAAAGGCTAACCGAAAATTGTAATTGATTGTGTTAATAGATACACTGTTTTTCCCACTTTCCGCGCAATTATCGAGGCATTCCGTATTGACTGGAGGAACTCAGCGCCACGCTTTGCCTTGTTATCAAAGCGAAGAAATGAAAATATTAAATCAAATCAAATCAGCTTCGCGCTGTATCCCGCAGGGTAGGCTGAAGGAACCTAGTGTTAAGACACTCCGTTCCCCACTTTCCGCCGAATTCTGGAAGCATTGCGTGTTGAGTGGCGGAACTCAACGCCGAGCTTTGCCTCGACAGCGTAACACTAAGTTTTCTCTGCCTGTCCTAATTGCTATATGCAGGATAAAACGTGAAGCCAAATAAAATAATAAGATTATATTAAAATTTAAGTTATTTAAAAGGCCTTGTGGCGAATAAATTCCCCATTCAGCCATGAAACGCCCACGTCTCATGAAATATTCCAACAAAGTAATGCGTGAACCCTTCTTGTGAAGAGATTTTAATAATTTATTATTCGTCTAAGAACTATGAACAAGTAAAACTATTTATTGTTGGGCTCTAAAAAATTGTATAAAACATTATTTTAAGTTTGTTATAAGTTTATCACTTTAATAAGTAAATATAAATAAAATTGTATTTTTATCAATTGCTGACATTTCGATACTATAGTTTTTTGGTTTAATTCTCAGGCAGAGGAAACCTAGCGCTAAGAAGTTCTATTCCTCTAAATTTTCAAAATATTACGTACTGAGTGGTGAAAGTCAACGCCATACTTTGTCTACTCAACAAAAACAATGTAATGAGATAAAAATAAAAATGCCGTGTGAGTTACATTGCGTGTGCTATTTGTAGAAATTCTAATATAATAATTAAAAAGGATTAATTATAATATTTTTTTTATATTTGAAATTCAAACATGAACATAATTATGTATACCAATCAAAAATATTTTCATATAGAGTTGGCAAGACGATGACGATGACGATCTGATAACTTTTTGACGGTATAAGTACACTGTCAAAAACCGTTAGTTCAACACTCTGTTCTTGAACTCGCACCAATTAACAAGTTTGTCGAACTAAATACTTTAAACTAATGTCATTTTTTTATTAAAATAAAAGGTATATTTTTAAACATTTTTAAAGTGTTATTCCACACTTAGGAAAGAAAAATACTTATTTAGAAAACGTATAAAAATTTGAACGCAGCGGGACTCCAACCCACGCCTCCTGAAAACCCACCAGGCGCTCTGACCACTAAGCCATGCGTTCTCGCCAAGCTACGTCGAAATTTTTATACGATTGTTACAACTTACACATGCTAACAACATAAATAAGTTAAGTAAAAATTGCGTTTAAATCAGTTAATCCGATTCTGAGATTAGCGATAACAAACGCACAGACAAACAGAAAAACAGACAAAAAATTTAAAAATCATTGTGTTCGGTTTTACTACATTAATAAAGGTGCCCCAATAATTCTATCTTAAATATCTTCTAAGTACAGATACCCAGTGGCGTAGCGAGCGTAACTCGCGCCCGGTGCAAGATATTTTTTCAGCTTCCCCCAGGTGCACATCATATAATTGTATATTTAAAATATACTCCCAAATTAATAAATAAATAAAGTAAATAAATAATAACAAGACGAAATGTACGTAAGATGATATGTATGGTCCTTACATATGAAATTCGCGTTTGGTATGGAAGGGACAAAAAGTCGAATATTCTGTAATATAATATATTTATATAATTAAAGTATGAACCTTTATTATCTATGCACTTTTATCATCTCACAAGTAGTTCATTGATGGGGATCAATAAAATCTTTGAAGGCGATTTGGACTGCCTCATCGGAGTTGAATTTGTTCCAAGAAATTATCCAAATTAAAAAAAAATGGTAATCTATTGCAGCAAGGTCGGGGGAGTACAATGGATGTCTTAGATATTTCAATTGAAGCTTTTCTAATTTGGTAGCCGTCTGTTGTGCAGTGTGGTTTTGCGTTGTCGTTAAGTAGTAGTGGCGTAGGGAGATTGACCAGCCTCGGTTGTTTACCAGCTAGACTTTCCATCATTGTTTGCAATTGCCCACAATAGACGTCTGTCGCAATCATCTGGCCAGATTTGAGAAAACTATAATGAACGACACCAGCACTAGTCCAGCAGAGGCTTACAAGTAGTTTTTGGGACAATATTCGTTTTGGGCAAGATTTGTTTGGCTTGCCAAAGTCCAGCCATTGCGATGTGCGCTTTCGATTATCATAGAGATTCCACTTTCCATCACAGGTAAGGATTCGATTTAAAAACCCTTCATTATTGTGCCGGTTAAGTTAAGTAATGCAGCGGTTGACGTGCGTTTGCTGGTTTGCTTCAATCAAGTCGTGAGGTACCCACCTTTCAAACTTAATTTTTCCTATTTTCTTCAAGTTGATTAAAACAGTTTTATTACTAACACCGCAGCAAACTCGGACATGGTTAGCGATGGATCCGCTTCCACAATAGCCTTCAATTCTGAATTCTTCCGGACAAGCCCAAGTCGGGCTCACCCACCGAGGGTTCCGTAGAAAAATTGAAGGACTTGAGATTTTTCTAAAATTCAGCTTCCAGTACCTAAACACGTAAAATGTGGATGCTTGTGACTCTTTCACGTTGGAACTGTTAAGTTGACTTTGATAAAATTTGACTTGAAATATACCTATATATATCTCAAGCTCAAGTAATTACATAATCATTGCTCAAACTAAATTAAAACCCTCCGAATTCATCTTTATATTATTGATATTTACTGTGGGGGACTTTAGCTTTGGTTAAATATTTTCGTGTAAATGTTGTTTTTTTTTATTTTTCAGGGTAAATTTTGTTGTACGTAAAATTTCTGGTGTAGGTAGGCACCAGACTATTTTTTCCAAATGTTGTCCCATCGTTGATTGTAGATAGGTCAAAATTAATTTTAATTCGCTTAATGTACATACATAGTCAGGAGCATTTGAAGTGCCACTCTCAGCTTCGTACAACATCTCCATACGAGATTATAAAAGTTAGAAATTCTAATGGGGTCTTAGGTTCAATTTATTTTCTACTGTGGAGTAACATTATGCAATCCCTATTTCAAATTTATTTTGCATTGAAATCTGTGTTATAAAATTCGCCTAAATTTTTACAATTTGTAATGATAGTGTCCTGTGTAATTTATTCTAATAGTTCTACTATATTGCTAGGAACCATTACCTTTCTTCGGGATCAGTTGGATACGAGCGCTCTTTCATAAGTCTGGGACTATGCTGATCGAGTAAGAGTGCCGAAACAAACGTGTTAGCACCAGTGTCAGGAGCACATGAACGGAGCACTAAAGGAGAGATCCCATCTGGCTTACTCGACTTGTGGATCTCCAAAGAAGATAGACCTTAGGCATTGAGCCCTGGCACCGCAGAATGGTCGGCGGCGTTGTTCCTTGGTGATGACCAAAGAAAGTTAAGTTCGAGGCAAAAAGAGCACCCATGAGATCGGATTACTCTTTCGCCGTATGGATCAAGGTGTCATTTCCTTTGCGTAATGGCAGAAGCGGAGCGACGTCTGGCTAAAGTTGCCAAGTGCCGCCTTTGAGAGCACCTAAAACTGATGAGTTCTGCACGGGTAGCTCTCAAGCTTCTCGCTGATTTTGGCGATATGCTCGGACCTTACTCTGACAATTTGCCACTTAAAGAATCTAGAGGTTTGGTTATACTTTGTTTCGTACCTCTTTGAGTCTTTCACCTTTGGATCCTTAGTAACCAGATTTGATATGCCTCGCGTTTGCTAAAGACATCAAGTTTGCACGACGTATCAAACCAAGGCTATGACTTGCTACCGATTGGCACCACAATGCTAGGAATATAAAGTTCCATGCCCTGTAGAACCACGTCGGTAACAGCAGCGGCACAGGTACTAGGATCATCGGAAGAGAAGCAAACATGACCCCAGGGATAAAATAAGTAAAATTTACGGATCCCATCCCAATCTGCTGACATGTAGTACTGTACAAACTCTTTCGTGTATTCTCCATACAACGTGATATTGACGAAGTGATTTTATGCTTAACTGGTACGTTCGAAATATCATAATAAAAGAACAGAACAGTGATCTGCAGTTTGTTAACAAAAATTCATCGTAATTTAATATCTGTAAAATTGTATTTTCGATTAAAGCTGCATCTTTAGCATGTATTTCAATAAAACCTAAAAAGAGATTCTTTAATAAAAACTTTTTTATTGATAGAATCAAAATCTACATACCTAACGACTTGGGATATTTGTTCACGATGAGAGATATTAGGAGTTGAACCAAACAAATGTCAATCATATTAATTTCTTTTGATGTCATTTATTAGTTTAAATCGAACTGTAGATGCCAGAAGATGAATGAATTCATTTTGAATATGCGGTGACAAATATGAGATAGTTTTTGATTTAATACGATTTGCTAGTGCTACTAGCTACTATAAAACTGAGTTACAAACCTAAGCAAAGATAATAGTTTTTCTACATTTGTACCATCTTGAAGTGCTAGTTTTTCAACATGGCCACAGAGAGGAAGATTTTGTGTCATTAAATATCTCATGCAAGCTTTCTATTCTTTGCAATATATTTCATCATCGTTCTATTTCATACTGAATGTATCCTTCTCATGATACATCAATACCCGTTCAGCTTCAGTTCAGTTTAATATTCGTTATGTTTCTTTCCAAGTTGTAAGTAAGTTTCTGAAATTTGTCCCCAGTCGCGTCTTTACGTTGCGGCTGGTTTGCTTAGAATAGGTTTAATTCTCAGTCCGTTCGACGGCCGGCCCAGGCAGTCAACAGACGGCAGTCCCGCAGGGGACGCCCTTACCGCCGTCAACATCCTCACAAGCTGCCACATAGCGTTTGCAATTATTTCAAGGGCAGAGTACCCTCTTCCCTACTTACCCGGCATCGCTGTAAAAGCCAGTAGGGCTAACAGCACAAACCTCAACTTAGAAAAAGAAATCAAGGAGTAGTAAAACAATGTGAATGGAGGACTCGAGTTACTGCATAAATTAACTAATCAAAGTATATGTTACGTAACACTAACAAAATGGAAAGAAAAAGTCCAATGAGTTATTTATAATATTTCTTGTTAAGAAATTATTTCTTGCTAAGATAAATCTACAAAAAGGTCTTTCTTGTGTGTATTTAGTTTGAAATACTATCCTACATGTTCAGAACATTTAAAAACTTTTAAATATGTGTATTTCATACATATATTTAAATAGTTTTGCGGACCTTTTGGCGCCCCTTTGTGAGTAGCGTCCGGGGCATGATCTCCCCTTCCCGTTCCGTCCGTTCCATAAATCAGCTTCACGCTGTATCCCGCACACAGCAGGGTAGGCAGAGGGAACCTAGTGTTAAGACACTCCGTTCCTCACTTTCTGCCGAATTCTGGAGGCATTGCGTATTGAGTGGCAGAACTCAACGCCGCGCTTAACCTCGAAAATATAGATAGATAATAGATTTAATTTCTCCAAGTGAAAATCAAAACCAAATCCGTCGCGTTTGCAGTCAAATTCTTATACCAGAGGGCAACGACAACCTCAACAGGAACGGTACATAATAATATATACTAAGCATTAAATAATAATTATCACTTCATATGGAAATGTATTGTAAACAATTTACTGATAAACACGCTTACATCTGTCTCTGTAATTAATGTCAGTCGTTTAACTGTTTGTATGTATGTATGTTGTATGTGTGTTTGTTTAACCGTTTAGTTACAATATATGGATGTAAACTGCGATTAAGTGTATGGCTCAGTAAATTTGAACTCATATTAATTTACTTTTAATTTATTAAACTAAATTATGATAAAGTTGGGTATAACCGGGATGGTAATTTAAAAAAAAAACAGCTTCACGCAGTATCCCGCACGCAGCAGGGTAGACAAAGGGGACCTAGTGTGAAGACACTCCGTTCCCCACTTTCCACCGACATCTGAAGACGGATTGAGTGGCGGAACTCAACGCAGCGCTTCGCGTCGACACCAGAGCCATGAAATGAAAATAAACATTTAAATAAATATTTCATTTCCTTGTGTGGGGATCGAACCCGCAACAAGTCGATTATACAGTCACACTGTGCCCCTGAGTCACGACTTGCCTTAAATTTAATTGGTAATATTTGGTTTAGTTGGTAAATCCTTTTGTTATTTGTTACTTACTTACTTGCTACTTACGTGCAAACAGTTATACAAATATCGCATGTTGAGTAGCGGAACTCAATACTACAATTCGGCGTTAAGTTCCGCAACTTAACTTACGACGTCTAAAAAATTGTGTAAACTTACACCTGCCTACATTACTATATGCGGAGCCAAATATCAGAGCAGGAGAATGAATTATACCTAATAATGAATGAATTGTACCTAAAGTCGACGGTTTTTGCTCTAAACATATGCCCGTGAACGCTGGCGTTCCCCAAGGCTGCGTGCTGTCCCCTACGCTGTTTCTTCTGCATATCAATGACATGTTGGAGGATTCTAGCATTCATTGCTATGCAGATGATAACACAGTAGACGCTGTTTACTCCGGCCGCGCAAGTCTTTCTCGGGAAAACGCGGAACAGTGCCGAAATAAACTTGTGTCTTCTGTTGAGGCATCTCTCGAGAATGTTTCTTCATGGGGTGAAAGGAATTTGTTCAATTTAACCCCCTGAAGACACAAGTTTGCGCGTTAACCACTAAAAAAAATCCCATTCATCGTATCGCCAGTCTTTCAAAACACTCCCTTTACAGCCCCGCCCAGTATCAGTGTATTGGGCCTTAATGTTTCGAGTGACTGCCAGTATCGCGATCATCTGGAAACCAAAGCCAAGTTGACCTCGAAGAAACTGGGGGTCATCAACAGAGCGAGACGGTACTTCACGCCAAAACACCGATTGGCCCTATATAGGGCCCAGATTCGGCCTCATATGGAGTACTGTTGTCATCTCTGGGCCGGTGCACCCCAGTATTAGCTTGAACCATTTGATCGCATACAACGGAGATCCATTCGAATCATTGGGGACCCAATGATCTGTGAAAGGCTTGACACTTTGGCTTTGCGTAGAGACGTCTCCTCGCTGTGCGTTCTCTACCGCATTTATGATGGGGAGTGCTCTGAAGAACTGTTTGACCTATTACCTGCCACCGAATTTTCTAACCGCACAGTACGTCACAAGTTAAAATATCATCCACACCACCTGGATACGTGGTAATCCACTACTGTGCGTCTTTCGTAGGAACTTCCTTCCACGCGCCATGGAACTGTGGAATGGCCTACCCGCGGCAGTGTTTCCATGTCGAAGTGAGCCCTTACCTTCCTTCTGTACCTTCAAAAAGCGCGTCTATCTCCACCTTAAATACCGGCAACGCACCTGTAGCTCCTCTGGTGTCGCACGGGGTCGTGGGCGGCGGTAATCACTTACCATCAGGTGACCCGAACGCTCATTTGCCTTGTCCTTTTCCATAAAAAAAAATTCAAACCACTGAGTGGGAATCAAACTCCTAAACGTCGCATTTATAGTCAGACATTAGAGATTTTATCTTCAAATGTTAATAATAGTAGGTATTATACACGCAATTACCTGACAACAGAGTTAACGTTCAAACCATCAAACATACAAACGCTCATTAACAGACGCCTAATACCTTTGAAATGCTAATAATTTGATTGGCATATAGCACCAGCATAACCAAAATCTGAAATATTTAACAAAATCTGAATATTATATATCTAGAAGCATATAGAGGCCGGTCGTGGCGCAGCGGCACGAGGTGTGACTGCAAAACCGACTGGTTGTGGGTTCGATCCCCACTCGAGGAGATGAAATATTTACTTAAATTTATATTTCCATTTCTTCGCTCTGGTGTCGAGGTTAAGCGCGGCGTTGAGTTCTGCCACTCAACACGCAATGCCTCCAGAATTCGGCAGAAAGTGGGGAACGGAGTGTCTTAACACTAGGTTCCCTCTGCCTACCCTGCTGTGTGCGGGATACAGCGTGAAGCTAATTTAATTTAATTTTAAAAGCATATATATTACATAAATAACATACATTTGTGTGATATTGGTTGTGTGTCGCGGAACTAAACGCCGCGTTTTGTTTTATGAAGGCAAAGAAAAAAACAAAGCACATAGTAATAATCAAATATTATTTTGGTTTTGTAATAAAATCGTAACAACTTACTCAAACTCTTATAAAATTTTACGTTGCTAAATTAGTTAATATGATCATTAGACCAAGTAATGTAATAATATTCTCCATCAGTGCATTTATTATAGACACTTTTTTTAATATATGGCACTTCACAGATGATTTATAATTTAATCACTTTGACTTTACTTGCGGCACTGAGTTCTATCACACAACCCGCAATGTCTTTAGAATTTCGCGGAAACTAGCGTAGTGCTTAACACTAGTTTCCCAGGTTTCCTCTGCCTACCATACTTTATCATATTTGTATGATTTGGGGCATATAAACTGGGTGAATCGGAAATGGCACTTAAAAGAAAAAAATCTTCGTTAATAGTTATGTATGTTTCTGGAAGTAACAAACTAGGGCATTGACTGCTAAACGTTCTATAGGTTTTGCACCCCCGCGTCGCCTTTTCACGTCTGCATCGTCCCAGAGCAATGAAAATACATCAAATTATACTTTCAAATAATGAAATAATAATGACGAGACAAAAATGACCCAGCGGCAGAACTGGGTAAAATGTTTTTTTTTTTCAAAAATATTACTGCTACAAAATTAAATATATTTTAAATTATATAAATATATAAATTTGGTAAAAGTAAAAAAATTGCGTATGGAAAAAAAATGGGACCGGGACGCTTCTATTGCTGAGATGTTAATAAACCACAAACTGGTAGACCTGTGCGACTTTGTACCGCAGTATTTTAATGTTTCTCTTTAGTATGACAAAATACAACAATATCATACAAAATACAGTGTTGGATCAACATGAGATGAAAAGAAAAATAGAATATCTTAACATTAAATTCACTTTAATTTTCTATTCTCTCTGCTATATGTCGAGACTTCTGAACCGAAGCACGCAAATACGTTCTTCTTGTTTTATTTGATGCGGAATAAAATAAAAACTGGTCATTTGCGAGTCGGGCTCACTCACGGAGTGTGCTAGATTTCAAAACTGTGAGTCCACCCTATAAGTTTTAATTACGCGGCGATGCATAATCTCGTATCTTTTTATTGTACATATTTAGAAAACGTATAAAAATTTGAACGTAGCGGGACACGAACCCGCGCCTCCTGGAAACCGACCAGGCGCTCTGACCACTAAGCCATACGTTCTCATCGTAATCGCAAGCTACGTCGAAATTTTTATACGCTTGTTACAACTTATTTATGTTGTTAGCATCTCTGTAGGGAGATTTTTACAAATTTCCGCTACCCAAAGATAATTACTAAGAATTATCGTTTGGCAAGAGAGAAACTATTTTTTAAATATTTTTAAACATTTTTAAAGTGTTATTCCACACTTAGGAAAGAAAAATACTTATTTAGAAAACGTATAAAAATTTGAACGCAGCGGGACTCGAACCCGCGCCTCCTGGAAACCGACCAGGCGCTCTGACCACTAAGCCATGCGTTCTCGCCAAGCTGCGTCGAAATTTTTATACGCTTGTTACAACTTATTTATGTTGTTAGTATCTCTGTAAGGAGATTTTTACAAACTTCCGCTACCCAAAGATAATTACTAAGAATTATCGTTGGGCAAGAGAGTATTTATTAAATATTTTTAATATTTTTAAAGTGTTAATCCACACTTAGGAAAGGAAAATACTTATTTAGAAAACGTATAAAAATTTGAACGTAGCGGGACACGAACCCGCGCCTCCTATAAACCGACCAGGCGCTCTTTTTTTTTGTATAGAAAAGGACAAGGCAAACGAGCGTGCGGGTCACCTGATGATAAGTGATTAGCGCCACCCACGACCCCGTGCAACACCAGAGGAGCTACATGTGCGTTGCCGGCCTTTAAGGTGGGTTGGGCGCCGGAGCCCGGCATTACCTGATGCGAAACGCAATGGCATAAAACCACTACTTAACGCCGGTTTTAAATGCCGGGGGTGGTAATGATCCGATCGAGTCTGCCCATGCGTGCTGCCATTGCTGGCCACGTGACTCTACCACACGTACTTTAGTCAACACGTCGCCTCTTACGACACCACCAGTAACAGGATGATCCTATTCTAGGCCGGGATCACACGGCACAAAACTACTACTACTGCTACTCTGACCACTAACATATAAAAAATTTATACGTTTTCTAAATAAGTATTTTTCTTTCCTAAGTGTGGATTAACACTTTAAAAACGTTAAAAATCTTTTTATTATGTTGACTTAAAATAATGGTTGGTGTCGGCGGGATAGCGTATACCTTGACACTGTTTGCTTGTTTGTTTGCCATGCCTGTGAATTCACTCCAAATTCGGGAAAAGAACTATATTTAAATTATTTTCTTATCTCCGCTCTGGTACAAAAAGGAGGGATCTAATTCCTCCGATGAATCTTAGTGTTAAGATCACTCCACTTTCCGCCCATTTTCGAGACTTCATGTTAAGTGGCAAACACAGCGCCATAACTTGCCTTGTTACGAGAGTAACAAAAAAACGACGAATTAATTCTCCAGAATGGAAACTAACTAACAATTGGGAATCGATCCCACAACCGTCGCCCTTAGAGTCGCACGACGCAACGACGTCAATATCAAGCAAGCAAGTATATTACTATAATTAAGGAAACTTTGCGGTTGTGATAGACCTTGTAGACACTAGAATTATAATAATATTCAACGATGAACTGTTGATGTTTTGACTTACTTCAAAAAGAGGATATTGTCAAAATATATAATTTTTTGTTGTTTTTGAAATGTATGCCAGCTAAGGTAAAAATATAATTAAAAGAAAATATCTGAATACACTAAATAAAAGATAAATAAAATAAATCATATTAAAAACCCCACCCTTTACTTAATTTTAAATAAAATATATTGAGTGTTAAATAGGGGAGCTCAACGCCGCGTTTTGCCTACCAGATTGAGGACAAAAAACTATAAATATAATCATTCACCGAATCGAAGATAGGGATCACAGCCATCGCATTTTATAGTCACACAGTCCTTCACCTCATACAATCATAAACACAATATAGAAAGATATCGATATTATAGATGTTACACGTAGCTTTATCAAGAGCTGTCAATTCACAAGGGATTTATATCCATTAGTTTTGAGATTGAAACTTAGAAGCTTTTTACATAATACAATTTATGTAGAAATTTAAATATTAAAATGATTATAAATATGAAGCCGTCGTGGCGCAGTGGCACAAGCATGAGGCTGTATACACGGCGGTTGTTGGTTTGCTTACCTTTAATAATTATTAGGAGTTTCACTTTTTATGGATTATCTATTAGTAGTTTATAATTATTAAAAAAAAGACTCCAATACCCAATTCTTTATTCGGTACAAAAAATCTACTGTTTCAGAAATGACTCGACACATTAGTTTCTTATTTTAATGTGGAATATCAAAAATAAACAATTTTACAACACAATAACGTAGTGTGCTTTATTGACTCGAAGTGAACTTTTTGAATTTAAAATACTATAATATAATTTCGTTTAACATATTTATATAACGTTAATATTTATTATTGGTTATTTAGATGCTATAAAAAGAAATTAAATTATTTATTTAGTAAAATAAATTTGTACTCTTCTTAGATTGCTCTTTTTCTTTCACTTCCACTAAAAAAAAATATTTGATTTTTTTTAATGTTTTGTATTGAACAAAGAATTTTATGTAAATGTAATTATGCTTATACATAAATACTAGGATCTGCCATATGCTATGCATGGCGAGTGGGGCTGAGTGAAGCTATGTTGTGCAATGTATTATAATTAAAAAAAAAACTAAGAAATACTTCAAAAAAATTAGTCTTTAAAACTGACATATATAATATTAAAACGTTCCACCGCTTAACTCTATGCTTAAGTTCATTTTGACCATTCATACTAAAATACTGTAATTAAAATTATCACTAAACTTCGTTTTTTTTTATGGAAAAAGACAAGGCAAACGAGCATTCGGATCACCTGATGGTAAGTGTTCACTGCTGCCAACGACCCCGCGTGACACCAGAGGAGCTACAGATGCGTAGCCGGCCTTTAAGGTGGAGATACCGCTACCAAACTACTTCGCTTGGATCACCGTGTCTCCACAGTGTTCCTGAAAAATTTCAGAGGTTTAACGGTCTAGGAGATGTAGCATTGCAACGAAACACACTTCTGACCAGTAAGAGCATTGCTTCGTTCAGCTCAACAAACATAAAAATAAACTTTATCACAAACAAATATAGCATCACGTTGTATTCTGCATATACGCTGTAACATTCACACAGCAAATTAGGCAGAGAGAACATAGTGCTATTATAAGACACACGGTTCCCATTAAGACACTTCCGTTCTCCACTCCCAATGAATTCTGGAGTTATTGCGTATTGAATGACGAAACTTTACGCCGCGTTTTGCCTCGTTACACAAGCGAGAAAATGAGAATATTAAGTATAAGAAATATTTAAAACAAGCGGCCCGCCCGCGGCTTCGCCCGCTTAAGCTACATGACTATTGATCTATAATAATAAACAGAAATGACTTCTAATATGGTTTTTTTACTACATTATCGTAAATTCTATAAGGACTTTTGATTGTTTTTAATTAAAAAATACGACCAATCTTGATATTTTATATTTATAAAAATATAACTTAACTTAACTTAACTTAGCTTCACGCTTTATCCCTTGCGGGGTAGTCAGAGAGAGAGGTTACGTGACCTTCCTCCAGTATCTTTGATACTGTGTTTTCGAAGGTCAACCGAGGCCTCCCCCTACTTCTCTTACCGCTCACTTTTCCATCATAAATCTTTTTTGCCATTCTTTCATCACTCATTCGTTCGACGTGCCCAAACCAGCTGAGCACGTTCTTCTTCATTCTCACTGTGACATCCTCGCTAGTACCTGCCATTCTGTGTACCTCTTCATTGCGGATTCGATCAGCTAAGCTGACTCCGCATATCCTACGAAGAGATCGCATCTCCACAGCATTCATCTTTCTTTCATTCTTCTTCTGTAATACCCACGTTTCGCTGCCGTATAACAGAGTCGGTACCAAAACTGCATTGTGTACGGCCAAACGCGCAGCTGTGCTGACGTTTCGCCGTCTCATCAATGCAGCTAAGGCTCCGTTAACTCTGTTACCGGCAGCAATACGCCTTTCCACATCCATCTCGTATCTTCCATCTCTACTGAACATACTTCCCAAGTATACCACTTCATTCACTTGTTCTAATATCTTACTATTTACAGTGATCTTGCATTCCATCCTTTCTTTATCTGTTTCAAAAATCAGAACCTTTGTCTTATTCGCATTGAGAATAAAACAAAGGTTCTGATTTTACCAGACCATTATATTCACACCCTTCTTTCAGAGTAGTGACCAATGCCTGCAACTCGCATTCTGATGATGCAATAAGCACTGCATCATCTGCGTACAGCAGGCAATTCACATTCAGGTCACCTACTTTCACCCCCATTTCACTTTGTTTCACTCCTTGGAGACAGCTATCCAAATACAAATTGAACAACCAAGCTGCCTCGACACCAGAGCAAAGAAATGGAAATATAAATTTAAGTAAATATTTCATCTCCTCAAGTGGGGATCGAACTCACAACAGCGCTTGCGCCACGATTGGCTTCATAAAACATGATATGGAAAATTAGAGAACGGACTATAACACTAATAACGGTGCGTTATACTCTCCGCTTCCCACTTATTTAGTCAATTTTCTAGACCATCACGGAGCTCAATACCAAATTTTGTCTTGTTTCCAGAGTAAGAAAATGAAAAATATTCATGTCCCCTAGAGGGGATATGAACCCATCACCCAATGAAAAGCGACCCAACCATCGCGTTTACAATCAGACGCTCCGCCGCGACTGTCTCTAAAATAATAACGAGTAACATATTTTTATGCCTGAAGGACAATTTTGAATAAGATAAAACTTTTGACATAAAACTTTTTACTTATTTTGAAGGAACTGTGCACTGTTGTTGTTGTTCATTTCATAAAAAAAAATCATTCTCATTAAAAAAAAATCATCTAATTTTTTTGGCTTCACGATGTATCCCGCAACACAGCAGGATAAGCAGAGGAAATCTAGTGTTAAGACACTCCGTTTCCATTAAGATACTTCCATCCCTTTAATAAATTTGTTTTCTTTTTACTACACTGTCTATACATATGCCTCTACCTATTCTGCTATTGCAGACTAGGCAAAGGAAACCTAGTGTTAAGTCACTCTGCACCACCCCGCTATACGCCCAATTATTAAGGCATTGCGTGTTGAGTGGCGGAAGTCAACGCCGCGTTTTGTTTTCTTACCAGAGCAAGAAAATTAAAATAACTCATTTTCTACAGTGAGAATCGAATCCACAATATGCGCTATGATGTGGAAACACGATGAATTTATGTATATGAAAGTGGGAAACGGAGTGTGTTAACACTAGGCTCCCTTTGATTACCCAGCTACGTGTGGAAAAACGTAAAGTTGACGTACATAATTATGTATATACATCCATATCTACATGTACAGTAGGTCCACAGTAAAAAATAATAAAGCCCAACGTATCGGTTCATTAAACCAAGCAATTTATTTTCACAAAACAATAAAATGATACAATACATTTCTGAATACGAATCCCCAGTAAATAAGCAATTAAAGAAGAAAAGGAAATAAAGAAATATCGTCGTTCATTATTATCTTTTATTTTATGAGATTATGATTAAAATTTAAATAATTTTGTTGTTATAATAAAATTTTTTGAAGCCGTCGTGGCACGGTGGCAGAAAGGTGTAGGTGTAAAAACTGCTGTTGTGGGTTTGATTCACACTTAATCAAAGGAATATTTAACATTTTCATTTCCGCAAAGCGCGATGTTGAGTTCCGATACAAGCAATCCCTCGAGAATTAGGCGTAAAGCGGGAAACAAATGTGGTTGCCAGGTACCCTCTAACTACTCTTTTATGTGCGGAATATGCGTGAAGCTACAAAAAACCTTTGAAACCAGAGGCAGTGATAGTGTCTGACTGTAAACGTGATAATTGTGGGTTCAATTCCTACTCAGGGGAATGATTATATTTAAACTACTTTCATTTCCCGTCTTTATTGAAGCGGGGAATGGAATACTTTATTAGGTTCTCCCTACTATACCATATGCGTGATAAAACTGAAAAAAAAAATATAATAAAAGAAATATACATACTATAATAATTTATTATAGTTTACTCAAATATCTCGCCCTTCTAGAACAATCATCAAACAATATCTTAAACGTACTACACTGGTAGAGAGAAGACCTCGGTTATAAGAGGTGAGGCTTAATGCGTATTTAAAGGAGTCCCTTAAACCTGTAGTTGGGTCACAAATCCTAGTCTATGTTCTGGAGGGCGATGTCTCTGTCACCACCACGGTAAATCCATGAAGTGCTAAGATATTTTCTTTTTTCTAGACCGGACGTCTAGAGTGACAGAGTGACTGACAATTGAATTCGAGAGTTCGAGTTTCGAGAGTTAGCAATTTAATTCAAGATTTGAACCGACAACCAAATAGAATATTATACTCGAGTGTAAATAATACAAGTTTACAGGTATAAAAATAACATTTACGTTCACATATAGTTGTAAGGTTTACTTTGAAGACAATACGATGTACACCGGAGATGCATGTGCTGCGACCGCAACTTCTAATAGGGTGCGTGGTTACATTGTCTTAAAGATACGGTTTTATTTTTATTTTTCAGCTTCATGCTTAACCCGTATAGAAGGATATGCAGAAAAAACCTAGTGTCAATACACTCTGCTCTTCGCTTTTTACTCGAATTATTCACATTGTGCGTTGATGGATGGTACGTTTGTCACCTTTTTATACTAAGAAAATAAAAAAAAAATTAAACTAAGAAAATAAATAAAAGATAACTTAAGCTAATCTAAGTTGAACTATTTAATATGGAAATTGTTTAACTTCAGAAAAGCTTAGGACCCAAGCCTTAGGTGATAACTTAAAATTTATATTTATAATATAATAATGTAAATTAAAAAAAATCAGCTTCACGCTGTATCCCGCACACACCAGGGTAGGCAGAGGGAACCTAGTGTTAAGACACTCCGTTCCCCACTTTCTGCCGAATTCTGGAGGCATTGCGTGTTGAGTGGCAGAACTCAACGCCGCGCTTAACCTCGACACCAGAGCGAAGAAATGAAAATATAAATTTAAGTAAATATTTCATCTCCTCGAGTGGGGATCGAACCCACAACCAATCGATTTTGCAGTCACACCTCGTGCCGCTGCGCCACGACCGGCCTCATAATAATGTAATATAATAATGTAATTAATAAAAAAAATATATATAATATATTTTATTCTTAGTTACAATTCTTGTACTTTATTAAAATAATTATGGTCACTGTCAATAGTATAATATGTTTATCGCACATTAACACTGAGTTATGCGAAGAGAGGACAAGGATCTGTCCGAAATATGGCTATCCCTTTGGGTGAGAGCGAGAGAGGAGGACACTGCGTGCCTGCCTGAAAGGGAAGACAGGCAGGCACCGAAACGACGCGTTACATAACGAAGCGACCAACCCATGAGAAGTTATAACTTCAAAAAAAACATTGTAGTATGAATGAGGTTATTTTATTAAAATAAATTCAACATTTTATCTTTGTGCATCTGTCTTGTATTTTTTATGTTTTGTTGTATATTCACCAACGTCTTTCCTTTTTTTATCAACACATATATTATAATTCAAATGAAGAAGTACTCAAATATGAAGAAATTTTATTAAAAAATTTAATTGATAATTGTAAAATGACGTCATCAAATATATGTCTCTTATTGTAAAGTCTGTATACTGTAAGTATATATTTCACAGACTTGTAGCCGCACTCAATGGACAGTCTATATAAATGTGTGCATGAAGTAGTGACGGTATGGAATGAACGAATGTATGAAATATGTTTTTTCGTTTTTATCAATGAATCTAAAACTTAACATTATTTTCCTTAAGAGAATATATCTAATTATTTAATAGGACCACGATGATTTATAATATGGCTGTATAATGGAAACAGACGTGTAACACGAGGCAAGTGCGCATATAGGTAGTGTTGAACTGACTTTTTAGAGTAAATAAAAGATTTTTCTCATAGCTAGGTCTTTTATCTAACTGTTCGTTCAGTTCTTTGGATAAAATAGCTTATTTTTAGAAAATATCCATAGGTTTTATGCATATTTTAAGTATACAAGATGGTTGTGGGTTCAATTCTTACTTGAGTAATGGTAATGTAAATTATTTTCCTTCTTTGGCCTAGTTAGACATACAACGACACGATAAAAAAAGTAATTTATAAAATGAAACCGATTTTTATATCTATAATTCGTAAAAAAATTAAAACCTACTAAATTGATTTTGTTTTATTAAGTTGAAATACTGAAATAAATAAAAATCAATCTCGATTTATAATATTTAGTTTTCGAAAAATTTATGGTGATATATACTTACGAGATTTAGCACAAGTGCTTGGAATTTTAAATAGATCATCATACTCAAATATTAATATATAAAACCTAAATTTATTGCCTCTTTATTTTGAAGTCGACTTAAATTAAATTAGTTATATTTTATGGATTTTTTTTTAATTTTCTATCAATACTAAAGAGCTATGCGAAGAAAGACGTTAAGTAGAAAGCTAACTGGTCATATGCTAAATAGCCAATTAGTGTGAGAAAAATATTTTTACTGTGAACGTAAATTTATGCAACTTCAATTATAAATTGTATCCAACAATTGTATGTGTTTTTTGGATGAATCAGGCTTTTGATGGATGTATAATATTATTTGGACGGATTGAAATCAAAAAAAAATAATGTAAATTTTATTAATTGTAGCTTCCTTTAGAAGATAGAATTAACTTATGTAATATTTCGATCTAGTAACTAACACACAGTTATTGGCAAACTAATCCTCTCGAAGGGGATATAGAAGAAAGAGTTCATGACAAAAATTGATTTCCTATAATACCTAAGTTAATTAATGAGTAGTTTTATTTAATTAACTATTTATTTGAAATATAAATTTAAAAAAACTTTATTTAAATTTTTTAAACTTACAAATTGATTAATTTGCCGGAAGTCGATAGTTGACAATTGATATTAAATTATGTGTAAATTATTTTAAAAACATGTTAGACCCTTAGCTTTGTAATAAACCAACGATGACATCACAACCTAAGATATCAATCTATTCACACTACGACGAAACGCGATAACAAACGTAACACATGGTAGGTTAAAAGGAAGTACACTTACCCAAAGTTAAGTTGACAAACTGCGTGTTAAGTTAAGAAGACTACTAGAGTATATAAATTTTCACTTTTCACAATTTTTCATTAATCTGTGCTATAAGTCGTTGCATCGTACCAAATGTCAAATTTCTGATCTCAAGAGAAGTACCCTGTAAGTTTTGATTGCCTTGCAAGTTTCGAAAATTTGCGGCATAAAAGGCTGTATCTTTTGATTGTCTTGGCTTAGAAATTTGATTATTTCATGGCTCCAAGAGTCCTGAGTATTTAATATAAATTTCAGCGTGATACCTCCACGCATTCCGGATAAAAAACACGATGGTCTCTTTACATTATTTCTCCAGTAAGTTGTACTTAGTTATTGAAAATATGACTTTTTCTGTTTTATTACTCATAGAACCATGTAAATCTAAAGACATAATTAAGCTTCTTTCAAAAGCATACATGTTTTTTGTTGCATTGTGATTTTTGATATATTACTTCTTGCACAGACATGTCACAATACCATTTAAATGAAAATATTTTGTATGCAGACATATATTTACATTTGCATTGACGTCATACAATGAACAATATTTCACAACTCATGGATAATTCAGCTATAACGAGAATGTGATAGCTAATCTGTTAAAAAGAATCGTTACTTCATTTATTTATAATAAGGTCATCGTGACTCAATGGGACGGCAATTGGCTGTAAACACGATGGTTGTGGTTCCGATTCCCATTCAGGAGGAAGGAATTATATTAATTTCTTCACTGTGGTAACAAGAGCGACTGGCGCTGTTCTCCTAAAGGCCAAGTTGACCTCATAGAAACTGGGGGTCATCAGCAGAACGAGACAGTACTTCACTAAACTAACATTTAGTACTACTAACAGTACTTCGCTAAACCACCATTTAGCCCTGTATAGGGCCCAGGTTCGACCTCATATGGAGAACTCTTCTCATCTCTGGGCTAGTGTACCCTAGTATCAGCTTGACCCATTTGATCGCATACAACGTAGAGCCGTTCGAATCATTGGGGACCCAATGATCTGTGAAAGGCACTTTGGCTTTGCTTAGAGACGTTTCCTCGCTGTGCGTTCTCTGCCCCATTTATAATCGAGAGAATTTTGAGGAACTGTTTGACTAATTACTTGCCACAAAATTTTTTAACCGCATAGTACGTTAAGACTAAAATACCATCCACATCACATGGATACGTGGCACTCCACTACTGTGCGGCTTCGTAGGAACTTCCTTCCACGAGCCAGGCAACTTCTTTGGTGTTGCACGGGGTCGTGGACGGCAGTGATCACTTATCATCAGATGACCCGACCGTTCGTTGTCTACGCCGCGTTGTCGCACCTTGTCTTTTCTATAAAATAAAAATATAGATATTATTAAGTTAAGAAAAAAAAATACATATCTTTTCACAATACAGAGAAAATTAAATCAGAAATCAGCTGTGAATTTACCAAATAGGAAGGAATAAAGACCGCAATAAAAGAAACATGCTTTAATTACTTGAAACCCGGGTATACTGGTGGTCGTACACTGGTTGTATTTTAATAAAACATTATATAGTTTCATCTGTGAAAATAAATAAAACATTATATAGCATAGAATAAAACATTATATAGCTTCATCTTCATGTGAAGATTGTATTAATTTATTAAATAAAATTTAAAAATATTGTAATAAAGGACCAAATGTGTTTTTTTTTGCAAAAAAAAATAGGTTCTCGCTTTTTCCCGTGTATCAGGTAGAGGAAACCTAGTGTTAGGATCTCCTGATAGGAAACCTCCGTTCTCCAATGTCCACAAAATTTTCGAGACACTGCGCATTAAACGGCAATTTTCAACGCCGTGCTAGGACTATCTATCAGAAGGGCAAATGAAAATGAAAGAGTCAAAGCGCAGCGTTGAGTTCCGCCACCTTACACACAATCACTTCAGAATTCGGCAGAAAGTGGATAACAGAGTGTCTTAACACTAAATTCCCTCCAGCTACCCTGCTGTGTGCGGAATACAGCGTGATTTTTTGTATGGAAAGTCAGAACGCAGCCGTCATGGGGCGTCGTGGGCAGTGAAATATTTAATATTTTAAATATTCTTATTTTTCACCACCCAACACGCAATGTTTCAACGGAGAACGCAAGATTTTAATGGGAAAGGAAATGTCTTAACACTAGGTTTCCAGATTTCCTCACCGTGCCCTGCTATGTGCGGGATAGCGTAAAGTTAAAAAAATATTTGAAGGAATAATTCGAGGCCGTCGTGGCCACATTGTTACAGTATCTGAATGTAAACAAGTTGGTTGTCGGTTCGATCCCCACTCACGAGAATGATTATATTAGAATTATTTTCGTATCCCTCTCGATCTCAATTCACTCAGGTAGACAAGGCACGGATTTGACCCACTTAACATGCAATGTTTCGATAATTGAGCATAAGCGATAAAATGGGAACGGAGTGTGGTTTATGACTGTAAACGGTACGGTTTGCCAGTGTGGATCCGCTTCCCTCTCGGAAGAATGAATTATGTTCATTTTCTCTCAATATTATTATTGCGAGAAAATGAAACTAGGAGACTAGCGCAACGTTGAGTTCCGAAATTAATTACGAAGTATTTCGAAGTTAGAGCAGTGAAGTATCTTAATACTAGGTTCCCTTTTGTCTACCCTGCTATATGCGGGTTATATCGTTAATATAAAGAACCCATCAATAGTTAGATATAGATATTTGATATTTGATATTAGTGTCAGCTTGATCCCCCCACACGATCTTGGGAAAAACGGTCTATATAGAAGACATATGAACGATAGATGGACAGACGTACACACAGGACCAGACCACAAAGTGATCATATAAGGCTTCTGTTTCTTTTTCTTTTGAAGTGTAAAAAAGAATAAGAATTACCTTCCACTTCGCTAATATGTATAAATCAAGTAGAAATTAAATTACCCTACCCTTCTGTCGTCTCATTTATCCTAATAACCTAATATTATACGTGACTTACTGAAATATGACTGTTTTAAAAGAATTAGTTCGTTTCTTATTTTATTTTGTGTCAGACAATGTTACTTGTAGTATTTATTATGTATGATTGAGGCAGGTATGTAAAAGTTAAACCTTATTTAGTTTTCTTATTTTAATATTTTTGGTTGTTACATATTTTAAGTCACTTTTAAGCACTATTTAAAATTAGTTAAGTACTTCGCTGGCGTTTGTTTTGGTTGACACCCGACCGCCTGTCATGGAGAGTTTTATTTACTATATAACCTTACCATATTAACAAGATGTATGGTATATANTGTGTGTGTGTGTGTGTGTGTGTGTGTGTGTGTGTGTGTGTGTGTGTGTGTGTGTGTGTGTGTGTATATGTGTATATATATAAATTTGTAAATTTTAAAATGGATCCTGATCCCCGCCAGGTTGCCTTAATCCACATGGTACCAAATTTAAGGCAAAACGGAGATTCTCATTCTAACGTTTACATGGCCAAAATTTACATTTATATGGTTGGTGGTCTCGGCGTACGAGTTGCACTTAACCGGTTTTTATGACGCAGTCCTACTACGCCAATATGGTTTTTAACTCCTAATTATGGCAAATGGGCGCCCATACAGCATAAGCAAAGCTATTTCTATTCTATATCAGTACAACCATTAAATATCATCTGAAAAGCAAAAACAAAGCAAAATATAATTACGTTGTTATCAGTGAAAATGAAGTCACGATATAATTACCACTCTCACGCATAGTCGTTACTTAGAAAACAATAGAATGTATGTATATATAATAATATAATAATTACTGTAACCGTCGATTGTATACATTTGACTGAATATGATATATTATTTACTATTGAAATTTAATCGAATGTAATCGAAGCATATTATCGAGATATGTAGGAAAAATATATGTATACGTCCCCTAATTTTTGAGAGTTTGTACGTTGAGTGACGGTGACGTCACTCAACGTACAAACTCTCAAAAATTCTTTCAAAAGACAAGGCGTGAGCCTTGTCTTGCCTCTAAAACGAAAAAACGAAAAAAATCTCTAAGTAGTAATCGAACCCTCAACCGTCGTGCTTACAGTCGGTCGCTGTGTCGCTGCGCTACGACGACCTCACGAAATTTAAAATAAATATTTAAAAATCGACTAAGGAAAATAATAAATTATTAGGCTAGAACTAAAAACACATTTATGGTATACCCTCCATTTCCGTCATCAGGTCCTTAGCTCCAGGAGAGATGAACAGAATACATCAAGACGATCCTAACAAATTATATATATATATGATTTAATCAATAGACATCCTTGGTTCTAATCATTGAGGATTACATTGAAACGATTACGTGATGTACCCTCCTCGCTAACGGAGTAAGCAACACAAAAAGAACTTTTTAATTCGTACCAGTACTTAAATAAATTCTTCAGCTTAATAATATTACTGTAGTTTTTTTAAGCACACATAGCAGGTGAGGCAATGGAAACCGGAGAACCTAGTGTTAAGATACTCCGTTCCCTTTAAGACATTTCCATATCCCACTTTCCGCCGCGTGTATTGCTTGTTGAGTAACGGAACTCAGCACTTCGTCTCGTTATCAAAGCGATTAAATAAAAATATTAAATATTTCATTTCCTCGAATGGGAATCGAAACCACAATCTGTCATTTACAGATTCACTGCTTGTGCCTATTCGCCGCGACTAGTCTCAATAGTATAGATAGATGTTCTTATAAATATTTCTATCGATATCTTTACCCATAATGTGGAACCTTTAATTGTATATTGACAATTCGACAAGGCGTATCGTTTCGTTTAACGCTCTTATTGAATCTCTTTTTTCTGTGTTTGAGAGAAAAAAGATTTGCATGCGATAATACGGATCTTACTGATGATAATCGGGTTTAAGCGTATTCGTAAATAAAATTGGTGTTTTAAATGTTATAATGTTTTTTTCTTCGATTTTTGAAATCATTGGGTCAGAGTATGACTGTAAACGATGGTTGTAGTAAACGATGGTTGTAGTTTCGATTTCCACTCAGAAGAATGATTATTTCTTAATGTTTAGTTAAAAATATAATATAAAAATTATGTCTTTAGGATGATCGCAAAATCAAGAACGTAGTGGCTTAACACCAGGTTCTCTCAAAGTTGCCTCGCAAACAAGATGAGCAGCATTCGCTGAATTCCGGCCACAAAACTCAAAACCGCGCTTTGTGTCATTGCTAGATCAAGGAAATGAAAATATTTATTATTTAATTTCCTCGAGTGGCAACCGAAATTTTTCAGTCTTTTATTTATTTATTTTTTATGGAAAAGAAAAGGCAAACAAGCATTCGGGTCACCTAATGGTAAGTGATCACCGCTGCCCACGATCACGTTCAACACCAAAGGAGAGATACAGGTGCGTTGCCGGCCTTTAAGGTGGAGATAGACATCCTTTTTGTACTCATGTCATAGCGACCTGGAATAACTCCCACCATAAGTAAACCATTCTACAGTTCCGTGGCCTGTGGAAAGGAGTTCCTACGAAAACTACTTCAACCCAGTGGCCCCATTTGGGGACCGCATTATTTTATATAATTAAATTTTCTTATTATATCGGTCTCTACTAATACTAATTACTTAAAAAACCTATTATTTTATATAAACAATTAAATGTAATGATATTACATAGTATGCAATGTAATTGAGTATATTTTGTAGCAAAACAAATGTATTTAGAAGAAAAAGTAAAAAATAAAGATACTTACTTTTTACTTTTACAGATTTTTGAAACAGCTCCACAAAATGCACGAAATTAACAACAATGAATGTTCTTTAATAGATTTGTACCGACACAACATAAAGATATACTGTTTATCATCACAATTCTCGACATGAACTGCATAAAAATAAAAATATTTAAGAAAACGAAAGTACTTTTATAAGTGCCCCCGATTGGGCACGGCGTGCCTATATGGGTTAAAATTAGCAAGAATTGTTGTTAAAACAACTTTAAGCCGTTATATGTATATCCCAAACCGCTACTTTAATAATGATCATCAAAATAAAATGAATAATCATAAAAAGAATGTAACATTCATTTTTTAATATCTAATCAAAGACTTGACATATTTCATTAATATTTTTTTACTTTGATTTTTTTACTTTGACGTTACTCTGATGAAAAGTCATGACAGTATCAAGACTGATTTGTGTCATATTTTCAGTGACACAAGGTTAGGACGGATCGATTGACGAAAGAATCATCAAAATTAGCCACAGCGTTTGGTCTCTACAACGCCACATAAAAACACACCTACATACAAACATAGACTGATAGACATTTATATCCTTTGCGTCGCAAACTCGGGTACTAAAGAAAGTAAAACCCGACTGCATAAAACTATAAAGAAAAAAACAACCCCCATGGTTCATTAGGATTAACAATCGGGACCCCATTTAAATTTTACGGGCCTCGAATTATAGGTTGTCACAATTATTTATAATTATAACACGTTACAAATATAATACTTGTGAGATTATATTATCTTTTTTTATACCTAGCGGCAAGGATAGCAAGTAGCTTTCAAATCCTCTCTAAGCTCTCTCTTTTTATAGCTTTACTTTGACATCTTAAAACTGACAATTTTATTTGAATTATATTCGAGCGTCAACCAAGAAATTCGAACAAGTATTAAAATATTTGATTTCTAACAATATGTACGTCTTTTATTCACTTCACTTCACGCTAGTGTTGCCGATCGATAGTGGACTATCGATAGGATATCGATATTCTATCGATAGTAGTCCGATAGGAGGACTATCGATAGTATCAATTAAATAGATAGTATCGAAACTATCGATAGTTCAAAAGGGTACAATACTATCGGATAAATGCAATATTATCGATATTATCGATAGTATCGTATCTCACAGTCAAAAGATATCGATACTATTGATAGTATCGATACTATTGAATTTCAAGGAAACAATAGTATCGACAGTATCGATAGTATCGATAATATCGATTGTTGTGAACTATCGATTGCATACAAATTTGCGGTAGTATTGTTTATGTAAACTACGAGTATAATTAGTAGATTGGGTGCTTTACCAAAATTATCATCATCGAAAGAAATATAGTAAAAAGTATTTTTATCTTTTCATTTCATCTTGTAACTAAGCTCAAGAATCATACTCAATACTATCATGAATTAGCAAATAATCGATAGTGCAAAACAATCGATGGTATCGATACTACAGATTGTATCGATACTATTGTTTCCTAGACATTCAATAGTATCGATACTATCGATTGTATTAATTATTTTCCGATTAGAAGATACGATACTACAGATAGTATCGATAGTATTACACTTAGCCGATTGTATTGTATTCTTCTAAACTATCGATAGAATCGTTAGTATCGATAAGATCGATACTATCAATTGTTGTATCGATCGCATAGGCTTTTTTAGATTAAAACTATCGATGGCGGAACTATCGATAATTTGGCAACACTACTTCACGCTGTATCCCGTAAATAGAGTAGCCGTCTATTTTTCGAGACACATAAAAATAATACTTAAAAAACATCACAAAAAGTAGCTATAACAACTTAAATCAATCTTTTCGTCTAGTTCTCGTACATTTAGACAATTCGCTTTGTTTATAATTCAAGGAATCGCCACATTTATAAATCAAGGAATGCGCCACGAATCAATCGATAGTTACAGTTCAGAAATTTCCACATAATATGTCTTGAAACTTCTATTCTATCACATTTATGTCTTAACCCTTAAGTACTATAATGAATTGCATAACCCTAAGACTATAATGGACTATAATGTAAAAACACCTTAGTTTTTAATAATGTTGAAATTATTAATGAATATTAAAATATTATAAACAATTTACTTTTAAAAGTTAGTTTGTCCCTTTTTTAATAGATATATTTAGTTATAATATTTGTACATATTTTGTGAAAAAACTAAAAAAAATTACTTAAATAGCTAACTATGTAAGAATTAGGCAGAGGGAACCTAGTGTTAAGACACTCCGTTCCCCACTTTCTGCCGAATTCTGGAGGCATTGCGTGTTGAGTGGCAGAACTCAACGCCGCGCTTAACCTCGACACCAGAGCGAAGAAATGGAAATATAAATTTAAATAAATATTTCATCTCCTCGAGTGGGGATCAAACCCACAACCAGTCGGTTTTGCAGTCACACCTCGTGCCGCTGCGCCACGACCGGCCTCATGTAAGAAGAGACCATAATATTTTTCGACCGCTCCCCCCGCGCGTTTCAGAACTACTGGCAACCTAGGAGGATACACAAAAGCGCTATGATACATATTCAAGAGTGCAGCGGCTAAAAACGAAATAGACCTGGGTGTTTTTACACCCATGTAGCCTTTTTTGGGCTAAATGTGAATATTGTGTCTAAACTAAAAAAAAATACTTAAATAGCTAACTATGTAAGAATTTTTTTTAATAGTTATCCACCGCGACTTCGTTGCTATTAACCATAATTTAATAGCCAAACATATTACAACAAGCTTTGATAATAATAATAATGTTAATGAAATGCATACATCCGATTATGTGTTTTCGTAATTGTATAAAAATGCCTATGACACTGAAATATTATTTGTGTAGGTTGCTAATCAGCTTCATATTGGAGGGTAAGCAAAGCGATCTTAATATTAGGATATAAAGGCACTCCATGTCTCATTTTCCGCCCAAGTTTAGTGACATGTTTAATGTTAAAAACATATAAGGCCAGTCGTGGCGCAGCGATGGCACAGGGTATAGGACAGGTTATGGGTTCAATTCACTTCTTCGCTCTGGTGCTGAGGCACAGCCCGGCTTTGAGTTGAGAAAATGACATATAGCATAGCAAGATACTACGAGAACAAAAATGAGATAGAGCGTGAAGCGCGAAGCTGAAAAAAGTATTCAAAGTCCCTAAGGAAAAGAATTTTCCTCAGAGACTGCCAATCGTATGGCATGCTTTAGGGTTAGGGTCTCCAAATTGTCAAGGCATTTAGAGCAAACCTCACTCTCTAAAACTGACATAAATCACAATCCACTGGATTTAGATCAAGACTAAATGACGGCCAGTCTTCAGCTCTGATGAAGTTTGGAACGTTCGCTTCTAACCAAGTTTGGGTGATCCAGCTTTGAAAAGTGGCTTATCTACCTTCTCAAGAATAGTATCTTGATAAACTTGTGCCGATGTAATGATACCTTTATCACGGAAATATGACTCAGTCACTCCTTCACAGCTAACACTCCGCCAAGTTATCATTGAACTCAGATAGTGCCCACGTTGTGTTCTGTTGAATAGTTCTTTAAAGTTTAGAGAAAATATATAAACGATGATTTTGTTTATTAAAATATTACTCAATTGTAAAAAATGACTCATTCATTAACAATTTTTTTCTGTCACCTCTTTGCGTACCGCTTTAGTAGTTGTTTTGATTTCACCATCCTATTCTATTTAAATTATCAGTTAGGAAACACCAGTGCGTTTCATATAGGCTACAAGTCCATTAAAAACAAGCGAAATGGTTCCAAGTGCCATTTTCATCTCTTCTTAATTAAAAAAAGTTTTTATACTTTCGGATTTCTTCGAATTCTTTGTCTTACTACTTTGATCACCGTTTTAATACGAATACTATGTCGACCGTATTGAGGCCAGTCGTGGCGCAGATGTACAAAGTGTGATTGTAAAATCGACTGGTTGTGGGTTCGATCCCCACTCGAGGAAGGGAAATATTTATTTACATTTATATTTTAATTTCTTCGCTCTGGTGTCGAGGCAAAGCGCGGCATTGAGTTCCGCCACTCAGCACGTAATGCCTCCAGAATTCGGCGGAAAGTGGGGAACAGAGTGTCTTAACACTAGGTCCCCTCTGCCTACCCTGCTGCGTGCGGGATACAGCGTGAAACTGAATAAAAAACTATGTAGACGGCCAGTTTTCTGTCACAAGCAGAGGACATTTTGTTGTACCTATCAATATTCCGGTACACAAACATTGGACTAATACCAAGCGTATGAAGTATTTAAAAATGGCTGGCTCCTACCTACCTATGTAATGAAATCACAGCGATTCGTTTCTTTTTATCACTCCATTTCAATATCACAAAATATTCTACAATATATTGGCGCGAACATAAGAGAACTCAATGAACAGTCGTAAAAAAATGGCAGATTTCGAATTCAAAAGTATTTTTTTTTATTCTTAATTGTAACTGTATTTAGGGTCAGGCTACATATATGCAATGAAAGTAAAATGCTGTAACAGCAAATGGAACATTATTTAAGTTACCAGAAACTTATCAGAAAAACATCGCTCAATAAAAAAAATTATATTTCACATGAAGTTTATTCGAGTATTTAATCTTATTTATTACATTTCCCGTTCATTCCTAATTAGTAACAGACTGGGCCTTATATTAAAAAAAACGCTTTTCAAAATCTCACGAATCACGAGTTCTTTTGAATTGTAATTAAATACGGTACGAAATTGGAATATATATTCTTCTTTAAATATTTTGCGAAAATCATATAGAAGTAGTCATATTATTACTGGAGCTTACCCGCGGCTTCGACCTCAAAATATAAATGAATAAGATTTATATATAGCTTTCCTCGAGAAATAGAATATCCAATACATTTTTTTTTCAATTTAATTGATGATAAGATTAATATGGGGAGTGTTCTGAAGAGCTATTTGACCTGTTAACTGCCGCTGAATTTTCTAACCGCACAGTACGTCACAAGCTTAAATATCATCCACACAGGATGATACAACTGGATACGTGGCATTCCACTACTTTGCAATTTCGAAGGAAATTCCTTCTACGCGAAACTGAGCTGTAGAATGGGCTACGCGAGGCAGCGTTTTCAGATCGATATGACATGGGTACCTTCAAAAAGCACGTCTATCCCCTTAAAGTCCAGCAACGCACCTGTAGCTCCTCTGGTGTTGCACGTTGCACTTGTAGGTTAAATGACTATTGCGAGTCAGTGGCAATTTAATGTAATTCATAGGTACATATTGACATGTAAGTTACATGCATATGTACGTATGTATAATACATACAAATGCTATATAAGCAACACTCACAAACATAAATTAATCATTAATATATAGTATTTTTAGCTAAGTTAAAATACTTAAACTGTTCAAAAGTACAATTAATCGTCTACAGGAAAAAAATAACTTTCCGCTTTGTCTTAGCTAGCGAAATAGCCAAAGAAAACTAAGGTCACGAACAATACGGTCAACTGTCATCAACTTCTTGACTATATATATATATATATATATATATATATATATATATATATATATATTGCCAAAAATTAAAGTGGTTTAAGTTTGTTAAGAATGACGCAAACAGACAAAAACCTATCAACATTCACGAAATCGAATCGTAGGTATTGGCGGAAATTGTACGTTTTTAGGTTTATTATAAAAAATAGGTAATTGTGTAAAATAGAACGAGAGATATCCCTTTCTCGTTCTGGTATGTTTTTAGAGAAAGAAAAGTGACAGATCGGCAACGCTAGGTAGTATTTATGTAGTAACAAATGTTTACGTTACTACAGTAGAAACTCGATTAACCGGCCTAACTGTGGCATAATCGAAAATCCGGATAATCAAAATTATATATATTTATACATATATATATATATATATATATATATATGTATATATACATATATATATATATATACACATCTAAGGGGTCCTCATGTTTTTTCTCATGTCCTCGTGATCTGCCTCCAGATCATCAATATAGTTTTATTGAAGGTCAACTGAGGAACTGAACACTACCTCTCTTGCCATAAGGAAAAAAATTATAACTTATTTATAAGTAAACTGTATTTTTTCCTTTACTTCAAGAAATTTTTCTTGCTTTTTCAATTATCATTAAATGTCGTCTTCAATATGACAAATATCTACATATATAAATTCTGCCTTTCCAGTTATTACACAACTGTATAATTAAATTTTAGTATAGTCATATTAAATTTTATAGCGTGTGCTTAATATTTAGATGGTCGATATTAACTGAATTACAGCAAGGATTCTGAAGTAGAGTAACTGGTAGGTAAAACATGATTTTCGAAATCTAGAGACATTTATAGATTTCCAAATAACAAATTGAGTGATTAAAAATTAAAATTAAATGATTGAGAACTAAACTTGAAAAGATATCTATGGGCACAGAGGTTCGATTTTTAATTGATAGAATGAAATATATTCATTTCCTCGCTTTGATGACAAATCCGAGTATTAAGGCCCACTATTAACCCTAGAAGCCCAATCATATGCAACTGGCTATAAGCCCCAATCATACTTAAAAATTACGAGTAAAAACAAAATCACTGTGCTTTCTTATAATTCAGGTTATGGACTATTTTTTTTGTATTAATTACGTTTTTACGTTTTATTAATACGTTTTAATTAATAAGTAAGAAACATTAATGAAAATACATTCTCTTTATTAATACAATAACAGTATTTTAACTGAATCAAAGAAGAAAATTAACGAAAAGTTAAGAACCCTTATATTTTTGCTCATAATTAGGCTATTTTTACAATATTTAACCAGTTTTACACTTTTTTTTAATTAACATCAACATGTAATAATACTAAGTTAGTCTCTTAGACAAAAATCATTCTTTATATACAGTCTCGACAAATATCAATATTATATTCTCTGCATATTGATTTTTTTTTATTGATAATTGAAATTTATATGAAAAAAATCCGCAATAGCGTTGTTGTATTTTCTGGAAACGTCGGTACACATTTTTTAAATCATTTTTTATTTTGTTAGAATCCTCTTCATAGTAGTTGCCATCAGTCATTTTTGTTTTTTTAATCAAAACTGATAACAATGAGTCACATAGATCAAATCTATGCGACTCATTGGTTTTTCTTATTCATTTATCTTATAGTGATAGTATATTTATATCTCGTAAGATACCTCCATTTGCCAATGACTTCAGAAAGCTCTTGACTTCTTTAATGTAGTCAATTAGTTTGATCTTTAATGTAGTCGTCATTATCACTCCTGACATCATCTTTGGTTAAATATGAGCAAGATTATTGTGTTGTTACACAATCGTCTTGCTCGGAGTCTGGATCCAGCGGAGAGCAATCGTCATCAATTCCTAAATTTTTTTGTCTAGTTTAACTATTAAAGGAACCACTGTTTTATATTTGATCTTAAAATATAATACTATTTGAGAAATTTGGCTACACAAAACAATTAACTTTAACAAATCACAAAAGCAAGAAAATATAACTAATTACAAGCAAAATGAAGGAGCTAACTGAGATAGCGAAAGTATATTCTGTAAGTTCTCGCCGGCTACTGAGTTCGGTACGGTTCAGGAGTTTGCGGCGATCTGATGATAAACGTAAAGCGATACCTATATTTCGCTACGTCAAATTTACGTAGATTGGCCTTCTGGGGTTAAATTCGTTTTTAAAAAAAATAAGCTGAAATGAGGAACGGAGTGTCTTAACACTAAATAAAAAAAATAAATTATATAAAAGAAAAAATCGATCAACTGCGAGTCGAACTCGCCCGGCGTGAGGTCCGCACCATTTTTAGTAAGTCAATGGGAACATCTACACATCTTATAAAAGTTGTCAAACTTAAAATTGTGGACGAAAGCACTTATCCTGTTTGAAATAAACTACAAATAAATGTTTGTAATGTTTTTTTATAAAATACCTATAAATTTTCCCTTTTCAGATTGTACCTTTAGTTATATTGTAAATTTTCACATAGTGTCAAATTTCATATGGAATGGAATCCATATTCATGTCCATGGAAAGTGCTCTATAGGTTTTGATTACCCGGTGAATTTCATACAAAACACGACAAAAACTATGCATAAATATAAATGCTGGTATCTTTTTATTGACTAGACTTAGAAGCCTGATTTTTTCTGTACTCCAAGGGACCGTGTTCTTAAATATTTGATATTCCACGCGATCTCGAGATAAACATTCTTGACCGATGGAGAGGTGGACAACAAAGTGATCCTCTAGGTTTCATTTTTAGGGTTCCATACATCAAAAGGTAAAAACGTGTGTGAAATCAAAATCTATAGGGTGCTTCCGTTAGACCTCCAGTTATAAAATTTGGTAGAAAGGGAGAATTTACAATACAAATAAAGGAAAAAATCAAAAAATGAAAATATATAGGTACTTGTAATTAATTTCGTTTAAAATGAGTGCATACGCCCGCAAACTTTAGTTTGTAAACTTTTATTTTACTTTGTAGTTGTACTTACCATTGACCTACAATTCTAAAATAGGTACGGAAGCCTCGATGGATGAGGCCGACTCACACTTAACCGGTGCTTTTTTCTCTTTATTAATTACAGAAATACCTATTCCATGAATATGAGAAGATGATAAAATAATCAAATTTTGATATCATATTCATGCTGAATTCTAAACATCTTTTTAATTAATGAAAGTAAAATTAAACATCCTAATCAAAATGTATATATCAATGTTATAGTCACTTTGTAATTAAAATAAGTGCAAAATAACAAACTGTAATAACTCAAAGCCACACTATAATTATATACTTTGATCTACATTCAAAATCCTCAATACTGTCAATTAATTCATTAAGATTTGCATTGACAAGCAAATCTTAATTAATCGAATTTCACATTTAATAATAATTATCTAAAATGGCAATATATATAGTGTTTCTTTCGTATTTTACTCGAAACCGTAAAACATAATATATATCTACTATAATATGAGCCTATCTAACATAATATTGGCCGAGATATAAATTTTATATGTATACTTCAAAAAGAGGCCTTGAGATCTATTTATAATTTTAAAGCTCGAGATTCTCAACTAGATATTTTTGAAGATTCAGGTATTCTTACAGTTGCCTCACATACATAAATATTACAATATCCTTTTTCGTCAACATATTCAATGGTATACTAAAAACAATGTGACAATAGGTACGAGTAAGTTGTAACGCGTATATTATCGCCTCCAAAAAGTAAATAAATCATTTAGGGTCTAAGTATACGTCTCTGTAATAGTATTCCACAATATTTTTTAAATGTGTCTTAGAAATTTAGATCAACCATAAAAACCAGGTTAATTAGGAAAGCTTATTATACTGTCCAAGAATATTTAAAGGTTTTTAGTTAAGATCATTTGAATCATTTAGGATAGCTACCATTGTATTATTATTTTAAGCAATAAAATTGTAAGCTAAATTTTGAAAAGACTGTTGAGTTTCTTGCATCTGGAGAACAAGTCCAAGTTGGCCTCAAAGAAACTGGGGTCATCAGAAGGGCGAGACGGTATTACACGCTAAAACACCGATTACTGAGTACTGTTCTCATCTCTGGATTGGTGCACCCCAGTATCAGCTTGACCCATTTGGACACATTCAAAGTATGGCCGTTCGAGTTGTCAGGGACTCAATGATTACTGAAAGGCTTGGCGACACATTGGCTTTGCGTAGAGATGTCGCCTCGCTGTGCCTTATCTACTGCATTTATCGTGGAGAGTGCTCTGGAGATCTGTTTGACCAGTTACCTACTGCCGAATTTTCTAACTACACAGTAAGTCACAAACTAAAATACCACTCGCACCACCTGGATACTTGGCACTCTACTCCTGCACGATTTTGTTGGAACTTTCTTCAATGTTTTCAGGTCGATACGACCTGGGTACCTTAAAAAAAAGATCTATCTCTAGACCTTAAAGACCGGCAACGCTCTTATAGCTCCTCAGGCGGTGATCACTTATAATCAGGTGACCGAATTATAATAAATGTATAAAAATTTTAACATAATTTGCTGTCCCTTTTTTCAGCTTCACGTTGTATTCCGCATACAGTAGGGTAGGCAGAGGGAGGAAACATATTGTTAAGATACTTGATTCCCCAGTTCCCGCCAATTTTTTTGAAGTATTCTGAGTCCCATACCTACAAATATTTTATACATTATTCGAAATATTGTTCCAAATGTATGGTCACTCTACCAACAGCTACACATTACGTAGTCGAGATAACAGGCCACAAGCGTCACACCCGCTCGTATGTTTCACAAAGGCTGACCTTCCTTAATTACATCCAATCCTAATCGACTCCATCGAAATATTTAGGATTTAGTATACGATTACCGATTCATTAATATTTATGTTAATATAAAGATTTGTTGTAGTAAATGTATAAAGTATATATTATTTGGTGAGAAAATTAAATTACTTCCTTTAACATCTTTAATGGCAATGGCTTAATTTAGAGAGAAAAGAGAGAAAGGATTGGAGAAAGTATAAGCAGAGTTTTGTACAGGTAAGAGTGGAATCTGAGTTTTTTAAAGAGACGTAACAGTGAATGATAGTATTAACCTGGAATGAGATGTTCTAATAACTGTTACTCTGATCTTCCATGCAAAATATCGGGTCTTCTTGGAAAAATAACACGCAATTCCTTCAGAATTCGGCGGAAAGACACTAGGTTCCCTCTCCCTACGCTGTATCCCGTACAGCGTGATTTATTTTTTTCTTTAAAAATAATGTTCATTGCCAATGGCTGGAGAATAAAGTTAATAGGCAAATAGGTTTGATAAAAATAACCACGATTAAGAAACGAATACATCTGTGATTAATAAAATCAATGGCGTATCGTTTCCAGGTAGTTTTTCAATACTTATTCAATATAGAAAGAAATTATTTTAAGCGTAGGACAATACAATAATTTAAGGGAAAAGTATTTGTAATTTTGCTTTTCACATATTTATTTTTTTTGCTACGAAGCCATGACTACGAATGCCGAATAGGCACGCGTAGTCTTCTGCCACTCATTACTCGATATCATAAATTAAGATGAAAAGTGAGAAACGGAGTGCCGTTCCTTATTTTTCGTTACAATACTTAGTTCCTCATAATTCTTATTGTCAAGACACTTCTTGACACTAAGAATTCTCTATTTACCTTGTTATGAGAGACACTAGCGTGAAGTTGGAAAAAGTACTTATATTTGCCTATACCTATATCTATAACAATAACATAGTGTACTTAACATGTTTAACAATTTATGCACATTTACACGACTGGAATTTCCCAAACATAATAAGTAATATGTAAACAAAGTTGTTATAATTTGCGTAAATGTTTATAGTTTAGTGGCTATAAATGTTCGGATGGACGTGTTTGTGATATCGGCGCCATTTTATATTATTATACATTTATAGTTAATTCTTATATTTGGAATATTCCTATAGAAAACCTTTTAGTTTTTATATGTACGGTGTAATTTTATTGGTTTTTATGGTAGTGCTATAGCGTTAGTAATAATAGTTCAGGAATATTATTCAAAATGATAATGTATGGAGTTAATATCAATTAAATCTCATACATGATTACTACCAATGTAAGTAAAAATAAAATTGTGACATTGATATTGAAAGTAATGAGGCCAGTCGTTGCGCAGAGGCACAAAGTGTGCCTGTACATCGACTGGTTGTGGGTTCGATCCCCATTTGAGGAGGTGAAATATTTATTTACATTTATATTTTCATTTCTTCGCTCTGGTGTCGAGGGGAAAGCGCGGCGTTGAGTTCCGCCACTCAATACGCAATGCTTCCAGAAATGGGCGGAAAGTGGGGAACGGAGTGTCTTAACACTAGGTTCCCTCTGCCTATCCTACTGTGTGCGGGATACAGCGTGTAGCTGATATTGAAAGTAGCAACTGTTGAGCTGTTTGCTAGCTCTTCTCAGCAGAAATGCTTTCCGGGCCGGTAGTATTTTTTATTTGTGTTGGATACGCAAGTGAGAGCCTCTAGTAATAATAGTAGCTAATTTAATTCAATGTCTAACCGAACAAACTCTTAACTCAAAACTAATACGCAATATGTAATATTTATGACTATTTATTTTTGAATGAGAGAAAATGTAGTTATGTCTGGTTGACCTAGAACTATGAAATTTGGCAGCTAGCCTCTACAGCTAATATTAGTTCGGGAAACTATACATTTGTGGTTAAATCCTAAGCAGTAATAGCATTAAAAGGGGGACAAAATTTGGTATTAAAGCCGCTTGTTCAAATGAGTTATCAGATGAAAGGGCTCTGGCTAAGCTAAGCTTGAATTTCAGAAACAGCCCGAGACATCCAATTTTTGTACGGAACCCTCGGTGGGTGAGCCCGACTCGCATTTGTCCGGTTTTTATTTTCTATATTAATATAATAAAGCTGAAAAATTTGTTTGGTTGAACGAGCCAGTATAAGTTACTACTGGATAGAATTGAAAAAATATTTTTCTGATATTTCCATGTTGAAGAAGGCTGAATTTTATCACGTTAATTGTTACGATGTAACTCTTTGTACCTTTGGTGACACTTACCTCGGGCAATTGGATATTCTTTTAACTTTATATTAATGCTATTAATCCTATTAGCCTTTACAGCGGCACCGAATGGATAGAGGAGAGGGTACTCTATCCCTGAGAAAGTGCAAGCTATACCGGGCTACTTTAGGGGATGTCGACGGCAGTAAAATCGTCCCTTGCGGCGCTCGAGCCTGGGTTTGTGGCTGTCGATCGTACAGGGAAAGACAATTACAATGTATCGTTACGTTTCGTATATAACTTTATTTCATGATGCGGGTGAGGCTTAGTAAAATCTTGTTTAAAAATGTAATTGTACAATTACATGTACTATTGCCACATCTAACTTACCTAAATTATAGAAATCTCTAAAATAACTTTATAAAGTTTTTTTTCTTAATAAAGAAAACGAAAATAATCGCAGCTTCATTTCATTTTCTCCCTTTAACGTTCGCTTTTATATAGATATTTAATCAAAACAATATTGTGTTTGGGAAAAAGAAAAGTTTATCTCCTATTGTATTACCCATAAAATAAAGTTTGTTACTTCTACTGGCTCAGTCAATTCGGTGACCTACATTCTATGATATAAAAAGAAATCAAGATTTGAGGCCGTCATGGTGCAGTGGTTATCGTCTAAATGTAAATGCGACGGTTGTAGGTTTCATTTTCACTCGGAGGAATAAATTATTTTCACTTCCTCGTTCCGGTAACACGACAAAGCAGCTCGAGGGGTTGAATTTCACCCAACGTACAATGTTTCGAAAATAAAGCAATGCACGGAAAATAGAATGTCTTCGGATGAGTTGTAGATTCCATCCACCTACCCCGTTATGTGTAGGATTCAGCGAGCTAAAAAATACTTATACAGGCACAAAAAAAATATTAAAAAAAATCTAAAATAATTGTCTCCTTACTTATTTTGAAATTCCTTTGATTAGGACTATAAATGCTGTAATATTAAAATATTATTTCCCATAAAAGTGAGCGCGATTATATATTTAATGTAATTAATTAGCACTCTGTTAGGTTTGTGAAAATATTTGTATGAATAAAATATTTTAGATTTATCTTGAGAATTGGCTGTTTTTCGTATACTAACAAATATAAATAAAGCAATTTCACGCTTTTTTCCTCACAGTGGAATAACAAATTATAGGTTCGATTCCCACTTAGAAGAATAATTCATTATTCTGTTAACAAGAGACGCGTTCATCATTCTGTTAACAAGAGACGCGGCGTTGGATTCCTATCCTTAATACGCAATGCCTTACAAATTGAGTGGAAAGTGAGGAACGAAGCACCCTAACACTAAGTTATGCTCACTATGCTATATGCTGGATACAGTGTGAACTTCGTATGATGATGATATTTTCATATAGCAGCATGAAAACCCTTACGATAGTACTTAAAATCACATAATCTCAGTTGTCAATAGACGTGTAATAGAAATGCCGTTCCATTCCACTGTTCCCAATAATTTATTCCTCCGAGTGAAAGTTACAACCATCGCATTTATATTTAGACGATAACCACTGCACCACGACGGCCTCCCATCTTCTAGTTCTCTTTGCCTATAAAATAAACATATACTTAAAATATTAGGAGATTAGGTTTCTGTAACAAAAACATAAGAAAGAAAACTTTAACGTACTGTTTTTATGCTAAGATCAAATACGATAGGCAAATGCTTTTAGTTTAGGCATTTTCATCATAATAAGAAAGACGTATTACTTTGAATACTAAATTGATATATAAAATGTTTTTGTTAGTTGTATACATTATATCTTAATGCCCTTCTTGTGATGTTAGACAAAGTGTAGTGATTAATTACTACTTGTATCTTAGTAAAATAAGTGACTCAAAAGGCACTTTATTTTCAAACTTCAAATGTATTTTAATATTAATTAATTATAAACCAAAGGTAATGCGAACATTTTACATTAAAATGTGATGTTTTGTCATTGACGATCGGGTCATATCCCTCCATTTTTACAACACATAGACTAAATGAAAATATTTGTCTAATACGAAAATATTCCAGAAATTTTCATTTAAATCTCTTTATTCCGTGGTTACTTTTGTTGTTTTTTTTTAAGTTACATGTTTTATTGAACATATTGTTTAGTTTTTTTATATTAACTTTTTGGTGCTTAAAACATGAGTGAACCTTAAAACTAAGCAACGATCGCACTTTTCTCCGCCAAAGTAAAAGGAATCAAAGAAACAGACAAGGTGGCTGTTAACGTGTAATATATAAAATAAGGTGTAAAATAAACGACGCTAAAGGATTCGTATCGGTACAAATATCAAAATCAAAAAGGTTTGAGAACTTTTCTTTTGTTCGTTTACATTTTGTCTCAAGCCCAAATGAATAGACATAAAGTTCATTTTACACAAAATTTTAGGTTCATACCTCACAGTAATATTTAATAAATAACAGTTAAGTGCCCGTTGATTCTAATTTCATAATATAATTGTAACGTTAGTATCGCGTTTCTATTATAAATTTACAGAATTGAAATTTTGTTTATGTAATTCAATTAGCTTATAATAGTGTACAGGGGAAAGTTGGGTTATTGGAGCCTACTATGGTAAAATATTGATAATAAAATATTTAAACTTTGTTTGTTTCCCTATGTCTAAGTATTAGTATAAATCAATTATCTTAAATTGACTTTCAATAAAGATTTGCCAAAAATAATGTTTACTTCCATTACCCCATATACTGAATATACTGGATCAGAGCAATGAGAACCCATGGGAGAAATATTTTCCATCTTTAAAAGTAAGCTTAACTTTTCGTGAAGTACACGCAAAAAAGAATATGCCTCGGCTAAGTGACCTTTGGGAATCTGTATTGTTTTTAAATGATCTTTACCACAGTTTACCATTTACGAAGCGTTCTAATCATTACAGTAGGGCTGGACTCAGCGAGCGATGTAAAGCACAATACTCGTAGTTTCTCTGATAAAATTAGCAATGATGAATTCGCTAGAAAATCAAAGTCATAGATATGACGCGAAGAATAAGGACGCTGAAGTGGAACTAGGACAGACATGTCGCTGGACCTACTGATGATTAATGGTCGTACATATATAGTAAAGACACGAAATCTATGAGGACACAACCTTATCCACCCCCCGTCCCCTCCTCAAATGAATGACGCCACATGTTTTTAATTTTTCTCGAAAATATTAAATTAAAAAATCAGTTTGAAATTTATTTTTTGGTACGTAGATTTTGAAATGTAAATGTTACATAATTTAGGACCCTACTAATTGTCACGCAATGTCACTACACGTAGACCCCCACATTTTCCCTTAACTTATAATGTAATTTATGGATGGCTCCTATTATCACAAAGTACTCTAAAAATTAAAACGTAGGTACTATGTTCATATGTTCACGCTGTATCCCACATATAGCAGAGTAAGCAGACAGAACCTTGTAGTAATGACAATGTTTCAAAATGTATCAATATGCAATGTTTCAAAAAATTCGGAGGAAAGTGGGGACGGAGTTTCTTAACACTAGGTTCCCTCTGCCTACCCTTCTGTATTCAGGATATAGCGTGAAAGTAATTGATTTATATTTATTTTATTTGTACTGTAAGTTTTAATACATTTTTTTTCTTATAAAATACTTAAATTATACTTTAATATAAACTTTCGTATTTCAGATTTTTTCCTTTGTTTTTTGTTAGTTCTGCTTTTCTTCTTTTCTTCGGGCCAAATTTCATAATTGTGAGTCCATGGAAAAGTACGTTATAGATTTTGACAACGTGCCAAATTTCATACATAATGCAGCAACAACGATGCATAAATACTCTTTTGATTACGTTGTCTTCAAAGCTTCATTTTTTAAGTTCCAAGGGACCGCAGGCGTAATTACACCGAACTTAAAATAAAAGTTCAACGAACATGTTATACTTGAACCGATTGCACTTGATGGAGTACCTCTTAAAGTTATTCAGGAATATGTTTACCTTGGTCAGACTGTACAGTTACGTAGAAACAACTTCGAGATGGAGGCCCGCAGAAGAATACAGCTTGGTTGGGCAGCATATAGGCAACTGCGTGAAGTCTTTTCGTCACCGATACCGCAAAGCCTAAAGACAAAAGTCTTTAACGAGTGCGTCCTACCAGTTATGACATACGGAGCCGAGACGTGGACACTGACAGTGCGACTAATCCACCACTTTAAAGTCGCTCAGCGTGCTATGGAAAGGGCTATGCTTGGAATATCTCTGAAGGATCGAATTCGAAATAAAGTAATCCGACAGAGAATCAATGTTATCGACATAGCCCAAAGGATTAGCAGGCTGAAGTGGCAGTGGGCTGGTCACATTTGCCGCAGAACCGATGACCGTTGCAGTAAACGCGTTTTAGAGTGGAGACCACGCCTCGGCAAGCGTAGTGTGGGACGTCCTCCAGCTAGATGGAGTGACGATATTCGCAAAGTGGCTGGCATCGGCTGGATTCGAAGAGCTCAAGATAGAGCTCAGTGGCGTGCCATTGGACAGGCCTATGTCCAGCAGTGAACTAGGACAGGCTTATGATGATGAAAATAAAAGATCTAATAAAAGATCTTAAGGATCTCTCAGATGGACAACAAACTGATTCTATAAGGTTTACGGTCTTCGAAACAGATCTGTTCGGAAGAATTTTATTTTTATTTTCTCATTACATAAAGTGAAGCGAGTTTGGGTTACCAAACGAAGCGAGCAGAAGGCAAAGCCCCTTATTTTTGTATAACATATTAAAGTAACTTCACGAGTTTTCCAAAATAGGGAAATATAACTTAACGTCAGCTTATTTGGTGACTGTAAATAGTGAATATTAACAGAATCAAAGTTCAATACAAGAGAAATACCAGAAATATAACTATATTTCTATGTGAATGCATCATTTTTAACGCTCATTGTTTTTGTCTTTGGCATTATGAAGTAATGACAAATAATATTATGATTCACTACAAGAATATAGTTGCCCTGTAGAAAAAAATTGTGAATACTTTTTACACATAATATCGTGGCACAATTGAAACGTCTAATCCAATAAATTAATTTAAAGAAACCTAATCTCTTTTCTTACTGACTAAGTAAGCAACGTACAAAGGAAACTACTGGACTTAGAAACTTGAAGTTGGCATGCAATAACCTACCTCACGTTAGGGACCTAACATTTATTAAGTTATTAGTTTTATGCGTTTTGTTTATTTCTCGAAATTGCTATGAGAACGGGACAAAATGGGATTGTCAGCTCAATTACGTCTTGCAGTCCACTCACAAAAGCGCGATAAGAAGAAAAAAATTGAGAGTATTCACTCTCATAAAATAATTATTAAATAAAAATTATTTAATAAAAGTCTTACTGCAGAACTACAAAACATATAATATTGTTTGTACACACGTAGGTATGTAATAATTGTATTTTTAAACTATAGTAGATACTACTACTCTTTAGTTTAAGGCCAACCCTATCCATGCAATGTAACTTTCACTATAAATTACCATGTTAATTTTTCCATTCAGTTCTTACAAAAAGATAAAAGTCAACTGAAAGCTTCGAAAATTTTGTACACTAACAATTTTTCGGGATGTATTTTTTAAAACCTAAAGATTTATAAACTGAAAAATATAATTACGTGTTGAGTGGCAGAACTCTACGCCGCGCTTAACCTCGACACCAGAGCAAAGAAATGGATTTATAAATTTAAGTAAATATTTCATATCCTCAAGTGGGGATCGAACCCACAACCAGTCGGTTTTGCAGTCACACCTCGTGCCGCTGCGCCACGACTGCCACTCAACACGCAATGCCTCTAGAATTCGGCAGAAAGTGGGGAACGGAGTGTCTTAACACTAGGTTCCCTCTGCCTCCCCGGCTGTGTGTGGGATACAGCGTGAAGCTGAAAAAAAAATATAATTTCTCAGGTACTACTACTACCCGTAAACCGAATTTACAAACAACCATAAAAAAAATACTTGTTATTTATAAATTCGATTTAACGGCGCTAATTTTACGTGATAGCGTCATAAGGAAACATTACAAGATATAAAATTACTTGCTGTTATGCATTGAATTTAATTATAATATTATAACTAAATTATCATTATTTTGTATAAAATAAAGAAGTTAATTGAAAATTATTTTATTCACTTCAATTATACAGTTATATTGTGCTATTTAATTATAAGTTACAATTAATGGATGCGTCATACACTTAACGCTCAAGCCGATCGTGTCTCTATCATTTATTCTGCGCTCTCGCTTGCACTTTCGGATCAGGCGAAACGTGACAAAGAATCAAGCTTTTTCTTGCGTGTAACGTTCAACTTGAGAGCTCCCAAAAGCACGATGCTGTCTTATCTATTTATTAGTTCATCTGATCACACCGGTGAAGCCATGAGCATGACCCAGTAATTTAGGATCCCCACCTGGGAAAACAGCTACTTGCTTTGCGTATTTTTAAAACTTGCCAATACCGAAAATACTACAGATAAAAAATATATAACACGTTTGTTCTAATAACGCGCAAGTATAAATCATATCAAACGTCAAGTGTATTGTATGAAAACGCCTACAACCATGTGACGCTTTTCTCCCTCGTCACATTAAATTAGCGTTCCCGCAAAATATGAGTGTTACAAAATTTTACACTTTGCTCCTCGCTAATGACTTTGAAATTGTGTATTCTTCATACCCGATGAATCATTTTAAAGGTCGTTTTATAATAGTATCATATTTGTTTTATCTATAAATATTAATTAATTAAATAGCATGCCGTCGGGTCGCGAGTAGCGGAGAGGCCTGTATGCGAGTTTAAACATAAACAAATTGTACGCGTCAAATAGAGGAACTACTCTGGTTTTTGTGGGTTAAATATGATGGAATGTACCATTTTTCCCAAGACATTTTAGAACAGAGCATACCAGCACCTAAGAGTAAAGGCGATGGTTATGGGTTAGACTCCTAATAATTATAGCCGCGTCTAGGATCAGCACATTGGGCCTTAGCGTTTCGAGTGACTGCCAGTATTGCGATCATCTGGAAAGCAAGGCCAAGTTGACAAAGAAACTGGGGGTCATCAACAGAATGAGACAGTACTTCACGCTAAAACATCGATTGGCCCTGTATAGGGCCCAGGTTTGGCCTTATATAGAATTCACCCCAGTATCAGCTTGACCCATTTGATCGCATACAACGTAGCAGCTCTACGAAATCTCTTCGAATCGTTGGGGACCCAATGACCAGTGCAGGGCTTGACCATTGGCTTTGTGTAGAGATGTCTCCTCACTGTGCGTTCTCTACCGCATTTATCATGGGGAATGTTTTTGAGATCTATTTGACCTGTTACCTGCCGCCGAATTTTTAACCGCACAAACTTAAGTGTCATCCACACCATCTGGATACGTACTCCACTACTTAACCACTGTGCGGTTTCGTAGGAAGTTCCTTCCACGCCGCAACTCAACTGTGGAATGGCCTACCTGCGACTGTGTTTCCAGGTCGATACGATACGAACTGGGTACCTTCAAAAAGCGCGTCTATCTCCACCTTAAGGGCCGGCAACGCAGCTGTAGCTCCTCAGGTGTTACACGGTGTCGTGGGCGGCGATGATCACATACCATCAGGTGACCCGTACGCTCGTTTGACTTATCTTTTAATATAAAAAAAATATTCCTTATTTCTACCTCATAAATTACCTTGTAAAATAATATTTTTTAGCCATCTCATTCTTTCATAGCGAAAAAAACAGTTTGACTTTTTTTGCGCATAGCAGAGTAGGCAGAAGGAATCTAGAGATAAAACACGCCGTTATCCACTTGCTGCCCATCTTGGAGACTCGATGTCGCGTAGAGTATAGAAACGAGTATAGAAATCAATATAAACATAACAATTCCTCCGACTAGAGATTGAACCTACAACCACCAAACCAACCAAAATGAGGTTCATGGCCAGATACTATCATTACACTATTATTAGGTAGTTTTAGTGAATTTACTAAGAATTTAAATTTCAAAACTTGTACGAAGATGTCTAAACCAAGCCTACTACGATAGTACCTACTAAGTACTATTTCAAAAATTATCATAATTTAAAAAATATTTCAGAGAGCATATCAGATTTCATTTGACCACGCAAAATTCTAGATACTCTATATATAACTTTAAATATACTTCTAAACATAAAAAAATGTTCTAAGTAATCTATACAATGAGGTAAAATATTTAATATAAAAATACCAACCTCTAAAAATATCTTATCATTCCACAGGCATATGAGATACGTAATTTAATTTAATTTCAACGTTTTAGCAATAAATAATACCGAGTGTTTTCTATTTTGAAATTTTACTTCATTTGATTGAATTGTATTCCAAATTCAATCTCAAGAGTCAATCGTTAACATAATATATTCTTCATTTTCCTCCCGAATTCTAAATATTGTCTGTTTAATGACGGAACTCAACGCCGTACATTGTCTTATCATGTGATTCGTTTCTACAAGTAGCTTATACTAACAGTCAGATTATGTTTATACATATGTTTATATCATACTTTAAAAAATATTATAAATACTTCTTTTTAGGGTTCCGTACGTAGGGAAAAAGAATCCCTTATAAGATCACTTTGTTGTCAGTCTGTCTGTTTGTCAAGAGCCTTTATCTCAGGAACAATTGGAGATATCGGTTGAAATTTAAACCATATACTCAGATCTGTGATCCCTTGATTTCTGGAATCAAAATCTACTGGTAGTACTAGTTCTAGTTCTAGTAGGTAGTACCTACTAATGCTAGTATTAGTTCTGAAAACTGTACATTTATAGTTAAATCCCAAAAGAAAAAGAAATAGAGTAATATTATTACTAAAAAATATACATTCTAATATTAATTTAAAAAAGAAACAATTTAATTAAGAAAACTCATCTGCGTCTCGTCCTCGATTTTGTTTCGCATTTAACTTTTTAAATGCAAGTGCACGCTTAATTTGATGCACAGATCATTTAACTCAGAGGTAACTTTTTATTATTTTAATAAAATAAAATTATTTAAAAAAAAAAGCATGATGACTGAATGAGACTCAAAAAATTAAAAATATAAATTAAGAGCGGAGTTTGATATTCAATAATACGTTGTTCTCGATTTTTTTGTTACTGAAATTACGCTTTCACCTTTCTGACGATTATAGTATGTATAGATAATTGTAACAAATGTTCGCATAATATATTAAAAATATTATTATTACATTTCAGCCTTACGAAATCCTCTACTGATCATAAGCCTCATCTAAGGATCATCATATCTTGGGTTAAGCGCGTCCAGCTTACTGAGCTCTCATCGCTATGTGCTATGCCAACTACTGTTCCCCTGAGTGTGAATCAAACCCACAACCGTCGTCTTCGACGCTTTTTGTTTCAATCTTTTTTTATAATTTTGTCTCAATCTTATTACACTATACAGAAATTGATACCGTGCGACCGTGATGTTTTTACCTGACTTCCGCGGTCTCATAATTGTAATAGCAATAGTCGAGTCGCTACCAATACTAAACAAACAAAACTTTAATCGAAGAATCGTTTATATAAATACTAGGTATACTGGATATTATGTATATTTTCATAATAATCCAAGAGTGAAATTAGCTTTAGGGCTCCGTAGCTCAAAAGACAAGAACGGAACCCTTATATTATCACTTTGGGGTCCGTCTGTCCGTCTTTCAAAACCGTTGTTATCTCGAGATTATCTCGAGGTCGCGTGGAGGTTTCAAGCATTAACAAGTATTAAGGTCTATACACCCTTAAAGCGCAACAAAAATCACCCAACAAATCTCCCTCAATTAACTTCCTAGTCAACGCGTAATAATAATATTTTTTAAGAGCCGAATGCAGAAGGCAGTATTACTCTTGTTCCGCCGCTGTCGGCAGGTATTTAAATGTTTTGAATTGTATGTTTATATTGAGACCAGTCGTGGCGCAGGGGCACAAGTGTGTGACTGTAAACATGAATGGTTGTGGGTTCGATCCAATATGTATTTATTTAAATTTATATTTTCATTTCTTCACTCTGGTGTCGAGGCAAAGTCTGGAATTGAATTCCGTCACTCAGCTCGCTAATACTCCAGAATTTGTCAAAAAATGAGGAACGGAGTGTCTCAACGCTAGGTTTCCTCTGCGTACTTGTATGCAAAATTCAGCGTGAAGCTGTTTTTTTTTATATTTAAAAATGTAAAATTTGAATCTTTAATAATAAAACTATATAATATGCTTTGTTTATAGCGTCACGCAGTACACACTAGGAATGTAATATTAGAACACTCCGTTCTCCATTATGATGAATGATATTATAAATATCTACCTACCTACAAGATTTTTTGAGATATATCGTACTGAGTGACGAAATGGAAACACTCCTTTCCTCGTTTACAGTGAGATGTTTAGCTCAATATTAAATATTTAAATAATTCGAATTTGACTTCATTAATTTAAAAAAAATAATAAATAGTACGCCGTTACTTTTTGCGGTTTTTGTGTAAACAGCGGAAATACGGATTGATTTCAACCAAACATTTATTCATTCACATTTATATTGTACTTATTCTATCTATCTCTATTTATACATAGATATACTATATTTAAGTATAATATAAAAAATGGTACATCTGAATTTTAACGCGACGATTGTGGGTTCAATTCCTATTGGAGGAATGAATTATTTTAATTTTCTCGCTAATATCAAATTGGGTGAAAAACGGAAACGGAGAGTCTTAACAATAAGTTCCTACTATTGCATCAAGATAACCTCGTAAAATATATTTTTTTTATACAAATCTACAATATATAAACGTAAGGTAATCCGATATAATAACTTTAAACGACAACCGTCCTTGAATGCAACTCAACAATTGTGGCATTTTCTGCAATCTACGTAATTGATGCTAGTACCTACTTACATGATGATACATGCACTAACCGTTTCAATGGATAAAGCGAATTAGTCTATAATTTGCCAATTATACTAAAAATTACGAGAATAACAAATTTTGAAAAATCATCCTTATTAGCTTATGATGATTTGATGCTGTCATGATATAATTGGAAAGTGCAGCGTTGAGTTCCGCCACTCAACTCTCAATGTATAGAAGTCGGGTGAAAATTGGGGAACCACCTGTTCCCCACCTGTCTTGACACTATAGACACTCTCTGACTACTACTAATGATATGCAGGATAAAGTGTGAAGGTTTTAAATGTTAAGACGATTTTTATAAATGATTGATTTTTTATATTTAACGATACTAATAGGTATCTCCATTAACTTGTTATGGCAGCACTGTACTAGGATTTGACTAATGGCAGCACTGTATATTATACTTTTAAGCTTCACTTGTCTGTTAGTCCATCAGTAACGGAAGAGTTTTATCCATACAACAAACACACTTATAAATTATATATATAATAAATATAATGTATATATAATAAATATAATATAATAAATAAAATGGAAGTGTCTGTTGGTGATTATAAGCTAACCGTGTTTTTTTCAAGTGCATCGTTATAATTATTTTTAAGATACTAAAACACAAACATTTTAAAAAAAAATCCTATCTACCTTTTAAGGGACTTCCAACAAAAAGTAGAGGAGTTTGTGGAGCAATATATAGGATGTTTTTTTATCTCGGAACACACATTTCATAAAATAACTAAACATTTTTATATTTACAGGTGGAAGTGTCAGCACCACTTTAAATGAAACCACAGTTTTAACTACTCTATAAAAGTCTAATACAATGAAAAAAATTTCCTCAAAAAAGAAAAATTATTTTTTTTAAACAAAATAAATAATAAAATTATTGTTGTAATATGAAACGCCATTTGTCAAGAACGAGGACGCACACACCTATTAAAGCGAAACCGCCGCATACGCCTCATTCCGAAATCGAGTCGTAGGTATTGGCGACAAAGTTCAAAGTTGATTAACCTTTAGTAGTATATTTTTAGTAGTATGTGTCTACGTTATTAGTGTCGATGCGTAATTGCGTCACACGAAATTCAGGTATGGACAAACATCGTAAAAAAAAACATCCTACGTCTAAACTGTTGAGGTATCTTCAATAATTTCTTTAGATATGGGTATAAAATATTTTATCCTATATGAAGTTCCCGTAAAGGGAGCGCTGACACTTCCACTTTGTATACGACAAAATCGAATATCCTAAAAGGTTTAAATTACGATTTATTTATAATATTGATAATCATACTAAAAAAATCAAGCATTTTTTTTTCTAAATACACTTAAATAATGTCAACTAAGTATCCGTATAGTACAAGTAGGAGAAACCACACAACGACCGCCAATACATATAATGTATAGATAGATAGATACAGGTATGTTTACTAAACACAAGCGAGTAAAGCTAATTAACAATCACGTGTTGACATCGTTGTAGACTCCTGCATGTGACAACAATTACAAAACAAAATAGAAAGCAAATTCATAATTAAAATGAAAAATGAATATTGATAACCACTACATCTAATTATCTATTATATTTTTTTTTGTAATGCATAATACATATATTTATATATTATATGAAATGTTTAAGAGATTCGCGGTTCGCTTTACTGTCGTCTGTCTTTCTTGACTTTTCGTTTTCATAAAATAAATGTCAATGATTGATAAACATTAACTGATTTATGTATTTCATTTATTTGGTACGTTTATTTACAACAAAAATAAGTTAATTACATCACTATTTGTAATTCTCATCATTATTAGCAGCACAATCTAATCAATTTAAAATCTTCTCCTCATTCTTTCTTTTTTACTGCATAAAACTAGAAAGAATAATGATAAATTACTATTCGTTCTCTGTAATTTACTATCCGTTCATATTGCTAAAGTTTTAACAAGTTAAGGTCGGACCTATGTACTCGTAGGTTTAGGGATGACCACTTCATGTGTTTCCACATTATTCAAAATCTCATATAGAGGGTTATTTATTTACACGTTATGATTTTTATTATAATATACAGGGTGGAAGAGGCAGCGCTCCATTTACGGAAACAGCATATAGGGTAAAATATTTCAAACCTATACCAAAAGAAATTAATCAAGATGCCTCAACAGTTTGGACGTAGGATTTTTTTTTCATTTCACGATTTTTATCCATACCTGTATTTCGTGTGACGCGATTACGTATAGATCCCAATAACATAAACACTTACTACTACAAAAATACTACTAAAGGTTAAACAACTTTGAACTTTATCGCCAATACATACGACTCGATTTCGAAATGAGGCGTGTGCGGCGGTGTTCCTTTGATAGGTTTATGTGTGCGTGCGTCATCCTTACAAATGGCGTTTTGTTTTAAAATGACAATTTTATTATTTATTTTGTTTGAAAAAAAAACTTTTTCATTTTTGGGAATTTATTTTTTTCTGAATTATATTAGGCTTTTATAGAGTAGTTAAAACTGTGGTTTCATTTAATGTGGTGCTGACACTTCCACCCTGTATAATATTTTTTTTAAACTTACCAATTTCCGAGATGCATGTTTGCTCAATTGCGTGTTGATGAAAATAATAATGTTTTTTTTATACCCACATAGCAGGGTAGGTAGAGGAAACTTAGTGACCTAGTGTTAAGACACTCCGTTCCCTTTCAGATGCTTCTGTTCCAAACTTCTGCTTCCGCCGAATTCTGGGGAAACTGCGTATTAATTGGCGGAACTCAACACCGCGCTTTGCCTTCTTACCAGAGAGTAGTACTTAATAGTAGTACTTAAATTTTTCATTCCCCAAGTAGGAATTGAACCTACAACCGTCACATTTACAACCGCACGCTTATGCTCCCGCGCTACGACGACGGCCTCAACGAATTTATTTCTCCGAAAAGGAATCAAACCCTCAACTGACGCATTTTACGCCGTATGAGTCGTATCAGGGTCAAATAACATCTTATAGAATTTACCTACTACTGAAATCAAAGAAATGACTACCTATTTATTTACTATGATTTGGCGGACTCTCCGCACGAATTCACGAGACGGCACGACTTTCAGCACGAATAGGCGAGATATTGTACGTTAAATTGTAGAATTCTACATTACACCTTTCCTTACCAAAGCGAGAAAATGAAAAGGATAACGAATCGAACTCACAATCACAGCTTCAACTTACTCAATTAACTACCTCTGCTCTCTATTCTGCATTAAACATCCTTAAAGTGACATTTGAATTAGCATTCCTGCAGTCACATATTATACCACTGTGCCACAATAATGTAATTTCATTTATATAATACATATATGGTTACTACTAGGACATAAAATTAACTATCACTTTACTTGAGAGCACTTGCATTGCCTCTCTAATTTAGAGATTTAATTAAAGACTAAAAAACTAATGGCTTTCTTGTTGCCGGTAAAGATAATAGTGTTATATGTCTTATACAGGGTGACTGGCAAATGGACAGATAAATTGAAACAGTAATAAAAATGAGATAATGTCTAACTGTTTGTTATCCCATGCAGTATAGTCAGAATTTTTAGCATTTTCGACATATTGATAAAAATTTTTTCGAAGTATGCAAAAAATGCTCGAAAATAAATATATTTTTCGTGTTCTTTCACCAAAAATATTATTATGTATTATGAAACTTCCAAAATATTGTAGTATTTTTTTGGATTGGATTATGAAGACGTTTAATTTTTGTCACAAGCTGTACTTCAAAATTTTATAGGAGAAAAATTTAAACCAAAGCTTTTTAAATACATCCTCACTTTATCCTCATTTAATTAAAAATAAAATGTTATTCTGTCAATTTTTTGGGTTCTGTACTTCTTAAGAAAAAAAGGAAACCTTACAAGAGCAATTTGTTGGCCGTTTGTAAGTCTGTATATCTGCTATGAGCCTTTAACTCCGGAAAGCTTGTAGATATCATCAAGTTGAAATTCAAGCCATATACTCAAGCGAGTCTACGGTCCGTTAGTGTCCCGAAAACATCGTATATCTACATTTAAAAAAAGATATGGCCGTTTATTTCGCAAAAAAAACACGTATTTCGACACTACAAAGGGAATCAAAATTAATAGGGTACTTCCGGTTGACCTAGAATTATGAAATTTCAGTTAGCATCTACAGGTAGCTAGCATCTTCGGGAAAAAATCTTGAAGCTTTACATTTGTGGTTAATCTAAAAAGGGGGGCCTTAAAAGCCATAAAAGGGTGGCAAACTGCAACACACTACAACTTTGGTATTAGAGACGCTAGTTTAAAGAGGTATCAGATGAAAGAACTTTGGGTAAGCTAAGCTTGAATTTCAGAAAAAGCTCGAGACTTTAAATTTTCGTACGGGACCCTCGGTAGGCGAGGCCGACTCACGCTTATCCGGTTTTCAAAACTACATATAACGTAATAAGATCCACTTAAGACTATATACTACAAATTCCTACGTGTATTATTCTAACTTATTTGTTTTTTTTTTTAAATTTTCATTTCCACGTAGCCTGCCAATTTCTGTGAAAGATCTTGTATATTCTTAGAAGTTCCTAGATGTAATACCCTAAATCCAAAGATTATTTGGAAAATGTATTCATTCTGATTCACTGACTTCTATAAGAGGTGGAGGTTATCAATTCTACTGTTTATTTTTTATGTTTGTTACCTCAGAACTTTTGACTGGGTAAACCGGTTTGTGGTTTTGTGATTGTGATATTTCTTTTTTTATTGGAGAGGAGTTCGAGCACTTCAAGAGTTGTTTCATAAAAGTTTGGTCAGGTTCTGATTGTGGGATCCGATTGAAATTGGAGAAGTCTTTTTTTTTTGTTAAAAATCATAATTCCGTTGTATCTCGCATATAGCAGTCCTAACACTCACTCTGCCGCTGTGGCACGACAGCCTTAATTTGGTTTTATACTAATACATTTAGCGATTATATTCAATGCACTCGTAGAGCAAATACAAAATCGTGTGACTGTAAACACTTAATTACTGAAATATTATTTAATGTCATTTCTTCGCTCTGGTGTCAATACAAAGCGCAGCGTTGAGTTTCGCCACTCAACACGCAATGCCTCCAGAATTCGGCGGAAAGTGGCGAGCGGAGTGTCTTAACACTAGGCTCCCTCTGCCGACCCTACTACATGCAGGATACGGCGTGAAGCTGCAATAAAAAAGCACAAACAATTAAACATTATTCACATTTAAATATCTAAGTAGTGCTTCGAATAGTAATACTGATAAGAACAGCTGGTATGGAACAGCAATAACTTCTTTAAACTCTTACATAAGAGTTCGATAAAATGTAAATTGTACTACGTGAGGTGATTACATTTCCAGCTTATACATATTCCTCGTTAAAAAAGTTTTCTAGATCTTTTTTTCATTTTTGCTACGCGTATTTTGTATGGTAATTGCTGTATTGTCAATATTGACAGTGGGAAGTGATTGTATTAAGTTTGTGGGTTCGATTCCCCTAAAATATTTGTATATAAAATAATTTCTTTACTCTGGTTATTTTTACAAAAAAAAATATTATTAAAATTGGTTGGCTTCCAAAATAGACAGAAAATGGATGATCTTAATTGTTTTTTATAACATAAAATTCTATAGTAAAATACATGATTTTTTTTTCAATTTCACGCTGTATCCCACATATAGCAGCATACGCAGAGGGAACCTAGTGTTAAGACATTCTATTTTCCACTTTCCGAGGCATTACGTGTTGAGTGGCGGAAATCTACGCCGTCGTTTTTTTATCCTATACCAAAGCAAAGAAATGAAAATATTGATAAATAATAATTCATTCCCCCGAGTTGGAACCGAACCCATACCCGTCGCGTTACAGTCACTGGTTTGTGGTCCTGCGCCACGATACGCCACAAAATAATCAGATTTGCGTTGACATCTTAGCGCAATGGGTAGCTCCTCATAGCAATCCCGATGGTTCAGTTGTAATTTTGATCTCCTATTAGAGCATTAAATTATTTTCATTTCCCCAGTAAGACAAAGCATAGCATTCAGTTTTACCACTCAATACGCCATATCATTTTTTTTAACTTCGCGCTGTTTCTCGCACATATCAAGGCACGCAGGCGGAACATGAGAACATAATGTTACGACACTCCGTTTCCATTAAGTCACTTCCGGTCTCCAGTTTCCGCCGTAAATATTAAATATAAGAAATAGAATCCAGAACCGTCACACTTACTATATCAAAAACATACCCGTAACTATAATTTCCGACAATAATTTGGTGTATACGCCTTCACGAATAAATTAAATTGTTTACGTAAATCACTATTATCATGTGTCGAAGACAGCCATTTCTAATTGATTAGATAATTAATATATAGACAGCGGTTCAACATTTCAAAATAGAAACAAGAAATAACAATATTAATTATAAAATTTATTCTTCTTGTATGTATAATAAAAGTATATTATATATTGTTGTAAAATGTTTTAAAATATATGTATAAATATATTTTAATGAAAAATTATATACGCGACGGTTATGGGTTCGATCCCCATTCGACAAAATGAAATATTCTTTTAAATTTATATTTTAATGTTTTCGCTCTGGTGTCGAGGCAAAACGTGGCGTTGAGTCCCGCCATTCAACACACAAAGCCTCCAGAATTTGCCGAAAAGTGGGGAAGGCAGTGTCTAAACCCTAGGGTGCCTCTGCCTACACTGATGTGTGCAAGCTGTATTTTCGTTTCCAAGATACAGCGTGACGCTTAGAATTCAATAAAATAATATTATAAAAACTATTTACTTTTAAGGTATTGTAAAAACATCACTTTAATAATATTTCTTGAAGTAGGTAAATGCAGTGAGTAATGGCTGAACTTCTTAGCTATGTTTTATAAGAAAATTGCGTATCAAATGCAACAGTCATTAAATTAGTCATCTAAGCCACACACTATAAAGGTACATTATAAAGGTTTTATTTTTGTTTCAATTTCACATCTATTCCTGGATCTAGCAAGGTAAGGTATTTTCTGCTAATGGCAATACAAGTTGAGTGACGGAACTCAACGCCGCTCTTCCTTATGTATATAACATAAATCCAGTAGAATCCAAAACCATCGCGTTTATATCAGGCGCTATGTCGCCACGCCACGTCAGTCCTAAATTATTAGATACTACACAATTTTTTTTTTTCGTCTTCACGCTGTACCCTACACATCACAGTGTAGGCAGAGGGAATATGAGAACATATTGTTACGACACTATGTTCCCATTAAGATATTATACATGTATCCCCTACTTTCCGCCGAATTCTAGAGACATTTCATGCTCAGTGGCGGAACTCAACGCCGCGCTATGCCAGTTACCAGAGCGAAGAAATCAAAATAATAATTTCATTCCCCTGCGCCACGACTAATTCAACCTACGTAATGTTTATATATATATCTTTCACATATTCAGCGTCACGCTGTATCTCGCATATAACTATCTATCAAGACACTGCGTTCTCCACTTTACATATTAAAACGAAACAACAGTCTCTGATACATAATATACTGAAACATAAATAAAATCCAATAAGCAATAAGGTATAACCCTAAAAGTATTATAAACGATAACTATTAGATTTACATAGCACATTTGCTTTTCGATTCGACTGCGGGTTTTATCATTCGCCATTTTGAATGGTTAGTTATGTATCGCGGCCATTTCCCGTGACTTACATTGATATAAAGACAATAAACACGTACCTACTGTAAATTAGTAAAAAAAAAAAATCAGCTTCACGCTGTATCCCGCTCACAGCAGGGTAGGCAGAGGGAACNATGGAAATATAAATTTAAGTAAATATTTCATCTCCTCGAGTGGGGATCGAACCCACAACCAGTTGGTTTTACAGTCACACCTCGTGCCGCTGCGCCACGACCGGCCTCTGTAAATTAGTGCTGCTAAATAATAAAATTTGAAATACATCGATACTATAATTATGATTTTTTAAATGAATTCAATAAAAGGAGATTATAAATATGACATGTATGTATGTATTTGTTGGAATTGGATAATGTTTGATTATGAATGATGATCTATTTTGGTTTCCAATGTTCGTGTGCTAAATTACGTAAGTGTATGTATATATGTATTTATATTTGTATGTGTGTTCACTCGTTTGTCGTATAATATATACCAACCTATAATTTTTAGAAGTGTACAGGAAAAGTAAAAAGAACATGTGGACCTGGATCACGCCGGATGGAAAGAAAAAAAACGAAATAGATTTTATAATGACCAACAAAACCAGATATTTTACAAACTTCGATATAATTAATAATCTAAATTTTAACACTGATCATAAATTAATACGAACTGAATTAATGGCAAATCAACCTAAAAATGTCAGACCAAGACAATATACAGGGTATGAAAACCTTAAAAACTACGATATAGAACAAACTACAAGTGCACTGAAAGACGCTTTCACAAAATTTGAGGACACAACGAAGGAACTAGGTATACAGGAAAAATATAACTGGATAGAAAACACTATAAAATCACAAATTAAGTTAGCCACAAACACTAGCAAAAAATCAAAGAAAACATTAACAACCAATACTGTTAATCTACTAGAGGAGAGATACCATTTGATCAACGAAAGAGATACATCAGATAGAAGAAAACAGATAACAAAAATTAGCAAAGAAATAAAGAATAGCATAAGGAAGGACCGGAGACAGCACAGAATCAAAACTATTGAAAAATGTATTGAGAAAACTGGTGGAATAAAAAAAGCGTATAGGGAACTACAGTATTCTAAAGATTGGATAGTAAAATTAAAAAATGATAAAGGAAAATGGAATCGTCGTCGGACAGACATACTTAGCATAGCTACAACATATTATAAGAAACTGTATACNTTGATATTACAGTAAACATTAGAAGGCTTAAATGGAGATGGGCAGGGCACATGCTGCGCGGTCAAGACAAGTGGAGTAAAAGAGTGACTGTTTGGTACCCCAGAGAGGGCAAGCGAGCGAGAGGCAGACCTCAAAAAAGATGGGATGATGATATCCGGCAAGTAGCAGGAATTACTTGGCACAGAGTGGCTCAGGAACGAGCAGAATGGAAAAGGTAGGAAGAGGCCTTTGCCGACTGGCAAACAGATCTGCAGAGAATAAAGAAACAGGAAATATTATATTAGTAAGACTTAGATATATTATATTAGTAAGATTGTATGACCATAATTTGATATGTAATTTCTTTAAGTTTGGTTATGTCAAGAGTGTTATACCATGATCTGAATTAAAGGCTATATTATTATTATTATTATTATAATTTTTAGATCCATTCATCTACGACGTATTATCGTCATATAGGCAAAAAAATCACTCTATTCGTCGCTTTCCATCTGAAAATGTTGAGTGCAGGTTCCGAATCAACTCCTTGATTGTAAAAAAAATCTATAATTTTTTTTTTGAGGTACCCTGACAAAGAAATCTCAACTATCACAAGCCGACTCCACCAACTGCTCCACGACATCGTGTACTTTTCTATTTTCACCAGAAAATATTAAACTAGAAACAGTCGATCCATAAACAACTTATTCATTACGACCATAACCATTATTAATAAAAAAGGATGGGCACATTGCTGTATACATAAAATCAATATAATATTTGTATTATTATTTTGTTTGAGGGAAATGGAGTGTTTTTACAAAAGGTTCACTCTGCCTATCCTGCTATGCTATGCGGGATACATCGTGATCAATTAATAAATATCGAATATGTTTAACTGACACAAAGCAATTCGCGTTGGCTTTTAAATAATTTTGAGAAAATCTTAGAAATTTACAGAACATTATGATATTATGAGCCTTTCCGTTGAGACTGTTGATCAGGCCGTTGAAAAGGCCACATTGTTGTAAGTGTATAAAATGTTAAATTGTCAATGTTACTGTTGTGGGTTATAGTATCGCGATGATGCTAATGAGACGAGACCTAATATTCAACTCATTTATTATATACTAACGGCCTGCTCGCGGCTTTGCCCGCTTAAGCTTCATGATTATTGATAATAAACATGTCTTCTAATATGATTTTTATTACTTTAATATGTAATATTCTAATATTATTTTATTACTACATTATATATTATTATTTTATTCTATAAGGACTTTTGATTGTTTTGAATTAAAAAATACGACCAATGTTGATATTTCATATTTATAAAAATATACATAAGTATTTCTTATACGTATATATTTTTCTAATATTACGTTCTTTTTACCTATGTAATGTACGTCTCATCATAATTTTAAAACACTGTTAAATGTACTGATGTCAGTGAATAATTTAATTTACTCTTTCAGAAATAGCCTTAAATGTCAAATTATTGATTTGAAGGATTCATAATATTCTTTGTAAAATAACTGTAATAATTGCATATTAACGCCTGTACATTTTTTAAATTAGTTACATATATTATTGGCTAAACGTACAATTGGTAAATATGTAGTTATTACAGAGTACATGTAGAAAGGCTGGTTTAGGCATTTTTATATAGATTTACTTCAAAAGGACGAACGAATCGAAGAATCTATGTATTTATTTAATATTTCTTTGAAGATCAAATCGGTCTTTATTAATGTGTTGAATTAATTACGACTTAAACTTAACTGTTATTATTTATGAAGGTAACCTTCACTAACAATTCAGTTTTGTTTACTTTATTGTTTGTACTCTGAACAATAATGCTTTAAAAATATATATTTTTATCAACAGTCATATAACTAAGACGTTTCGAATGTCATTCTTTAGCTAAGAATCTTACCAGCGCGATTGCCATATAACATTCGCAGGCAAACTAATGCCTTGAGTTCATTCAAATATATAAATGCCGATAACTATATTTTAATGAACCGATTTTGATGAAACAAACTTTAAATGTTAAGTTGAGTTAAACAAAGCAATTGGTAAACTAAGTAAATCGGTTCAGTACTTTCCGAGAAAAATGTGACCATATAAATAGACAGATAAACAGACAGACGGACAAGAAATTCAAAAAAATATTGTTGCTCTCTATTACTCTTTTATCCCTATATCCATTTCAATCACAATTACTAAATGTACAGACAAAATATTTTTACTATTTTATTATATATAGAGAAGAGACTTAATTTGGTTATTTATCGCTACATAACAGTAGCGAAAAATAATTTCACAATTGTATTTGTAGCGAATTAATTTAGGATGCTGATGTAGCGTGTTTATAGCGTGTTGGGCTTCAGGTTGAGCCTTGGAAAGAAAATAACAGTTTTCCATTCATAATTGCCGCTGTGGAACGTCTTCGACACATGCTTGGAATGCGTCGGTAATTATCGATGGTGGTGCATGCGGAGAGGATGCAGTCAGTGCAATGGCTTTCTACTGACTGAAAAGTTTCCCTAGTTTCTTCGTTTTACCACATTTGTGTTAATTCAATGGCGCATAAACATTGACAATAGTTGTAAATATAATGAGCCAGAATTAATTATCCTTTTCGGATTTAATAATCCTGTAATGCTGTCGACTGGTCTGTTATTGCGCATATTGACTAATAAATTATCGTTTTTTTTATCGATGCTTTCGTAAAATTTTGCATTTTTAAATTATTTCATCAGCTTTTATTTAATTTTGCGTTCAATCTTGATCCGAAAATTTCAATGCGTAGGATTAGTGGTATATTGGCTCTTAATATTCTAACCGGTGAGACCCGCTTGTGGGAAGCCGATTAGAATGTGTACTCACCAAACTTGTGGGAATTTGCGTCGGGCAGTCGTTGGGTTGAAGTCAGGTATGCGTGGTTCCAATATAGCACCACGGTAGTTGTATGGATCATTGCGTAGGACTCGTCGATAACTTTGGGCTGAAGTCTACTGGGTCGCTAAAGTAGACTACCACGTTAGGTTGCAGCTGGCATCGTACTCCCCCGTCGGGGTATAACACGTCGGGGTCACCAATGTGGGCTATAGTATCGCGAAGATACTAATGAGACGAGACCTAATATTCAACTCATTTATTATATATTTAATTTGTTTATTTATACGCTACAAAACAAAAGCAGAAAATAATTTCACAATTGTATTTGCAGCAAATTAATTTAGGATGCTGATATAGCGACAAATTCATATATTCAGCTTCACGCTGTATCCCGCTCACAGCAGGGTAGGCAGAGGGAACCTAGTGTTAAGACACTTCGTTCCCCACTTTCTGCCAAGTTCTGGAGGCATTGCGTGTTGAGTGGCAGAACTCGACGCCGCGCTTAACCTCGACACCAGAGCGAAGAAATGGAAATATAAATTTAAGTAAATATTTCATCTCCTCGAGTGGGGATCGAACCCACAACCAGTTGGTTTTACAGTCACACCTCGTGCCGCTGCGCCACGACTGGTCTCATGCGACAAATTCTGTTTATAAATAATATCAATGAATGAGTTACGTAGGCTGCAATTGGAGGGTTAAGAAAATACGATTTTTATACTTAAACTTATATTAATAAAATTTAAAATTAAAATACACAAATTTTAACTAAAACTAAACTATATCTAAGACTACTTACTGACCATTTTCATATAACCTAGATGATCAATAGATTACTTCATTGGACTGTTATTTGCATTGATATTATTTTTACATACTCCGCATCAAGTAAAAAAATAATAATTAATATGTTAAGCTTACATCATTGCGGAGAGTTAGCTTCCTTTTACTAAAATTAATAAAAAAATTGGGGGCGTTCAAAAATTGTTGGATGCTCTTCAGGGACTTCACATTGACAGATAACGGAATGGACTTAGCTCAGCCGCTTTCGCGGTTAAGAGAATTAGATTAACTGATGATTGATATTTGTCTGGTGATGATTTCAAAGTATTATGTCCTATGCGATGGTAATGGATGAACCCAATATCATCGCGGTTTCAATCAGATCCCCACGAGGAAATGATTATGTTTGAAAATGTTTGAGTTCCTGTGAAAAACGAATAATAGAATGACGTAACACTATATTCCGTGTGACTACTCTGCTATATGTACCTACAGTATTGAAAAATATGAAATATATTACTTTTACAGAAAAACTAACTTTTGTGTTATAATTGCTACTGTGTTGCTTAAAGAAAGTATTTAACTTTAAATGCAACAAAACAAATGGCTCATAACATGTTGCAGTCATTTCCTTCTCTTATAAATGCAAATGACTCAGTAATCTTTCTAAATGACTTTTTAAATGAGCAAAATAATAGCTACCTACTACCCACACAAATTGAAAATCGTAAGCGAAAAGTGAATATAACAGTATTCCAACTTGCACATTTCCCATCCGAGCCCAAATTTTTTGCTTCACGCTGCATTCCGCACATATCAGAATAGGCAGAAGGAACCTAGTATTAAGATAGTCCGTTCCTAGTCAGACACGTGTTGAGTGGCAGAACTCACCGTTTCGCTTTCGCTTCTTCTTTCCTCCGATTGGGAATCGAATGGTGGGTTCTGTTATACCCGGACCCTGCAAGTATATTTGCGGATCCCTAGACTGACGCTACCGCGTCAGCAATATTGCCGAATGCTTTAATATATTAATTACTTATTACTTTCAGTCTCCATCCCATTGTCTTAGAGAAAGGTTGCCTAAGATTCATAAATTCTATTTCAAGTGTTTATATACTATTTCTATAAAATATGTACTATTTCATTTTAATAAATTAAGTGTAATTAAAATAAATCTTTTTTTTTAAAAACACGAAACAAATTCGCGTTATAACAGTTCGATGCCTTACGCTGCATATTGCCATTACGTTTGTTGTCAGACACTAACTCACAACGCCACATCATCTTCAATATTTTTTTTGCTTCACGCTATAACCTGCACATAGCAGGGTAGAAAACGGAAACCTAGGAACCTAGTTTTGAGACACTTCATTCCTATTAAGACACTTCCTTTTCTTCGCGAATTCTGAATGAATGAAATGCCTCCCATTTCATGTTAAGTGGCGGAACTCAGCACTGCGATTCGTCTTGACGCCAGAAATATTAAATATTCCTCATCCATTTTTTTCAGTGGGCATCAAACCCACAACCGTTGTCGCGTTCATACTTAATTCTATTCACAGAAATTTATTTATGTGGAGACATCACGTACAGCAATTTTCAGTGTACATTACTGATTACTATTTGGAAAGCCATTATTACCCCAAATTGTTGTGCGAGAATGTACGCATAAATTTAGTTTTATAACTATACTATCAGTATCAAATTGCATTCAAGAGCTTATTGTTATCGAACGGGATACACGAGGACTTTGAAATGCTATTTTGATGAAACTCTATCATTTAATAGATGATATTATAGGCTATAAATTCTTATATTTTTTTTTTGGAACAACAAAAAATCTCTTCTCGCGGTTCTCGCTGTTTTTTGAAAGATGGCGTTGCGGCACTCTGTGCATGGAATGGATTCACTACGATAATCCAAAGCAAAAAAAAATCGTGGGGCATGCCGGGTCACGCATCAACATCGTCGCCAAAACCAAATATCCATGGTTCTAAGCTTCTTCTCTGCATTTGGTGGGATCAGCAGGGCGTAATTTATTATGAGCTGCTTAAACCTAATGAAACTATCACGGGAGCTTGCTATCGACTTCAGTTGATGCGTTTGAGTCGCGCTTTGAAAGAAAAGCGACCACTATACGAGCAGAGATACGACAAAGTGATTTTATTACATAATAATGCTCGGCCACATGTGGCAAAACCAGTCCAGTACCTGGAAACACTTCAATGGGAAGTTCTACCCCACCCGCCGTATTCACTGGACATAGACCCCTCCGATTACCACTTGTTTCGGTCGATGGCGCACGGTTTAAGCGAGCAGCGCTTCCATTCTTTTGAAGAAGCCGAAAAATGGCTTGATTCCTGGATTGCCTCGAAAGATGAGTCGTTTTTCCGACGGGGGATTCAATTGCTACCAGAGAGATGGGAGAAAGTGGTCTCTAATAATGGACAATACTTTGAGTAATGTTATTGTAAGCATTATATTTTAAATAATTTTTTTTAAACAAAAAAAAACAGCGAGATTAATATATATTTATACGATGATTTTTCTAGGTTCACGCTGTATCCCATATAAAGCAGAGTAGGCAGAGGGAACCTAGTGTTAAGACACTCTGCTTCCCTCGCATCGCCCAATTTTCAAGCCATTGAATATTGAAAGACGGGTAGAAAAGATGATTTTAATTTGAAATTATATTCACTTTTCTATTCATGTGAGATAAAGCACGTTAGGTGCCGCCACTCTCCATGTAATTTTACGAACTTCGGCAGGAAGTGTAGAATTAAGTGTCTTGACTGTTACTTTCCTATGTATGTCCTTTTTTTATTTTTAAGCTTCATTCTGTATCCCGCACACAGCAGTGTAGACTAAGGGAATCTGGGAACCTAGTTTTAAGACACTCCGTTCGCTATTTTCCGCAAATTTCTCAAGGCACTGCGTGTTGAGTAGCAGAACTCAACGCCGCGCTTTGCCTATTTACCAGAGTAAGGAAATAAAAATATTAATCATCTTATTTACGGTCGCACACTTGTGCACTTGTGCTACGACGGAAGGGTGGAATCCATTTTTTATAATAACGAAACATTTTTACGAGTACATCGACTTTACCAAGATACGATAATGCCAAGTGAAGACTCGAGCAAGTTATGTGGAAATCATGGACTTGCAGAATGAAGGCATATATATAGGCATATATATAGGCATGAAGGCTATCCATAATACCTGCCAAAACCCCACGGTGCACTTCCTCGACCGCAACTGGTAGAAGGAACGTGGTGTTAAGATAAAATTTTCATTGCTCAAACATCGCTTTATTTTCGAGAGATTGCTCACCAAGGGTGAGTTACGGAACTCAACGCCACATTTGTACTTGTTATCAAAACTTAACTTAATTTCACATTTTTTCCCTAGCGGGGTAGTCAGGGAGAACGGAGCACCAAACGCTACTGTACGCTACTTACCTCTTCCATCTCTTTCACTGTTATCAACCTCTTCATACACCCTCCCCTCCCCTCTCCCCTCTGGGGGGTCCTCATACTTTTTACGTGACGTTACTCCAGTATCTTCAATACTGTGTTTTCATAGGGCAACCGAGATTTCCCCTTACCTAACTTACCATTCATTTTTCCATTATAAATCTGTGTTACCTTTCTTTCATCACTCATTCATTCAACGTGTCCAAACCAATTGAGCACGTTCTTCTTCATTCTCACTGTGATATCCTCGTAAGTACCTGCCATTTTGTGTATCTCTTTATTGCGGATTCGATCAGTGAAGCTGAGTCCGCATATCCTACGAAGAGATCGCATCTCCACGGCATTCATCTTTCTTTCATTTTTCGCGGTCATATAACAGCATCAGTACCTACACTGTGTTGAGTACGGCCAAACGCGGAGCTGTGCTAACGTTTCGCCGTGTCAGCAATGCAGCTAAGGCTTCGTTAACACACTTATCGGCAGCAATACGCCTTTCCACATTCATCTCTACTGAACATACTTCCCAAATATATCACTTCATTCACTTGTTCTAATATCTTACCATTTACACTGATCTTGCATTCTGTCCTTTTTCATCTCTTTAAAAAACCAGAACTTTTGTCTTTTTACATTCAGGTGATATCAAAACGAGGAAATTAAAATAATTAGGAAACGAAACCACAACCGTCACGCTTGCACAACATCTTAGCTGTGTCGTGGTGCAAAAGGACAACGTTCAACGTAAACGTATTGCTTTAGGTTCGATCACTACTTGGAAGAATGATTACATTTACGAATATTTACATTTCCTCGTTCTGGTAAACATTGCGCGGCGTTGTGTTCCGCCACGCCAATATATTGAAAGATGGAAAACAGAGTTTTTAATACTAGGCTCTTTCTACCCTGCTTTCCGGTTACTAAACTACACGGTTTTAGTCATTTCGCCATTTAAGGTAAATATTAAAAAAAAACTATTCACCTACAAGGATTTGTATCTACAACCATCACGTGCTGCCATGTGCTTCTCGTCTCCACAACGACGGTATAGCGATGTTTCTATCTATTTTCCTTGAATAGTAAATAGAGCATAACGACTGTTCACTCATATGGTCGTTTTACGCCGTTATAATTACATACAAATAAATAAATCAAATAAATTTGCTTCACGCTGTATCCTGGTTGTATAAGGGTCGGCATAGGGAACCTAGTGTTAAAACACTCCGTTCTTCGCTTTCTGCCAAAGTGAGCGGAAATTTGTAAAAATTTTCCCACAGAGATGCATGCAACAAAAATAAGTTGTAACAAGCATATAAGAAATTTGACATAGCCCGATGAGAACGTATGGCTTAGTTGGTCAGAGCGCTTGGACGATTTTCCAAGAGGCGCGGGTTCAAATCCCGCTATGTTCAAATTTTTATATGTTTTCTAAAAACCGTCGCGTTACAGTCACATTCTTGTGTCCTTGCGCCGATGGCCTCGATTTTTTTTCTAATTCCTAAAAAATATTTTGTTTTAAATATCTTAGGTAATTCCGATATAGCGGAGTAGGCAGAGCGAAGTTAATGTTAAGACACTTCGGACCCTACTTCCTGCCGATATTTCGAGACATGTGGATTGTGGAACCTAACGCTGTGCTTTGGATGACGCAATATCAAAGCTCTCAATAGTTATTTTCTATGTATATAGAAAAAAGAGAGGAACCGTAAGGTTTTAACCTCTAACTCTTCCTTTACACGATCGATTTTTACCTTAATTTATACCTTAATGTGTGATTAATACTTTTAAAAAACTAAAAAATATATATTTTCTTACATATTTAACTAAGTTTCATCTATTGCGAAACAATTTCAAGTCTCAATAATACAATATTTTAATATGGAATCTCAATATTCTTTTAATTAAAAATTAAAAATAATACGTCAAAAAAAAATTCTTACGCCATAGCAACCAAAGTCACTGACCGTATCCAATATTGTCAATACATGTAAGTACCATACAGTACAGTACAAATAAACATGTTAAAACCAATTGTGCAAGTATTTTACCGTTAATTAGCCGTGTTATATAGAGACAGCTATATTCCAGCTATATACTATAGTTATATAGTATATACTATAGTTAATATTATTCTTGTACAGAGTATAGGGAGCACTAGGACAGGATTTCCTAAAATTCCTACGGAATCGAAAAAAAAACGGAATTATCCATTTTTAACAGACTTCCATAAAGGGAATGACTAAAATAATGACGTATTTTAAATAATAAATAGATAAGCATCAATAATTTAATTTATTATTTTTAAATTTTGTTTACTTTGAAGTAATTAATACAATATTATTTAAAAAATTAAATTAAATTAGCTTCACGCTGTATCCCGCACACAGCAGGGTAGGCAGAGGGAACCTAGTGTTAAGACACTCCGTTCCCCACTTTCTGCCGAATTCTGGAGGCATTGCGTGTTGAGTGGCAGAACTCAACGCCGCGCTTAACCTCGACACCAGAGCGAAGAAATGGAAATATAAATTTAAGTAAATATTTCATCTCTTCGAGTGGGGATCGAACCCACAACCAGTCGGTTTTGCAGTCACACCTCGTGCCGCTGCGCCACGACCGGCCTCATACAATATTATTTTCTACTTATTAATATTTTTATAAGTTTTTGCATATAGATATACCTTTGAAGTCAGTTTTAATATTAAATTTTATTTTTTTTATTATTTTATACGTCTTTAAATTAACGCAAACGAAATTACTAGCGCGACTATTTTAAAAACAATTTATACCGACTTAAGATCGGACTCACAATCATTGCGTCAAGCGTTTACGAAAGACTTTCCCACTACATCACAATGGCCTCTATATTTACAGATGTATGTAAATACTCTTCATATTGTGTATGCAATTAGACTTACAGCTGTTGTAATAACTATTTAAATAATAAAAAATATTACACTAGATATTATACTAGAATATAAGCCATAATTTGAAACAAAAAAAAACTATAAGTTGTTTTATAGTTATAGCATATCAATCAGTGGATAGGTAATATAAATATTGTTGCTCTTTCCAGAAACTGTATAACGTATGTACGAGAAACCTGACCGCGAATGTTTTATAAAAAATACAAATTCGTAACAAGTTTCAAGACCAAAATTCTTATATACGTGTACAAATACAAAGAAGCCGTCGTGGCGCAGCGGCACAGCGTGCGACTATAAACTCGGCGGGTTTTGATTCGATTCCCACTCAGAGAAAACGAAATAATTAATTATTTTTATTTCCTCACTCTGGTAGAGAAAATGCGGCGTTGAGTTCCTCCAGTCAACCCACAATGTATCCAAAAATGTTTAGTGCATGAAAAAGCTGAGCTGAAAAAAAATAAATAAAAAAAATATACATTTTTGTCATACTTTATACTAAAATTATAAATTCAAAAAAATTGAGATTTGAGAGGATGGATATTTTTTTTTCTTTTATAATTTAAATTTTACATTTAATATAATACAATATTAAAACTTAATAAAACTTTAATAAACAGTAATAAATCTTATGTATACTAACTTATAAATAGCCCATTGGGAGGAATTTACAAAATTATTACAATAATTATTAATTCGGCCATGACATAACGATACATAGAACCGAAAAAAATCCTGCTTAGGTAAGCCGATGTAGATTTTATTCATTTATTTTTATAAAAATTTTAAGCGGACGAAACCGTTTGCAAAATTTTATCCATCTATAGATATTTTTTATATTTATATATAATATATATCTGAGGCATCACCCACGTGGTCAATTGGAAATTACTTAAGAGTGTTATATGACACATTTTAAGTGTCCGAGATAACTCTGTCAGGTAACGTAACATTAAATTACATTAGGACTATTAACGTAATGTTCTTAATAAGTGGACTGTCGAACACAAAAAGTTTTTTATAATACGACACAGTAGTTTCCTGAGGTTACCGCGTTTAACTCAACAACTAAACTCTTCAGATTTATAATAATAAAAAACTATAAGTATAGATTATATATAACCGTTTAACTACTTAATCTGTCTATATGTATAAACGTTCCGAATATCTAAAGCTATAGAGAATTATAATTTTGTTTCGATATATTAATTAATATGCTTAGCAGGCTAACGTCTTGATTGCCTCGAGTCAATGTCAAATAACAATGCCTCGGTAGTCGCTATAATCAAAACAATATGTTCAATATCTAGGTATACAATATACATTATTAGTAATGTATGACACCAACAGTTGGTAGTTACGTGTCTTATTGCGAGTGAATATAAATCCTGCATATATTTAATAATATATATTAGAAATAGGTGAGTATAGAAAATCTATTGGTAACACAATCCGTTCTATTAAGTATTCGAACCTAAAGTTACGACTTTCTTAATCAACACCAGACAATAGTGTTCTCGAGTGTTGCTCCAACTGTTACGTTTGTTTGTATTTCGCACGTAGCAGGGTAAGTTTCCAATTTCCGCCGAATTCTTGAAGCGTTGCATATTAAATGGCGGAACCCAAAACCGGACTTTGGCTTCGTTACGAGAACGAGGAAATGATAATATTAAACATTTCATTCATCTAGTGGAAAATGAACCCACATCCGTCGTGCTTACAGGCGCACGCTGGTGCCCCTGCGCCACGACGGCCTATATATACCTAGTATATTTGCCCCTGTGATCTAATGAAAATAATCAAAAATGGGACATCAAAAATTAGACTTACTGAATTATGTTACATCGAAATGATTAACGTGCTATATTATACTATATAGGATATATAGGATTCCGTGAAAATAAAAAACACTCCTAGTAGTAGATTACAGTAGCTTCTAAGATTAGCGAGTTAACCAAACAAGCTCTTCAGCTTTATAATATTGGTATAAGGTTTTTATACCTACATAAAATTAATTACCTCTACACGGTAGTACTTTGTTCAATTTATAATAGATTTATTTTTATGTTTACATACGTGTGTATNAGAGTACATGTAGAAAGAATGTTTTAAGATATATCTATATAAATATATCTTAAAACATCCTTTCTACATGTACTCTGTAATAACTACATATTTACCAATTGTACATTATATTACTAACAATATATCTAATATTACCTAATAATATATGTAACTAATTTAAAAACTTTCATTTTATGATAGTTTTTAAATTAGTTACATATATTCATAAAAGCAATCATTTTATATAGAATATTATTAATTCTTACCCAAATCAATAATTTAACATTTAAGGCTGTTTCTGAAGGAGTAAATTAAATAATTCACTGACATCAGAACATTTAACAGAGTTTTAAAATTATGATAAGGCGTACACAACAAAGGTAAAAAGAATGTAATGTTACAAAAATATATACGTATAATAAATAATTATATTATTATAAATATCAAATATCAACATTGTACAAAACAAACATAAAACCTTCTATAAATTACGCTAATGTAGTAAAAAAATTATATTGGAAGATTACAGATTAAAGTAATAAAAAAACATATTAGAAGTCATTATAGTTGTCAGTCAATTCTGTTTATTAAATGAATAATCATGTAGTTCAAGCGGGCGAAGCCGCGGGCGGATAGCTAGTATATAATAAAAACATATTTTAACAACGTTCTCTTCAATAGCTAAACATATTTTAATATAAATAATTTACATAAATTACTAACATAATGTAAATTATATCCATTTCTACGTATACAGTCGCTAAGTATACGATGAAGTTTTGTCAACAAATATTTAACCCGTTGACGCATCAATATAAATATTACAACAATATTACACTATGAGGCTGTTTTGCTGTCATGGTGGGCTTGATTCCGACACAGAGGAAAAATTATATGAGAAAAAAAATTTTGTGCTTGGAAACCTATATTGTACGTACCGAAGAGTAATACCAAATTCTATCAGAAATTCTTATCTGTATACGCAGCATCCCTTAGGAACCAACTTCCTAAAAGTATCTAAAAGAGCCAATCCATAATTTTCTTTAAATCTCAATTAAAAGAATACCTACTTGCAACGTTAGACACTTATCTATATTAATATAGTGACTTAACTTAGCTTCACGCTATATCCCCTGCGGGGTAGTCAGAGTGAACGGAGCGAAAAATGCTACGGTCTCTGCATACCTCTTTCGCCTCGTCCAATGTCAATCTAATCTAATCTAAAAAATCTCTTCATACATGTCCAAATAAATTTTATCTAGTAAAGATATAATTATTTTTGTTTTTCTTTATAATATTACATAGAATAAGTGGTTATTCATATTTAATAGTTACGTCTATTTATATTGTTTTATTTTCTCGTCCACTGTTTAAATTTAATGGATTAAAGAATATATTATTATATATTACATAGGTCAAAAATTAGGTTTAAATTCAAAAAATAATAAAGGCATATTAAATTCATACAGACACGCCAATTTAAAGTTAAAACTATGGAATGTTTTATCGGTACAGTTTAACGCTATGCCTTTTACGTCCCAGCCTTATGGTGTTCAAAAGTTATAGCTTTTTCAGTTTGTTTTGCGTGGATATTTTTTTATCTCTTTAGAAGCGAATATCTCACAAAGTATTGGTAAAATCAAAAAAAAAATCTTAGATACCAGTATATTATTTAAAAATCTCTTTGATGGTAACCCTCACGGCANATATATTGTGTTCTGTAGGCTATTTGTAAAGTATTAAAAGATTTAGAGGTTACATGATTTATAAAATATTACTAAGTATTAGGTTAAAATATTATTACATTCTTCACTGTTAAAGTATCAGTTTATATTTGCATTTGTTGTATGTTAGTGTTAAATTAGAGGAGGAAAGATGTAGTGTGAGTATATTATATATTGTATAGTGGGTATGCATTAATAAATAGTCTAGCTCCCAACTTTGTGTTTCATTGACGTCCCAATAATTATGCTACATTATTTTGTGGCAATTCATGAAATACAGTACCTTCCAAATTTCAACCAAAGAGAAAACGAATGTGACGACGGACTTAACGAAATTATATTCTGTTTCTTAGCATTTGGCTACGGAACCCAAAAAAAGAAACAAGAAAATGACGACACTCCGTTCCCCACTTTCTGCTCAAACTCCGAGATACTGTGTGTTAAGCGGCGGAGTTCAACGCCGCGCTTTGAACACCAGAGCCAGGAAATGACAATACATATATTTTTTTTATCTGAGACACTTACAGTCACATGCGGTCCCACTGCACCACGACTTATTTTTATGGGTAATGGTATCTATATTATATAAATGAATATTAATTAGTAGCAATCGCCTATTGATCCAAATAGTTTTCTGGTAATTTTACTCAAAGCAATGTTGCTTAATTCCTAAATTCTTGAAATAAAAAAATAACAACTATATGGAGCAGATTTCAAACCAAATCTAATTAAGAATTAGAACATAAATCTTGAATTTGTATTAATAATGAAGACCGTGACTTTTACAATATTCCGGGTTAAAATGTCGTTGTTTGAGGAAATGTATCATCCTCTTAGTTTTTTTATCTACATGCTATTTTCTGCATTTGACAGGGTAGGCAAAAAAAGCCTGGTGTTAGGACAATCAGTTCCTCACCGCTCAATTTTCAAAACATTGCGTGATGCCAATCAACGCAGCAGATTGTTAAAAAAAATAAATTTAAATATCATAATCTTTATAATAAAGACCAGTTTACAAATATCTCGTGAAATAGTCCTTCCCTTCCCCACTCTGCACTGGATGTTTGTAAATCTTGTTAAGGAATATGTTTTATTACATTTGAAAAAGGCAGCCTCTCGTATACACGTGGCAGGTTAGACATTTTCATTTGTTCCCGCATAGAAGAGTAGCTAGAGGAAAACGAAAATTATTATAAGATAATCAGTGAAATTAAGATTTTAAGTAAAATCAAGATTAGTAATTTTCGAGATATTGAGCGTTGACTTGTCTCAATTCAACGTATCATCTTCTCTACTAGAACGATAAATGATTTAAATATTTCCCTGACTGGGAATCGAGTGTTCCACTGCTTCATGGCCTCATACAATACGAAAGGTACGACATGAAGTATTAAATAATTAATACACTACATTTCTTCACAAGTAAAGAAAGGATACCTAATAACCTACTTTGTCAAACTCAGATTAGATTAGTCTGATTGGCTATAAATAATGCTGACAGACAAGAATTGTATACTGTTTGCGGAGAACTTGAGAAAGTATTGTGACTCATATAATTATATTTCAAATTGTCTGTTAGTTACTTAGTAACGAAAGAGTTTCATATATCTATACTAAAATTATTTATTTCAATCAAATATCAAACCCATATTAGGTACATGTACCTTATACAATATTTACAGCACTCCCATTAGCAAACTTCCAAACCTGTCTTGACACTAACACCTTTATTTATAACTTGATTGGTTAGCATTTTGAAGGTCAAAAAGCTTCCTTTGCATTAAAGACAATGTTGTTATCATTTACATGTTATATACAATACTAAATTGACACATAAAAAAGGTAAACTTAAATTTACTTTTTCTTTAATTTTATTTTCTGTCTAGTTTAAAATTTGTCTTTTGGCTCCATGCTGTCTTCTACCGGTAGCATAAATCTAGTTTTAAGACTTCTCGTTCCGTTTAATGACTTCAAAATTAGATGGAAAATGCCATCTAATTTTGAAGACATTAACTACGGCCACCCTAACTGTAAAAAAATATTATAATCTAGCACGAGGAGTGGAGATAATAGTACTACACCTTGAAGATACAGACATGTGACATTCAATTTCTTGGCCTAACTACATTTCAAGCAATCCATCCGTACTCTTACCGTCATATATAGAGTATGCTGAGGGAACTTAATGTTAAAACACTCCATTGTCAACTTTTGAGATTTCCCAATTTTCGAGACGGCGTGTTGAGAAGTGGAATTCAACCCCGCTGTTTGTTGTGTTACCAGATTGAAGAAATAAAAATAAATAATTTCCCTGCGGAGGAATCGAACCCACAATCGTCGCGTTGACAGTCAGCCGCTGTGCCATTGCGCTGCGATGGCCCAATACTCTACTATATATAAAAGAGGAGTATGTGATACATATTTTATATTAATTTATTCTTATGACCTTATTATTATACATAATTGGGCACGTTTACCCGGATGTTAAAATTTGATATTTAATAGATGATTGAAATATTTCAATGTATGTACATATATTATTTTATATAGTATATGATTATTTCATTTTATTTATTATGTATATTTTATTTATATATAATATAAACATAATTTAATTTCATATAGTAACTATTTATATTCATAAAAAAATAGTTATAATAAAAATAAAATACAATAATTTTATTAACAACACTAGAAAGCACGCTATTGCACACCAAATACTACACTGTTTAAGAATGTGCTTGGAGCTAAAAATAATATGAACCTAAACTCGAGTGATTTAGAAGTAACCTCTTAATGTTTCACTATTCAAGTCCTAGCCCCATCATCAGATCAGCTCGATGATATCAAATAATTATATATATTATCATACTTGTCACTGCCAAGTTTCATGGTGATACAATTACTATAAATAAGTAAGTCAAATTCAGTTTATTAGATTTTAGTACATTGTTACAAGTCGACCTAATAACAAAAGCGTGTTAAAAATATGAATTATAAAAATGTCAGCCAAAAAAAGCATCTATAATCTTAAAATATATTCTTAAAATTATAAAGAATATAAATATTATATTCTTTAGTCTTGACAAATAATAATATATTTTGAATATTGAGGAAACAACAAAGAGGATTTTTCAGCCTTAATCCCCAGATAATTATATACCCACTTCTATGTTCCTCTGTGCTAACAAAGCTAAGACCCAAATTAAAGGAATAAAGTAATTTTAAACTTGTTAACTCAATTAGTTACATGAAACTTGATAGATACCATAGCAACATACCTGAATGCGGTGGTTGTGGGTTCGTTTCTCACTCGGGGAAATAAATTATTTTTATTTCTCCGCTCTGACAGAACAAACTCGTTGTTGAGTTCCGTCACTCAATGTTTCGAGTTCAAGGGGAAAGAGGACAATGGAATGTTGTAATACTGGGTTCTTTCTGCCCACAATGTTGTCATTGTGGTGCATTTGGATCGTATTTTAAACGCATCGATTTATATGCTAAATTATACATACATATATACAGTATATTTTTTTAAAAATTTATACACCAGGTTGAATGTTTTCCTTTTTTCAAATTCAATATAAATATGTGAATGTTGTTAAATAAACGGAAGTAGTAATTACGTTCTAGTTTCTCTAACTACCATGCAAAATTCAAGAGATGCGTGCAATTGATAAAAAACATAATTGAAATCTTTGTTTAGCCATACGTGATTTGTATTCAGGTCGCTAACAATAAGCGCACTAAGCGCATACCGACACGCAAACAAAACACTATTTAGTATTAAAAATATTTATTACAATACTGTTTTATATATATTATATACATACATACTAAAATATTCACTTAAGGGTGGACTTCATTAGAGCTGCTGATTTCGTTCACTTCGTTAGGTATATCACGGACGGTTGCTTCTTCGCGGTTTGATGGGGTAGTAAGTTCTTTTCTATCTTCTTCCTCAGCTACTGTCGCTGGAAGGTCTGTGGTGCCCTTGGCTTCATCAATTTCCACTGGCAATACGCCGCTGGCCTGAACTGGCACATCTTCTGCCTTTTTGTCTTTATCTTCTTTGTCTTCACTCTTCCATGCTTCTTTACTTTCTACAATAGGTACTTCTCTGTCTGCTATCTTTCCGTCATCAGCACCCGCACCGTTAAGTGGAGCTGTGATGATTAAATATTTATCAGATGTTAGTTTCGCTGTTACATCCGACGCGCTAGCGTTGATCGGCAAAGAATATGTATGTACAAATTGGCTTGCAAACAGATCGTGATCGTCTTGTTTGGCTTCGTGGGATCCTTGCACGAGGATAAAGTCGCCTTTCACCTTAACTTTCAAATCACTCAAGCTATAATCTTTAACGTTGACTATAACTCTGAATTTCTCGTCATCAGACTCGATCCTGGGACCAATATCAGCGAAACTAGAGAACAATCTAGTTAGCGGTGCAAAAATATCACCAAACGCCGGGAATCTGAACCATGGTGACGGATCATCGAAGTCAGTTTCTGTAATAGTTGTAATGGGCCGCGGGAACGGGCCATTGTCGGCGGGATAGGCAGCCGTTAGTGCTGCAAATGCGAAAACAATCAACAGTCGCGACGAAAACATTGTTTGCGTGCGTTTTACGCGGTTATGTCATAAAAACTGACGGCGGCGCGGGAGTTTGAGGCTATATACTGGGTGGGGGAGCGCGGGGAAACGCATCGCCGACCGCTATGACGATGCGCAAAGACATTTGAAATCTAGATGTGACATTATATGATTCATTTATACATACATACCTACGTCGTTGAGAAAACAAAAACTTATAAATAATGGTCGTTTTTCTTGGTGATTTATGAGCGTTTTTATAGTGTTTACAATAAAATCTTCTAGTGTAGTTTACTTTACTTTATAAATAATGCCACTTTAAAATTTTATTGCTGCTAATAATTTTATAATTATTGTATACTAAAAATGGAGTTATTGCTAGCGATAACAATGTTATTGTTATTTTATTCGAAATTAGAAGTCATGAAACATACATTTTTAACAAAAGCGAACTGGGGTTTAGAAGTTGTGATATAAAATAGAAAATTTGATTTTTCTTTTGAATCAAATTTAAAAATAATTTCATTGTTGCAGCAAGTACCTACTTTTAGTTTCATATTACGTACCTACTTGTAACGAGTACGTATACAAAATAAAAAAATAAAAATAAAAGATTATTTTTTAAAAATTTTTGAATCATACTAATACGCCAGCCAGTGTAGTGCATTTATTGATATGCCTGATTTTATGTGACAGGTATGGATGTGATAGGATATGTTTATAGAAGATTAGTAAAGAAATAAAAAATATAACTAAAAATTAACCCTTCTATATCTATATTTTAATAATATAAGATAACTTTATAAAAGGAGAACACGGAATTTTTATTTTTACCTCTAGTCCACACAAACCAAATATTAGATGACTAGTAATTTAGAAGTAGTCACTGAAATTATACTAAAACGGAGACCAGAGAGTCTTAAAACTAGCTTTTATTTCCACCTAATATTGACTATAAAAATAAATCATAAAAAGATCGATTAAAGTCACATCTATCAAGGTATAATCTTTAACGAGCATTGGCCTTGAAACCGCTTCTAGAGTAATCCAACTATGTTATATTCACTCATTTTTCTTCAAACGCATCCACAGTTTATCTATTCAATACGTGACTTAGATTTGCTGATATCGTAATTGTTATTGAAATAACTTATATTACTTAGATAATGGTGATGATGGTTTTTTATTTTTTTTTATATTCACGCTGCATTCATAATATACACGTAGTTGGCAGAGGGAACCTGGGAACCTAATGTTAAGACACTCCGTTCCCATTAAGCAACTTCCTTTCTCCACTTTTCGCTGAATTCTCAAGGCATGGCATATTCTGTGGCAATAGCCTTTAAAATTAACTGATATTATTTAGGTAATGATGATGATGATGATGACTTGATTCATTTTATGTTCTTTTCAGCTAAGCGTCCACTTTTGCAAGATTATGCGTGTTAACTGACGGAGCTCAACGCTGCGCTTTTTCTTGTAGCTACAGCGAGGAAATGAAAAGCATTCCAATGAGTGAGATCGAACCCACTAATTTTGCATTTATAATCAGACCTTGTTTCGTTGCGCCACGAGGGTCTCAATTACTTAACTTATTACAAGTACGTCTTTGTTTGTTTATTTTTGTTTAATGAAAGACAAAAATAATTATTATGCCAATTAAAATTGATATTATTTTATTCTCATTACTTCATCTCCCGTAAATATTTTTTTCAAATAAAAACATTATCTCATCCCAAATTAAGTAGCGAGACCGTCGTGGCGCACTGGTACAAGCGTGCTTCTATAAAAGCGACGGTTGTGAGTTCGATTCCCACTCGGGAGAACAAAATATTTAATATTTAAATTTCCCCACTCTGGTAACGGGTCAAAACGCGGCATAAAAATACGTGAAGTAGTGAAATTCAATACCGCGCTTTTTCTACTAACGCGGAAAAATTAAAATAAATCAAATATTATCTTTCCAAAAGAAACATGCCGCTTTTTCTTTATAATGGATAATGGATAGAAAATAAAGTGTGTACTATGTAAGATCTGTTGAAGTTAGATATTGTTTATAAGTTAGTGATTTTAGTCAAATTAAATAATGTATCTCTCTACTAGCCAGACGACATTGTGATCAATGGTCAAATTTCTAAATATATATTTTTTTTCTTTTTGTGCAGAGGCACAAGTGTGTGTGGCCGTAAACCTGAATGGCTTTGGGTTCAAACCCGACTCGAGAAAATTAAATATTTATTTAAATATGGCGATGAGATCTGCCAATCAACATGCAAAATTCTGTAGAAAAAGGAGAACGGAGTGTCTTAACACTAGGTTCCCTCTGCCTACCCTGCTGTGTGTGTAGCTGATTTTATTTTTACTTTTTTTTATTTTAAGGTTCATATTGTATCCCGCATATCCCCAAGCAAAGCATCGTGTTTACAGTCGAAAAAACACAAAGTTCAATATCAAATACAGCTAAAATAATAATAATCCTCTTGTATAATAAAACTATATGTATATATCTATAAAGATCTAGAGGTGGCAAGTGCTACTAGAATTCCTTTAATTATACAGACAGTACAAGTATGTACAGCGTTCTTTAATTGCTTTAGGAGATTTATCGTTTTCTTTGCTCTTAAAGGTAACGTAAAGTTAAGTGTTTACAAAGATTTATTACGATGTACGGTAATATTTGATTAGATTAAAAAAAATACAGTTATAAGAATACAAAAAGAGGCATTGTTTTCGTCATTCAACAAGCAATTTACCGAAAATTAGGCGGTACATGGAAAAGGAAGTGTCTTGACACTAGATTTCCCGCTTACTCTGCGCAAATTAACGCCGCACTTTGTCTACCAGAGCGGGGAAATTAATATAATCAAAATATAATAATTACTTCGTCGAGTAACAAACCCATTATCAACGCGTTTATAATCAGATGCTGCCTCGCTGCGCCACGACGGCCACAACATAGAAATATATAGAAACTTCTATTCAATTTCAGTACTAGAGAAAAAGAATCCAATAGCAACACTTTTTGTGCGGAACTAACTTAAGTAATTAAACGTATTTTCACGCTTGCGTAAATTAAATACTAAATGAAACATCAAAGGACAAAACTTCCTTTGTTATTAACATGTTCTTATTTCGTTTCGTTATTTCATTTCGACTTTCCAACTACTTTAAAGTAGGAACTCTATTAATTATTTTTCTCTCGATTTTACTATCTTCAAATAAAAAATAAAACCGTTATAGAATCACTTTCTTGTACGCCAGGTTGTCTGTAGGTCGAGAAAGCTAAAATTTGGCCTTTGGTCTAAAAGTTACCTCTGCCTATCCTCCTAAATGCGGGATACAGCGTGAAACTATAAAAAAATGTGTAACAGTTCGCGGAAACCGCAACCACTGTATAGATAACAAAATGCACACTGTAAAAAATAATTTGCATTTAAAAAGACACGTCAGCTTGAAACTTAAACAAAAACATTAAAAATATCATCGATGACAAATGTGTGATTCATTTTTAACTACTTCACACACCATGTTGTAAGTTTTTTGTTATGTTACATAGTAGAAGCCATTATTTTTATATATATATATATATATATATATATATATATGTTATATACTGTATAGATTATATACCATTCACACCGTGTACCGCATTAAACTGGACGGGCAGAATGAACCTACAAATAGTGTTGAGACACTCCATTTCTCCCTTTCCTCTTAATTAAATAAAAATAATAGGAAAATAAAAATAATAAATTCAAGAATCGAATCCAGAATTGCCGTGTTAACATTCAGACACTGCTTTTGCCACAACTGCCGTGTTTATATTCAAATGCTGCATCACGACGGCCTTAACACACAAAAAAAAATCTATTAAAAATTATACCTATATATTTTTAATACAAGCTTACGCCACATATATTTTTATGTAGAAAAAATGTATTTAATACAATTCTTGATTTTTAAGATTCCATATCTCAAAAGAGAAAAACAGAAGTCTTACATCCCAAGGTCGTGAGTCGAGTAGGTAAAAGCGTAGTACATCGGAATACATCGGACTGTAAAGACGACGGTTGTAGGTTCCCACTTAACAAAACAAAGCGTGGCGTTGAGTTCGTCTACTCAACATGTAATATCTGGAAAGTTACCCAGAAAGTGGGGAACGGATTGTCTTATCACTAGGTTCCCTCTGTCTATGCGTTAAACTATATAAAGAAATGCACAAATCCTTGACTTCATGTAATATATATGCCATTTTAGAATTTTATAGCATTTTCATAATATGATATACATTCACATTATCGAACGTTTTGATATCATTATTCACAAAATACGCAGATTTATCTTAACCAGACTAAATGTACCCTGAAGAATAAATGGTTAGTAGTTAGTATAGTAGGTACTATTACAACATTTTTCAAATTTAAATAACTTTATTCAAAATAAGAAGTTAGTCAAATAATTTACAACCAGTTCACTAAAGTTACTGTCTCAGACCTGAGAGGAACCGGCGCGAGACACTCAGCTGGACTTTTTTTAGTAAATCAATTATTTACATTCACACAAATATATATATTAGTGACAACGATATCTCTGAAATAAATCGGAGCGAGCATTTCATTCCCAAGGCGTGTCATAATTTATATATTATAATTATTTTATTTGGTAAATAAAAATATTTAACAAATAAACGTATTTTCATTACTTTTTAAAATTGTTTTACCCATAGAAGATTCTCGGACGTTTTCTTAGATGCTATTGTAAAAGCGTACACATTGTTCCATAAAAGAATAACGGGCACGACGGAATCGGAATCGTCCGTCATACATTATAGATAAATCATATAGATTAACATCTTCTTTTACTATATAGAAAATGTCTAATTGCATTGGTTACAGGTTCAATTTATTTTAAACATTTATAAAGTTTTATTTCACACATTTCGTGTTAAGCCGTTCCGATCGAAACATTGCGTGTTAAATGAATTCAATGCCGCACTTTCTGTTAGTATAGGAGGAAATAAAAATAAATAGTTTATTACTCGAATGAAATTGAAATGACAATTCTAATCAGTCCAGTAGTTCAAAAGACGTGTATGTTTAAACAGATGAGAGATAAACAGACAAACAGTTTCTTTTCAGTTATGGGTTAGTATTCTATTAGCTATTTTAAGTCCCCCTAAACTGTTTTTTCGTAAATACATATTATTTATAGACACAATGTTTTAAAGTATTTTAATATATGATACAAAGGATAACTAGGCAAAGTCTAGGTATCCTATAAAATACCGAATTCGCAGCCGGTAATGTATGTATAAGACAAGAGCAAAGAAGGGGGGGATGTGCAGGCAGGCAGGCAATAAATGTGAGATTTTTTTACTTGCTTACCTTGCACTCGTCCCATCATGACCTATGCTTGTGATGTGTTCGCACTCACCAAGCTAGACCTCCTTCAGAGGGTATGTACGCAACGTGGACCTACACAAAGATCTCGAATTAGAATCGCTAAAGGTATTCTGCAAACGCCTAGCCAAGCGCTACTACGCGTATACAGTCTCCCACTCCAACCCACTCATGTACGCTCATCACCCATACCCGCTTCTTAGACGCCCTCGCAGTGTTCTTCTAGATCCCGACGATCCAATTACTGCCGCAAACGCGCAGTATATCGGTAAGATTCATGCCTCAGTCTCACGATACACTCTCCGCCATCGTAAGAGCCGACGAGGCCAGTCCTATCTCACGGCATGTCTGCACCTCGGCGCGACGGTGGAAATCCCCCCTGATAAGCGTGCGCAGAGCATTCTCCTCGCCAACTCTTCCCGAGCGTCCATCAAAGCCTGTAGTTTTGTTTCAGGGGCGAGCTACTCTCGCCCCTCCCCGCCCTGTGACTCTGTCAAGACTAGTCCAGGTCAACAGTAATAAAGTCCATTCGAAAAAAAAACAAAATACTTGCTTACCATTTCATGCATTTTTTATTGGTAATTAGTAATTACATATGTACTAATGCCACCGCAGCTATTCAGCGGAATTAAAAAAGTAGGTTAGGATAGATTAGTTTTTTTCAACTGCTTTTGTAGCTATAGAAAAAAAACGAACGAACCAGATCTATTTATTTTACAATTGCCAGTGAAACGGCAAATATTCTTTATACAATCCATTGGAATTTTCTCTTCTAATCTAGATAAAGTATGTAATGGATGATGATATTCAAATTATTTCAAACTTTTCCTGGTATTCTACACATTGCCGAGGTATTATATTGAATATTGAAATTATACAAACTGCAGGTAGCATATACCTACATATCTATGTATACATAAATGAATTATGAACATACCTAAGCGTACAGTATTTGCAAACTATTGCTTTAAAATTTCACAACGCGATAAAAAACTTTCAACATTTATTACCAACATACGTAGTTGTTTGTATGTACTTGTACAAAGTTAAATGTTTATATTCACTCGAGATTGGATGATTTGAAATATGCAATTAATATAGAGTCAGTTAGAAATTATTAATTGCAAGTGATTTTTTTATTACAGAATTTCAACTATAGCATACATGCCTGCGGCTGTCGTAGCGTAGAGGCACAAGCGTGTGACTATAAAGCAACGGTTGTGGGTTCAATTCCCACTCGGGAGAATTAATTATTATTATATTTATTACTATTTTCATTTCTTCGCTCTGGTACCAAGGCTGGCGCGGCATTGAGTTCCGCCACAAAACACGCAATGCTTCGATTCCGGTGGAAAGTGGGAAACGGAGTATTACCCTGCTATATATTTTAAGTAACTGAATGTTTTACAGACAACGTACAGCCAAAACTACGCTGATTAGTACGCTGAAATTTTTCATGTTGAATCTTTGAGGAGTGTGAGCGGAAGAGAAATCCTCTCTTAATTGCAGGGGACATTAAGAGAGAATTTCTCTTCTGTTTAATCTGTTATTTGGTTAGATAGAGATTGGATGACAAAGGCGAGTGTTAATTTTCAAGACCAAGTTTCTACTGCGAAAGAGAAATGAGCGGGTAATGCTTAGGCGGAACCGACTCCTTGTAAATAAATTAGATTTACATTTCCACCAACAAAGAGTTTTGTATTTTGCAATTAGTTTGCTCCGCTATCTAGAACTGAGCGAGTTCATTTAAACTCTTTCTGCTCGCTCGGTCCTATCCGTCCAACTATTTATTAGTGGTATACAAATATGCAATTTACTCCTGTTAGTGAAACATAGTGTTTAGCTATTTCAATTCAACCACGCAAGCAGAGCCGCAGAATAAGCCAGTAGTATTTTGAATGAAGTGATATTTACAATCGTGTACTCTTAATTTTAAAGGCGTCAATATAAATACATAGCTGCTGTACATTACCGAAAAGTCGAGAAACAAAATGATGATTCATTGAATTATCTCTTTTAAAAAAACAAACACGGAAGCAATGATTTTATTGCTATAATAATATAAATTGTATTATAACACTTAATGTTGAGAAATTTAGATTATATAATTTAAACGACGGTAGCAGGTTCTATCGATTTCCGGAAATAGTAAAATTAATTTTGTTTTAGCTTCACGGTTGATACCGCATAATAGACAGAGGGAATTTTATGTTAACATTTAGTGGACGAACTCTGTTTTCCAAAATCTGCCCAATTTTCGAGATATTGCGTTTTGCTTTGAATGGCATAACTTAACGCCGCGGTTTCGTTTCGTACCGAACGCAGGAAATGTAAAAAATTCTTTTCCCCGAGTGGAAATCGAGTCCACAACCGCCACGTTTACAGTCCAACGTTGTGCCGCTATGCCACGACGGCCTCTTTACCAGAACGCGAAGAGCTGCGACCGAATAATGAAAAGAAGGAAAGCGCTAAGTGTATAATAATATTGACGTTTTGTCCGTCTGTTAATGGGAGTGTTATTGTTATGACAGCCTTTGATTGGATGTTGCCTTTGTAAATCCCCTTATGTTTGTAAAAAGAAACATAATAGCCTGTGTAATGAGCGTCAGAATGTAAGCGTAGTGTAATGATTGTGAGTTCAATCTTCCTTCGCTGGAATGAATTAGCTACAATTCGCTCAAAAGTACCCTCAATTTCTGACATGACAAGGTGCGGCGTTGAGTTCCGCACCTCAATATCCAATGTCTCGACATTGGGTATTAATTAGCCTCAACACTACGTTTTCTCGACTTATGCTATACCTATATGCAGAGATACGTGAAGCTTTTTAATCACTACGGCCTATTTAGGATTTACCTTCACACGATGACTTTATTTTTTAAATTTTATTCAGAGATATTTAGTTTCTTGTCTTTTCATATAGTAATAAAAAAGTATAAGCTTCTCTTGTTAGTTAGCTTCATTGTAAAAAATCGAGTTAAGTAAACACTTATTAATATTTATTTCGCTAATTAAAAATATTTGCTTCACGCTGTATGTAGCGTTATATATGAGATACACCTCATATAGAGAGTAGACAAAGGGTTAGGGAACCCTCCGCCTCAGTTATTGCCTCTGAGTGGCGGAACTTGACGCCGCGTTTAGTATTATCACCAGGGCAAAAATATGGAAACAATTTATTTCCGCGAATGGGAATCGAACCCAAAAGTGTTTCGTCTGCAGTCACACAGTAAAATACTTCGCCGCGAGGGTCTCATATATCGTGACTAAAATTAATTTATATTACAAAGTTGCATAGTTTATAACTTTAGAAAGAATATAACTACCTGACTAATTTAATATTTTACACTTCCGATGACTGATAGGGCGTAAAAATTAGAACGATAATAAACATAACAGACATTTATAAAATTTTTAAAGTGTTATTTCACACATTGGAAAGAATATTAATCATAAAGAAAACGACCAAATTTTTAATGTAGCGAGATTAGAAACCGTGAATCTTGGAAACCATCCAAGAACGTATGGCTAAGTGGTTTATTACGTTTATACGTTTTCTTAATAAGTATAACAGATTATTATTGAGTGAGTAAATCTATATGATGCTTATGAGTACTCATATTGTTTAACCCTCCATTGATGACGTGTATGTCCGTGAGAGCGCGTGGATCGAAAAAATCGTATAACTTTTTAACCCGCTATCGATGCTTTTTGGGATTTCGAGTAGCTGCCTTATTTTACATCCCCCGCAGCTACTTCTCTCCATAATAGCACCAGGAACATACATTCCAGAGTTTTGGCATCAACCCGGTCCGTGAGACCGGCGTCACCAAAGTAAATTATTTAAAGTCAAATTTGTAATTAGCAAAAATAAGTGCTTATTTTATTATCTTACTATAATAATATAAAGTTAACCAGTAAATCAGCTTTTTGTATAAGTTTATTTATATTATAGAAAATATGTAATAAATTCTTATATTTTGATTCAGAATGTCTTACAAAATCGGATAGCGTCGGCTTGAAGCGTCCATACTATCTGATGAAGATATGTATAAGCATCGTTGAATAGCGAAGGTGAAAGCGAAGTGGAACTGTAATATCTCGTACTCAGATCAAAATTCGGACAGCCAAAAAGGCACTGAGTGACTGAGAATGTACAGGTGACAACAAGTCCTTTTTTTATTTGGAAAGAAACAACTCTGCCAAATATAGCAAAGAACTCAATCGCTTATCCGGATGGACAATAAGCCACAATATTAAAATTTTAAAATAAATTGAAACAATCACCTTTAGTGAAACTAATTAAGTTTCATCAAAAGATAACGACAGACACAGTTGAACTTGCCTAAGGTGTACTGACTAACACTTTCAGAAATTTTGAACATCATAGGAATGAGACTGTTGGAGCTTTACAAAGGTCGGTGCCGAGAACATGGGTGGCGAAAAAGTAGAACAACAGCAAGCAACAAAGCAAGAAATATTGGTGCCTTGAGCACGATTAGTACCTTGCTGCAGCAACGAAATGTCTTAACACTATCTTTTCTCTGCCTATCCTGCGAGATACAGCATGAAGACGATAAAAAATATTTGGAACGTGACATTATTCCAATCAGCGGGTGCCATGAAACCTATTTTCAAAGGATAAAACAAAATCGCTTCGTCGTTCGCTACTGGATAAATTATAAAGGAATTTTCAATCATGCACAGAGTGATACAAGAAGTAAATTTATATGTAGGTTTAATAGTTACAAATAACAGTAGGCAAAGGTAGATAATATGAAATATATTAATTGTAAATATATTTGTCATAATGTAGCAAAATAGATATAAAGTATAAATTCTAGACAGGCTAAGCGATAAACGGAATGTCTATAAAACTGACAACTGAGTGATATAAAAAAAACGATTCGAACGAGTCGAACTCGCATACCGAGGGTTCTGAGATATCTTAGAAAATATTGTTATTTTATATTGAATTGATAAATTAGAAAATATTCGATGTTTGGTACTGAAATTGCATTCTATTACAATAGTTTTATTTTGTTCAGCTTAACGTTGTAAGTGTATACGAGTATCGAAACAAAGTGAACAAACAAAATACCATTTAACATGATCGATGACGCGAATGCTAAACTTTTCGTGCTACATATAGCGAAGAACATGCTACTTAAGCATTCGAGTATGTTAGAGACATTATATATATGTATTGGTATGGTATATTCTTTGATTATGGCGCGCTTTGATTATTATTCCGAGCGTGCCAGTAGAGCACATATCACTTGGCCAATGTAACGTTATGTGGAGAAAACACGAAGGAGGTTGTACGGTAAAAAAGAGATAATGTTACACAATAGGAGAATGCATGTAAAAAAAAAAGATCCAGTTAAAAATTGCCTTCACATATAAAAAAAGAAATAAAATTAATACATACATTATTTACATAGCACAGAGGGTTAGGTTAGTAATAATAAATACAATAATATTATAAATATACTAGCGGCTCGCCCACGGCTTCGCCCGCTTAAAATACATGATTACTGATTTAATAAGCACAATCGATTGACAACTATAATGACTTCTAATATGTTTTTTTTACGACATTATCGTCAAAGAATTTTTGATTGTTTTAAATAAAAAAATACGACCATTGTTGATATTTAATATTTATAAAATATACATAAAGCTAATTATGTATTCCACGTATATATTTTTGTAACTTAANATGACGCGAATGCTAAACTTTTCGTGCTACATATAGCGAAGAACATGCTACTTAAGCATTCGAGTATGTTAGAGACATTATATATATGTATTGGTATGGTATATTCTTTGATTATGGCGCGCTTTGATTATTATTCCGAGCGTGCCAGTAGAGCACATATCACTTCGCCAATGTCACGTTATGTGGAGAAAACACGAACGAGGTGGTACGGTAAAAAAGAGATAATGTTACACAATAGGAGAATGCATGTTAAAAAAAAAGATCCAGTTAAAAATTGTCTTCACATATAAAAAAAGAAATAAAATTAATATATACATTATAGACATAGCACAGAGGGTTAGTAATAAGAAATATAATAACATTATAAATATATTATAAGATTTTGTTTCACTACAAGCAAAACTATAGATTGCCAAATCTTTTCTAATTACTTTGTTATTAAAAAAAATACTTATTTACTCCATGTTACTTACTGCCCGCGAATGTATTGAGTATTTTCATCAACTTTCATGTGTACCTAAATTGCTATGATAAGGAAAAAATAACTCCATCCATATTTCTTATATGCGGTTTCGAAAATTCATATTATAGTCTATTATGACACATGAAAATTATATTATAGTCTATTATGACATTTAGAATGACACCAAGGGGACATACATAAAATTTTATACATTACAAAGTTAAGACACACCATACTCAAGTTTCCCCCAGTTTTCTAGATTACCTATTGAGAACGGAACCCAACGCTGCTTATAACCTGAAAGATATTACCCTGACGCAGCTGGCCAATAAAGATATATTCAAAATAATCTCCAAAGAATTATACGATCTAATTAATCCTTCCTACCTAACTTCATACACGTTGAAGTTTCAAACACCTGCTATCGTAAGAACACATTCAATCAAATTACAATAACTCAGCTACTTTTACATAAAAGTTTATTATTACTTCAAGCTTATAATTATTATCTACCTCCGCTCGCTTTTGCAGTACAGGCTTAAGGAAACTTCCAAGTTCGTTTTACAAACGTAACGTATTGTTTGTGAGAGTTGCTTTAAAAGTAAGATTTTGTTAAAAGAACAGAATTATTGAGGCCAGTCGTGGCGCAGGGGCACAAGCGTGCTACCGTACACTAGACGGGTCTTGAGTTCGATTCCCATTCGAGGATATATTTAGTGTTTCCAGGTTCTGGCTCTGGTAACGAGGCAAAGCGCGTTGAGTTCCGGTACTCGGCAATTCGGCGGCCAACAGATATGCCTTAATGGGAACAGAGTATCTTAAAATTAAGATGCCAGGTTCCGTCTGCCTACCTAACTATGTGCGGAATACAGCGTAAAGCTAAGAAATAAAAACTGAATTATAATGAACAATTCTGTAAATTTCATGAAATTTTCATATTACACCTACTGACGGCATACGCGATGGTTGCGGGCTTGATCCCGACTAGTGAAAATTATTATCTTTTCCCTGCTTGACAAAGCGTAACATTGAGTTTCGAGACTCTATATGTAATGTCTCAATTTCATATACCCTGCGATGTAAAGTGGAAAGCTAAAAAAAATAAAAATTAATATCTTAATATATTGCATGATATTTTATACATTGAATATTTCCATAATATTTAGCTTAATTTTTTTTTTTTACATTTTAATCATTAATAAAATAGTAAAAAAAATCGACTTCAAAATGATACTAAATGCATTTATGCAGTTATCCGTTAATGTTATTTTTTCTTGGCTGACGTTGGTAATATAATCGTCAGCTTGTTCTTGTCCACTCCTGAATGTGAGCCTCAATATTCTCGAATAGAGACTACGAATATTATATGAAAATTACGACAGCAACTCTTAACACTACTAATAATTTTTAAATAAACAAAAATGCAGATTGCTTAGTATTGAAATAATTTGAATAAATCTAAATATCGTCTTTGTCCAAAATCATCTGGCAACATAACCTATGTGAGACCAGGGCAAGTTACAAAATTGGAGAAGAAGTCCAAAAAGTGAAATGGATTTAATTTTTTAGAGAACAGAATGACATACATATATTTCATAAAGGTATGTAAAGATTTATTTGTTTGAATAACTATAAATCCCTACTCTTAATCCTAATTAACCCATATTGTAGTATTCGAAAACAATTTTTGTTTACTAAGTACTTTGGCGTCAGACTGCCGCCAAGTTAGATTTTTTAACGTCATCCATCTAAGAGTACTTGGGCTGCTCGAACAAAACTAACGATACCGAATTTATATAAATTCAGCGGTTCTTGGAAGATGAGATAATAAACAATATTACATACATATATACATACATTATACACGCCAAAAAACATGACCCTTCCTTTGCAGTCTCTTTTTTGAAGTCAGTTAAAAATACAGTCGTTAAATACACCAAGTCCTTCTTTTTAGGGCTAAAAGGTAAAATTGGAACCTTTATAGGATCACTTTCTTGTCCATTTGCCCGTTTGTCAAAACCATTTATGAAAAATGAAGTAGATTAAAAACACAATATTAATTTTAAAATCCAATTTAAAAACAAAATATTTTTGGTACTTATAAAAGTAATTGTGGTCCAAAAAATATTATGTTAATTATTTTGACATAATAATAAAGATATTAACACTATAATATCTACTAAAACCAGTGAAGTGCGAGTACGATTTATGGGTTCCGTACCAATTTTATAATGGTAGGTCAATGAGAACGTTGCTTATAAAAGTTGACAATTTTATAATCCTAGGTACACAGAAATGAAGTTTTTGATTACGCGATGAATTTCATACAAAATGCAAAAACGATGAAAAAACTCTCAGCTGAACCATAACTGGATACTTGATAAATTTTAACTACAACCTCTACGTGATCTTGTCCTCAAGATGAAAAATGGAACAAACGGAGAGGCAGAGAGAGAGAGAATATAGACTATAGACAATAAAGCAATCCGATAATATTTCCATTTTTCCTTTTACGTACCTCAATGTACGGAATTCTAAGAAGAGCCGAGTAACCTATTAAAGAACGTCAAGTATGTTGTTTCCATATAATGATGATTTTATTTCTTTTTTTATAATATTTTTTTATTGCAGAAGGAAAATATTATATTATAATATTCAACTCATGGGCAATTTGCCCGAGTTGTTCACGATTTCTATTAATTGTGGTTTTTCCCATACAGTATCATGTTATGTAATCCATATCTTCTTACATAATTACGTATTATAGACATAAATCAATAGTTTTATTTATTATTCAATACTATTGTTTATGTTAAATACTTTAGTATACATATAAGTATAATTTAAAATTTTTAAAGGATCTAAATCGTTATCAGAGTCACCACAAAAAGTGTTCTATATCTTTTGTATGTGATGTCCTGTCCTGTCCTGTAATAATGAAATAATCGTGTAACACTTAAATAAAAACTATTTACTTAATTATTTATATTACCTCCGTAGGTATGATTTTTTAGCTTCTCACTCAGCGAGCGCCTAATTTTCGATATATTGTGTGTTGGGTGGCGTACCGAAACGCCGCCCTTCGTCTGCTTATCAGGATGAGGAAATTTAATAAATTCATTTCTCCAAGTTCAAATCGAACCCATAACTATTACGTTTACAGTTTGTAACTGATATCTCAAACACCTTTGAATATATTATTTAATATAATAGTGCCTTGGCTCGTGATGTGTCTAGTGGTTAGAATCGTTTATAGTTGTGATCGTGAAGAATCCAAAATCTTTTANTCATTATCAGAGTCAACACAAAAAGTGTTCTATATCTTTTGTATGTGATGTCCTGTCCTGTCCTGTAATAATGAAATAATCGTGTAACACTTAAATAAAAACTATTTACTTAATTATTTATATTACCTCCGTAAGTATGATTTTTTACCTTCTCACTCAGCGAGCGCCTAATTTTCGATATATTGTGTGTTGGGTGGCGTACCGCAACGCCCTTCGTCTGCTTATAAGGATGAGGAAATTTAATAAATTCATTTCCCCAAGTTTAAATCGAACCCATAACTATCACGTTTATAGTTGCACGCTGTTCCACTGCGCCACGATTGTCTGATACTCTAAATAATCAATATAAATAATTCCTGTCTTTAAATAAAAAGTCCCTATTTACTATTTTAAAGAAGTATGACTAGCTTTTTAATAGGCTAAACAGTTATTTTAAAGTAAATTTTCGTAATTTTTCTTCTAACAATTTTAAGGATAAGTATGGTTGTGTTTTAATAATTAATAGTCACGGAGAAATTATAAATTATACAAATTTATTTTTTCACGCTCGTCTGCATGAAAAACGCGTTACAGGCAAGTCGTGGTGCAGGGGCACAAGCGTGTGACTGGAAAAGAAATAGGTTATGGGTTCAATTTCCTTTTCAGGAAATAAAATATATATTTAATATTTTCTGAAAATGTTGCAAAGCAACATGCAGTGCGACAATCCCTTCATAATTCAGCGGAAAGTGGCGAACGGAAGTGTTTTAATGGAAACGGAGTGTCTTAACATTAGGTTCCCTCTGCCGACTGAACGAGATATAGCGTGAAGCTAAAAGTAACGAAGTTGCAGGCATAGCCAGTCTATAATATACATATCTCCATTCACACTGTGCTTAACTTAAATTGATTTGGGTCCACCCTAATCTTAGTTTACGCGTTCGCAACATAAGCGGATAACCGCAACGTTAGACCAATAACCGTTAAATTTGGACCTAAATAGTGTTTCATTGTGCCAAATTCATTATACAGTGCTTTAATATTAGAACCTGATAGCATATATTTAATTTTTTTTCTAGCTTTTCTTCGTTTATAATAGAGAAGAGAAAAGTGATCTGTCACTATCTGTCCGATAATTCTTCATATAAATTTTACCGCATATTCTCATATTTTTTATTACATATTTTTTGCGGGGCATTACGTGGCTTAAAATATAATTAATTTATGAATTTGTACTATAATAGTAGGTGTACATTTTATTCTTATTTTTTAGTTTAACGTTGTATCTTACACATAGCAGAGTAGACAGAAGGAACCCAATATTAAAATAATTTGTTTTACGAATGGGAATCAAATCCATAACCGTCGTGTCGAAAATCAGACCCTGTGCCGCTGCACCACGCGACGCGACAACTTCTAATTATTACGCAAAATATATTCTGCCATATGTGGGATATAGCGTGAATCTAAATAAATTACCTAGCGACGAAATTCGTGTCTAATAGTGCTTTAATTTGAATTTATATTTTGTTCGGTGCATTTAGTAGTTGTAAATATATTAATGTATTTCTTTTTTGGCTGGCACCGAATATATGATTATTAAAAGAAATTATATGAAATACATAATAAACATGTCTATAAAATTCGAAGAGTTCCCTAGATTTCCATGGGAGTCCTGCGTAAGATCCTGGACTACCAACTCAGTCTTTGAAATAAAAAATCTTTGAAATAAAAAAAAATTGAATCGATCCATCCATTCTCCATCATTTGATGGATCCATAAATGATCAATCGAATGATGGAGAAATCGACGGACAAACATAAAAAATATAGTTAACTAATATAGAGGCCAGTCGTGACGTAGCGGCACGAAGTGTGACTGTAAAATCGACTGGTTGTGGGTTCGATCCCCACTCGAGGAGATGAAATATTTACTTAAATTTATATTTCCATTTCTTTGCTCTGGTGTCGAGGCTAAGCGCGGCGTTGAGTTCTGCCACTCAACACGCAATGGTTCCAGAATTCGGCAAAAGGTTGGGAACGGAGTGTCTTAACACTAGGTTAACTTCTGCCTGCCCTGCTGTGTGCGGGATACAGCGTGAAGCAGAAAAAATAATAATAATCTATTATAGGACGCAGTAAGCTATAAAAACCCTTTTGCTTTTTCATAAAATAAAAAAAATGGATGAATATATAATACATATAAGGAAAACATTCAACAGTAAGAAAATGATTATGCATAATGCGTCATACATGAGTGCACGTATATAGTATAATATGAGTAATGGTTCGTTACCTTACTAGGTAAATATACTTTGAATGACGATCAAAGTGATGTTAGTCAGAACTCACAAATTAAATTATATTGTAAGAAGATTTTTTTTTTAAATTTAATTAAATTGTAAAAACATTGTAATAGATATATACTTTTTATAGCTTCACCCTGTATCCCGCACACAGCACGGTAGGCAAAGGGAATTTAGTGTTAAGACACTTTGTTCCCCATTTTCTGCCGAATTCTTGAGGCATTCCGTGTTGAGTTGCGGAATTCAACGCCGCGCTTCGTCTTGACGGCAGAGCGAAGAAATGAAAATATAAAATTTGCTTGAGTGGGAATCGAATAAATAACCTGTCGCGTTCACAGTCACAACTGTGTATCCGTGCCCTACGACTGACCTCGACGACAGACGTATAGATATAATTTAAGCATAATAGTATTATAAATTATATTTTTTGTGCATGTGTTTTATTAACAGTTACTTATCATCTCATTGTTATCTTAGCAATTAAACCGCGTTCTTTTATTATTGTTTTGTTTAAGTTGTTCATTAGAAAATAGTTTAATAATAGCAGCAACATTAGGTTTTTATATTATTTAATTAATTCCTAAAGCATAGGTAATGTATTTCATAAAGCATATGGATGTAGAATTGTAGATGAATAGGTACGCACGACGTTGAGTTCCGCAACTCAACACGCAATGTCTCAAAAATTGAGCCAAAAGTGAAGAATGGATATATCTTAATACTTATGATATCTTAACACGAAGAGTGTACTTCGTGTTAAGAACCTCAAGAAAAATTATATACGTGAGGTTTATTTTTATATACGAAAATATTAATTATGCTTTTCTTTTTAGAGTTCCGTAACTCTTAAGGAAGAAAGGAACCCTTGTAAGGTCACTTTGTTGTCCGTCCGTCTGTCTGTCTGTCAAGAGCCTTTATCTCAAGAACGCTAGGAGATATCGAATTGAAATACAACCCATATAGTCACATCTACGGTCCCTTGATTTCCTGGAAAAAATGTATTTCTACGTTTACTTAAAAAAAAGATATAGCCGTTTATATTAAAAAAAAACGCGTAATTTCGACATTATAAAGGGAATCAAAATTAATAGGGTACCTCCGATTGACCTACAATTATGAAATTTGGTAGCTAGTATCTACAGGTAGTACTAGTTCAGAAAAAAAATCTGAAAACTACATTTTTGTTAATAAATCCTAAAAATAATAGCCTGAAATGGGGGGCCAAAATTTGATAATAAAGCCAGAAGTGCATATTCCAATGCACATTTTATTATATTTTTTAAACACACTCATTGTACGGAACACTCGATGAGCGAGGCCGACTCGCGCTTACCCGGTTTTTTTTAGATTCACACTGTATCCGCACATAGCGGGACGGGTATAAGAAACCTGGGAACGTAGTGTTAAAACATTTCTTTCCCATTAAGACATTAACGTTCTCCATTTTCCGCTACGTGTACATACATACGCTACGTGGTAACTATAGGACTACATAGTCTTATTAGATGAGCAAAGTCTTACTTTGCTATTTGCAATGAACTCAGCTGTTAAAGCCAATTTAATAATAAGAACAAAATTGTGACACCGTCGCGACTGTAGACGCAGAAGTTGTGGGTTCAATTCCTTCCATTTTCCGCTACGTGTACATACATACGCTACGTGGTATATAGGACTACATAGTCTTATTAGATGAGCAAAGTCTTACTTTGCTATTTGCTAGGAACTCAGCTGTTAAAGCCAATTTAATAATAAGAACAAAATTGCACGCTCGGAACGCCATATTAAAAGAAACCAAACCAAACCAAGAACAAAATTGTGACACTGTCGCGACTGTAGACGCAGAAGTTGTGGGTTCAATTCCTATTTTCGGGAGCATTAATCTTCATTTCTTCACTTTGATAATAAGATTGTGCGCGGCGTTACGTTGTCTCTAAGTCTCGCAATGTCTCGAAAATTGACTGGAAAATGGGGAACGGAGTCTCTGCGCCACGGTGCGATGACGTTTAAACATATTTTACATTTCATTCCCTATTTAAAACGAAATCTCCTCAATAAATTAGAAACTAGAATTAGAAACAACTAATATTTCCTTTAAAGGTGTAGATTATTATTTTGGTAAAAGCTTAATATTTTTAACATTTTTAAAAGAGTCATTTCACACTGATGATAGAAAAGGTTTATAGAAAAAATAAAAAAAATCAGGTCTCAAATCTCCGCCTGTCTTAAGACTAGGCTCTCTCTGTCTACTCTGCTATATACGGTACACAGCATGAAGCTGAAAGAAATATAAAAAAAATATAATACATAAAACTTACAAAGTGCATTTTTTACATAAAAGGCTATGTTTAACATATTCTATGACTCTACAAAGCAGGTGTTAAGTAGCTTCCTTTTTATGAAAGATCGTGACAAACATTTTAAATAATTTATTGTTTGCAACATAGTGTTAATTTGACAACCGCATTCAAAACAAATGTAATGACCACTGCTTACGGAAAACACTAGAAAATAATAATCTTAAAACATAAATAAATTGTACTTAATATTATAATACTAATTAGTTTGTTTGGTTTAACGCGCTAATCTCAGAAACTACTGATTCAAAATTAACTTATATTTATTTTAGGCAGTCTATTAATCGAGGAAGGCTTTCTATTATATCACATTAATCGTTTCGATTGGATGTGAGTTCAACATCTACTCGGGTGATCTAAATTATTTTAACTTTACCGTCGGCCGCAATTTTGAGGCCGTCGTGGCGCAGGGGCATAAGGACATGACTGTAGTGTGATGGTTGTGGGTTCGATTTCGACTCGAAGGACAAGGGAATTTTTCATTTCTTCGCCCTGATACCAATTCAAAAATCCGGCGTAGAGTTCCGCCATTCGGCACGCAATGTCTCGGAAGAGAATGGTGTGTTTTAATACTTGGTTCTCTCTGCTTACCATGCTATATGAGGGTTACAACTAGAAGCTGAAAAATCTCGTTCTGGTAAGGCAAAACGGCGTTGAGTTTCGCAACCAACAACTTTACATTTGGATTGTGCCGCTGTACCGCCTCCCTATATTCTGATTTATTGTCAAAAATTGTTTTATAAATAAAATGATCCAAATATTCACAATAGCAGAAATATTCACAATACCAGCAATATCTGTATTGCTTGTTAGCACAAAGTGCAAACAAGCAATTTCAAACTAAAATAGACCAAATGGAATATCAAATACGGCTTACTAAATACAGGATTTAGATTTGCTTCATCTACATTACAAAACAACCACAATTTCTATTGAATAAGGCAAAAGATAAATATGTCAGATTAATATTATCAATCTTTTAAAATATAGTTTTAATATGATTCGTTCCATGTTTTAAGGAGCTTAAGTTAAAATAATTATAATTAATTAATTAATTTATATTTCCATTTCTTCGCTCTGGTGTCGAGGTTAAGCGCGGCGTTGAGTTCTGCCACTCAACACGCAATGCCTCCAGAATTCGGCAGAAAGTGGGGAACGGGAGTGTCTTAACACTAGGTTCCCTCTGCCTACCCTGCTGTGTGCGGGATACAGCGTGAAGCTGAATTATAATTAAAACGCAGAGTACAGCGTTGATTTCTGCTACTCAACACGCCATATCACGAAAATTGGGCGGATTGTGGGGAAGAGAGTGTCTTAACACTAGGCCTACTTTTTTATATGCGGTATATAGCGGTTCACGCTGTGAAAGAAATAAACATCATGTTTTCAATTCGAGATATTGTATATAGAGTAGGAGAATATCTTCTCTCAATATCTTTGCCTACCAGAGTGGGGAAATAAAAATAATTCGAATATGACATCGTCACCGAGTGGGGATGGACCCAAAAACTACCACAGATGCATTTATACCAGAAACATTAAAAAAGAAATACTTTTTCTCTTATTTAGTTTTCTATACTTATTATAAATCTGTAGAAAAGTCGTATCTGTACATTGAAAATATTTAAAAAAAATTTGCCAGGGTGTTAAAGGATAATTAACAGAATCCATTTCTAACGTTTTTGGAATTTTTGTCTGTTTGTCTGTTTATGTGAACACGTATCACGTAAAAAGTACACAATAAATTTAAGCAACTTTTATATAATACATAAAAATTACAAGTAAATCAGAGTAACTTTTAGTGTATATTTCATTGTAATCAAAGCGATATAAGTGTTTAAGTTTTCAAGAAGTCTATATTTGAGATAGTAGAAATCGATACAAGTAACGCTATCTATTGACAGCAAATTGTAGGTACTAACGAATCTTGATAACGCATTAAGCATTCTGTGGAGTTAAACACTAATTACGACGGGAGGAACATTAATCATTTTAATACTTTAGCACAACACATCGTTTTCGGTTGATATAATTTTATGTTAGGTGAAATTTAACATAAAAACAGCATTTTTAAATTGTCCTTAATTGTAAATCTTAAATAGATGGCGCTGTGCATAAAAGATTTTATATTTTTCTAGTTTGGAAAGGTAACCGCTACACTCTATCAAAAAATAATGTACCTAAAGTTTTTAAGATATTTATATTTGAAAAAAAATAGAAACGTACGCAACGATATCTATTGACTACATATGATAATGAATGTTGATAAGGCATAAAACATATTGTTGAGTTATTATTTGTTAAACGTTAATTANTGTTTGCTTCCAATTGAAGCCAGCGGTTTTTATAATGTCGTCTTCGCACCGTGTACTTGTTTCAGATAATCCTATTACATCGTATTTAATTTCTTTCACTGCTTCTTCTAATTCCAGAAATCGTTCGTAAGACAATAAAGATCTAACATTATATGTTGCTATATATATTAATTTAGTTTTCACATATTTTTTCATCTTTATAGCTGTAGATTTATTCTTTGGAAGAGTATGACCAAAACCCGGTCATACTCTTCCGCGGTGACCAGCCGAGTTGGAAGATTTATTGTGTATTTCGTTTTATGGTTAATTGCTTAACTATGGAGGAGGTTCTTGATTGCTATGCGTGTTTGTTTTGTGTATTATTGTTATTTGTAGGGTTTTTAACGACGAAATTTATTTTTCCTTGTTTTAGAACTCCTTCTGAAAGACTATTCGACCTTTTAACCGGTACGTCCATTTGTTGAATTTTATTCTTTTTATTTATCTGTATATTTTTCTCCATATTAGTTTTAGTAGCGTTTTCAGGTGATATAGGTAATTTACGCTTAGTATTACTTTTCCAAACAATAAGTCTGTCATATTTGATAACAGCTATGTTTCCCTTCTCTCTTTCCGTTTGTAGTTGTTTTTGTAGTTCTCTTCTTTTCTCCAGAATCTGTTTTGGATAGTCTTCTTTAATATAATAATGTGTACCTTTTAACTCACTCTTTTGTTTCATTATTTTTATTTTTGTACCTAAAGTTGAAAAAGTAACTACTATTGGACGAATTCTTTCATTTTTCTTTCCTATTCTTTTAACTTCTTGAATGTCGGCATAGTTTAGCTTTGCAGAGAGATTTTGCTCCACCCAGGTGATAACGTTTCTTTCTAGGTTCTCGTAGGTTTTTTCGTTCTCTTCTATACCGAAAAAAACCAGATTATTTTTCCTTGCCTGTCTTTCTAAGGCTTGGATCCTTTTTTCTTGATTTTCCATTCTATCTTTCACGTTTTCGTAGTTTTTTTCAACTAATAAAAGTTTCTCTTCAAACATTCTGCTCATATTTAGTGTTACTTGTTCAGTAACATTCCTTCCCATTTCTCTGATTTCTTGTTTTTGATCGTTCAATTCGATCGTAATTTTTTTAAGAGCGTTTAGTATTTCTTCCATGGTTTTAAGTGTAATTGTTTTGTTTTTATACCGGTAGTGGTCTTTGTTGTCGTCTCTTAGAATATCACTTTAATTTTTATTTATATATTTTTAAAAAATTCTGCCCTCTTGTGGTCACTAAAATTAATCCATTGATTTACTTTAACAGATCTATGTATTTACGTCTATTATCCGCAAGATGGCGTTTTCCGGTCCTGTCGCCGTTCCCTTTCGAAATGACTTGCTTTTTTAGTAGACTCCTAGATTAACAGTCCTTACAATAATTATTACAAGTAGCAGATATAGGCAAAATGGAACAATAAATCTGTGCAAGAACTACGTTCACTTCACCATCAAGTTTAGTGTTTAAGCTATAACAAACAGAACCGTCTTTCGTCCGTTACACTGTCACCGCTACTTTGTCACTATTTTTGCACTTATATTGCACTTATATGTTCGTAATCACCGACACTTTACACTTTTCACGTCCATTTATGGCCCATGGATATATTCCAACGCTTTTTATTACTATTTATACAGTAATTAAATAAATAACCAAAATTATTCACAGAGCTGATGTTAACTGTGGCACAGCAGCGCCCCTCCTCATGTTCATAGTACTAACTACAAAGTAAACTAAATTGAATTGTTGGTGAAAATTACCTTCGTGACAGTCTAGCTTAATTCGTAATTATTTAACACAGTGATAAAGAATAAAATAAAGACTTAATATTCAAAGAAATATTTTGAATAGGTTCTTCAGTCCGTTCGTTCGTTTATGTTATTAAAATTTTTCTAAGAAACAACAGACACTGTTTATAAAAATGTCCCGAAGTATTATTTCATAACTTACAAGCGACACGTACCGACATTGCAATATTATAGGGTACATACATCAAAATTCTTATAAGATAACTTTGTTGTTTGTCCGTCTGTCCGTCTGTCAAGACTATTTTGTACAAGATCAGTTAAAGGTTAGATACCTCAATGTTCAAGTCTACATTCCCTTAGAGCACAAAAAATCTATCTTCTAAATCATCACAATCAAATGACGATGAAATATGAGCGTTTATGCTTCGTTTTTTGTCGCATTTTCTATCATAACTATAGGGTACTTTCCGTTGATATACAATTACGAAATTTCTTAAGAAGTTAAAATTTACGGCACTTATAAAGGAAAAATCCTAAATTATTTTTCAAAAATTGAATACTTATTGTATTTGTGTCACAGAAAAAAACCATTAGGTACAAATTTTAATCTACAACTTACTTAATTTGATACAAAACGACAACTTAATGATATTCATGAAACTGGTACGAAACTCTCGGGTTATGAGTACGACTTGAACTTGACCGAAAATGTTGATTATTTTATAGATTATATAAAAATTCCTAAAAACGTGCTTTCTATGTATATTCTGTATACCAATTATATATTTAACTAATAATATATAATATGTAACTAATTTAAAGTCTGTACAGGAAGCTAATATAAGTTATTTTACAAAGAATATCGTGAATACTTATCCAAATCAATTAATTAATAATTAAAGCTGTTTGTAATATCTATATTTCTTAAATGAATAATCATGTAATTCAAGCGGGCAAAGCCCCGAGTAGGCCGCTAGTTTATAATATTTTTGCACACGCTTTTTTCGAAGCCAGGCTATTTTCCTGTGCCTTAACATTACGTTACACAGTGTTAGCTAGATTACTTTAAACAACTGCCCTGGTATTTATTCATATATAAATTGTCTTAATTAAGTTTGCAATTAAATGATAAGAATAAAAATAAACAAAATTATTTTTGCTTATGCAATATTTTTAGACCGATGCTTTATTGATGGCCAGCTATCCTAATACAATGTAATGTTTGTGTTTCGCGGAAGTGGCAGCAACAGCAAATATTTATTCGGATCTAATCTTCTTTTCGTGTCGTTTTAATATTTTTTTATAACATCACGTTTTATCCTGCAGGCAGAGAGAACGTAATGTTAAGACACTATATTCCCCAAGCACTGCCTAATTTTGGAGACATTGCATGTTTTTTTGTTTTTTTTTTAACTGTAGAATGGTCTATCTACGGTAGTATTTCCAGGTCGATACGACTTAGGTTCCTTCAAAAAGCGCGTTTATCTCCACCTCAAAGACCGGCAACACACTTGTAGCTTCTCTGGTCTTACACGGGGTCGTCTGCAGCAGTAATCACTTACCATCTTAGAGACCCGTACGCTCGTTCACCATGTCTTTTTCCATTAAAACAAAAAAATAATAACGCACTTGCCCCAGTGAGAATCGAGCCTCGGTCATTTACAGTCATCCGCTGTTTTACTGTGCCACAAAGGCTTTTAAAAAATATTTCATTGATATTTTCTACGTCCTACAACAACGAGCATTATTAGTTTCTTGAAATCAAGACGTTTGACATTTTTCTTTGCTTCTCGTGATTTTTCTCCGTTTCACACTTGGTTCATATTTATAATAATCAAATTCGAACTCATTATAATAACATGTAATAAGACTCGTCTCATCTCCACTACGACAGCATAAGGCCAAATTACATGTTACATAACACTACGCCCGATTTCCTTCGAAATACGAAGCATAATGATTTTAATTGACATTTGCCTTTGGTACAGAAAATTGGAATCTATTTCCATTGGAATAGGGTATATTTCAGCTATTCAGGTATAAGCCAAGCAACCATATTGCATCCAATAGATTTTAAAGACTGTACTGAAATAAAGAGCATTGTTAGAAATGTTTTAAAAACTAAGAATGATAAGATTATCTTCGTTTCTAGTTAACTTGAAGAAAACGTTGAACCAAATGTCATCGTCTGTATTGAAATGACGCGGAGAAAACGACTGTTATTGTAATAAGTACGTTATTATTATGAATTTGTGAATTTAGAGTAAATACAAATTTTTATACCCTTGAACTTGAAACAGTGCCTGGGATTGCGACCCAATACTCGCCTCAATCACTGCTCGAGCTCAGTATGGCCAATCCACCTGAAAATATAGCGCCTTTTGTATATTTTAGTTACAAACAATGCTTTATATATATATATATATATATATATATATATGTATATATACTTTTTTTTTCAGCTTTACAGTTTATTCCGTATGTAGCAGTGTAGGGTATACAGTCTTCCACTTACAGCCGAATTGTGAGTGTTGAGTGGCAGAACTCAACTACGCTCTTTGCATCAATGACAGAGTGAAGAAATGAAAATATTCTAATATTTGATTTCCTTGAGTGGGAATGAACCAGAGTTGGGCANATTATTTTATGAGAACTAATTTTACTTTGGAAAATCTTAACCCATTCGCTGCCAAGCCAAATTAATGAAGTCATTCCTATTGCCAATTATATTTTGAGTGTTTTCTTGGTAAGAGCACATATATTATCATACATAATCATTTAGAAGCAGAAAACCAAAGACGAGTATACTCGTCGTTGGGAATGGGGAGGCAGGGGGACTCGATATCCTTTGTGGCCACAAAAAATTGCTAATTCAAAAGCCTGCATGTTATAATATATTTAAAGCAGGACGAGTATACTCGTCCTGGCAATGCGTGACACCCTGCCAAAGACGAGTATACTCGTCCTTTTCAGCGAATGGGTTAATTAGTTTTTTTATATTTTACCCAAGCAAGACATGAAGAGAGAACCTAACCTGGCCAAAATATTCTCTTTTTCCGCCTGAATTCGATACATTACTTGTTCAATGGAGCAACGGCTAGCTATAAACAGGTCGACGGTTGTGGGTTTGATTTTTTTTGATCCTCACTTGGAGGAATAAAATTATTTACATTTCTCTGCCCTGGTTTTGACTTCCGCAATATTCAATATCTCGAAAACTGGACTGGTTTCCTCTACCTACTCTTTAAAACCAAAGAATGTAACCAGAGAAGTATACAAAGAAAAAGTTATTACAATAAAAACGTTAATCATAAAATATTTTCATATTTATATTCAATAAAACATTAGTAATTGTATATAAAATTAAAAATATCAGAATTTGTCGTTACAAATTGCATCTAAGCCAATGTCTTAAATTTCCATTTTGTAGCCAATGACGTTGAACAATATAGGGAAAGTGCACCTTATCCAGTAAATTTAAGGAAAGTTTTGCAAAATCATATTCTAAAGCTATAAAGATACGAATAAGATTATTTTTACGGTAAATGAATGGTTTAAAGTAATTTTATCTTTATCGTTGATTTCACGGCTTTGGTCGCAAAACCCTTTATAGGAGCTTATTGTTGATGGAATTTACGTTAGCGGGATTCTAAGTACGTTAGCATGTAGATAAAATTTAAGTGGTGAAAATGTTAAAATAATTGTAGAGACAGTGGCGTAGCTAGGGTATTTGTTGCCTGGTGCGGCTTAG
>JAAIXJ010000670.1:78522-105342 GCA_013403705.1 Heliconius hermathena | reverse complement strand
TAATTGTATTAGGCTTTAATAGAGTAGTTAAAAGTGTGGTTTCATTTAAAGCGGTGATGACAAAAACATTTAAATATTTTGATAGAAGAATAGATATATAAAAACACAGCTTCATGCTGTATCTCGCACACAGCCGGGTTAACAGAGGAAACCTAATGTTAAGACACTTCCCAATTTTCCGCCAATTTAATGTCGCGCTTTGCCTCAACTCTAGAGTGCAAAAATATAAATTTAAAATTTAAGTTAATTTAAGTTGTGATCGAACCAACACTCAGTAGTGTTAACAATCACACACTTGTACTCCTGCGCCAATATTACGTCTCTTATTGTCATTTTCAGCCTGCTCATTGCTATATAAGGAGTGAGAAAATCGACTGTATGGATTCCCATATTTATGGCACCAGGATATTGATATCTAATCTTCGAAAAAGCCTATCCACAGTGTGCGGCTGGAGGCACCGAGGCGCGAGACGCAATCATTCCGTCCGGCTTCCTCTGCCGCTTGTCTCGTACGCGTCCGACCGTGTTCTAGCGTTGTCACTAACAACACCAAGCTGCTAGGAGATGCATTTGCTAGTTAATTATTAAATCATAATTAAATAATTTAAATATTTTTAAAGTGTTATTGCATATTTAGGATTGAAAATTAAATCAGTTTCTCTCTGTATCCCGCAGCAGGGTAGGCAGAGAGAATTTAGTAATATTTACCGCCTTTTCGTATTTACCGCCGAATTCTGTTGAGTGGTGGAACTCAGCGCTGCGCTTTGCCTCGATACCAGAGCAAAGAAATAAAACTATTTAATATTCCTTTTTTTTAAATAGGTTTTGGAATAAAAAAATCAAAATAGCTGATATTTAGCAATAAAAATTGTTGATTTTTTTATGTAGATAGCAAAAATATATAACATCTATATGTTGAAAACCGAAATGGAGTTTTAGGACCAATATTAAAAAAAATACACGACAGCGTTATCGTCGTAGTGCTACTCGTATATTGTCAAAATGGAAAAAATAGGAGTCGTCAAACTATATCATATTGGGTATCGTTGATTAAGGCTAAGCTCAGTCAGAAAAACGCGCGGCGACGCACGCTTCCGAGCGCTGTCGCGCGATTCAACCGTTGAGATGGCGGCGGATCAGTACCAAGAAAGTGCGTAAGGTGCGCGCGGGCATGTATACACACACAATAACATTGATTTGTTAGAATCTTCAACCACGCCTTGCCGCGCGTTTGTCTGAACGTAAGCTAAGTATCAGCTTAGGATTAATCTATTTAAAGTTGTTTTAACAACTATTCTAGCAGATCTTCATATTTATAATAGACATAATTTAGTATATCGTTATTACGCGGGGATAACAGCAGTGAGCTTAACCAGTAGCCTACTAGTTAGTGAACTGTAAAAGGTGGGTTCAAATCTCATTATATTAACTCCTTTAATGTAAAAAACAATTGTTCTTTTTTTGTCTTATACTCCCAATAAAAAAAACCTGACTGCATAAAATTGAAGAATGGATCCTGAAACTAAATATAATACAGAGGACATATATGAGGCCGTCGTGGCGCAGTGGCACAAGCTGTGACTATAAACACGACACTACTCCTACTCGGGGGAATGAATTCTTGTTTATTAATATTGTTATTTTTTCGCTCTGGTAACAAGTTAAGGTTTAATAAGGTTAGGCGTTAATGTACGCCGCTCGACACGTGATGCCTCAAGAATTCGGCGGAATGGAGTGTCTTAACACTAGGTTCCCTCTACCTACCCTGCAATATGGGGGATGAAGCTGAAAAAAAGGACACATCTAGGTATCTCTTCTTCTCAGTCGTTACGCTCTTGACAGAGCGGTCGTGGCCATCATGTAGTCCCGTTTTTGACTTTCGTTATTCTTGCCACAGCTTCACGCCATTTCTTTCTGTTGGTCGCCATTTTAGTGCACTCATGCAATTTACTGCCCACAGCTGATTTTACTTGGTCACTCCATCGCATGGGTGATCTACCTCTTGGTCTGGTACCATCTACTCTGCCTTGTACCACGAGCCGCTCTATGGAGTCGTTTCCTTTTCTGGAGATGTGACCGAAGAACTTAAGCATGCGGGTTTCTACAAAAGCTGATAGTCATTCTTTGATGCCAAGTTCTTGGAGTATGGACACATTGGAACGGAATTCTGTCCACGATATCTCGAGCATCTTTCTCCAGCACCATATTATATACTTTTTTCTTTTCCGTTTCCCGCAAGGTCCATGTCTTAGCGGCATACAGAAAAATAGGGAAAACGAGTGTTCGAACTAGTCGCATTTTACGTATGTATAAAATATATTTCTTTATTATGTTTAGAATATACAGCGGATCGGGTATCAAATTAATAAATTCCAACGCAGGCTATTCAAAAACCAACAACAATGTACTGTGATGCTATATTGAAGTGTTGCAAAATGTTTTACACTCTTGCACATTGTATACAAAATATTGCTAGCGTTTAGGTCAGATAACTTACTATAGTTCATCGGTTTTAATCAATCTGCAGTGTAGTAGTGCCCGCGGGAAATATACAGCGAACTTTCTGTTTCATGGTCTACTTCAAATACCGCCTTGTACATATATTTTAAAGTGTTAGAAGTGAAGTAAAATAGTTTAAAATTAACAAGACTGTGAAAAATTTCAAAATAGTCGATTATTTGTAAATTTTTGCAAAAGGAATTTTCTAACGAACGCGAGACATGAAACTACTATATGAGCATGAGAAATAGTATTAAATATATTAATATCTAATATATTATATGTTTATAAATCAGAAATTATGAAAATATAACATTTTAAAAGATTGTTGGAAAAAGTGAACCAAGTTAATTAAAATATAAGTAGAAATATCTTACAGCATCAATTCTAATTTTATTGGCATTCACTATTTTACTTACTAAGAAAACGATGAAATAACAATTTTACAACAAAACTCAACTTTTAGTTTTTAATGTTAGTACGTTAGTATTGACTTTGTACATATACAATTTTTTAATTATTTTTAGGGTTCCGTATTTCAAAAAGGAAAAAAATGGAACTCTTATTATTTTTGTTGTCCGTCAGTTTGTCTGTCAAGACTCGTGAGGAAGTATGCAGATGAAAATAATAGGGAATATTGATATCTATGATCTCTTGAAGTACAAAAAAAAGTTTCTATAGTGTATTCATTTCGGCATGGGAAAAAATGTAAACAAAGAAATACTGTTTCTAAAACATTTATATAAAATTTTTATTTCTGTTCAATTTGGTCGAGGTTTACTGATGTTTTAAAATATGAAAAATTCAACATAACATAAATAAAATAATAAGTAAACAACTTAAGATTCAACAAAAAAAGAAAAATACTTATTTAGAAAACGTATAAAAATTTGAACGTACCGGGACTCGAACCCGCGCCTCCTGGAAAAATGAAAATTTTTAAAAACAAGAAATTTTATAAAAATAACAAAAGTGATAACGGAATCACAAAAGTTCAATGAAAATATGTGGAAATAGAATAAAATTCTCTTATTAACATTTGGTTATATGCGTGTAGACAATATAAATAAAAAGTCACTTTATAGTACACAGTTTATTATTTAAAGGTCCACAATTTACACATTTAAATACTATAGTTTAGAAGGCACGAAATAAGAGAAAAAGTCAAGACACAAGCACTGTAGAAAGTAATTACAGTCACAGGATATAGAAAACAAGCAGGGAAGGAGAAATAGTAAGAAAAAAGCACAGAAATTCTAATTCACGTGGCGATAGTGACAAGCAAGCGGGAGACATGCGCTTCGCTTTAGTGTTGGCATGTTTTTATGTAAAATGTAAGCCACAAACATTTTGACCGATAATATAGATGGAGGACACAATCTGGTCCCATTTTAATGTATTATTATATAATAATTTATTTTTATACTTTTAAAATGTGTTTCACGGAGCGGAGTGTCTTAACACACTAGGTTCCCTCTGCCTACCCTGCAGTGTGCGGGATACAGTGTGAAGCTGATTTATTTTAAAATGTGTTTCAAGTTTGGGAACAAGTTGGCTTTTGGGTGTTTTTACATGTCAAGTCAAAAAAATATTATTAAAAATTTTAAAAATAATTTATGCTATTTATTTATTTAAGTAAAATGGGGTGAAAAGAAACATTTTTAGATTTTAGATTTTTACAATATTCCTGGACTTAAATAGGAAAACAATTTTTACTTTTGATTATTGTATTCGTTTCTTTTTACTTCGAATCTTTTAAAATTGCACATTGTACTCAAATTGCACATCATAATTGTAATAAAAAAATGAAGCATGTAACTTTTTATTTTGAATAAAATTATTTGATTTTGACTTTGTATATGCAATTTTATAAAATTGGAAAATCGATATCTACAATTTTAATTTTTTTTTATGGAAGAAAACAAGGCAAACGAGCGTTCGGGTCACCTGATGGTAAATAATTACCGCCACCCACGACCCCGTGCAACACCAGAGGAGCTACAGGTGCGTTACCGGCCTTTGAGGTGGAGTGGTAGTGGGTACCCATGTCATATCGACCTGGAAACAAAAAAAATATATAATTATAGTAACTAATAAGTTCTATAGACATCATTCTTCAAATCAATAGATATATATTTTTAATTATTATAGTAACTCCATCTATCGTGACCTTTCATCTCATGGCTCCGTGAATAGAGTATAAGTCAATACAATTAAAATATATCCATATCTATAGGGCATTTCACTTTATGCCGGATTTCGTTACTTTAGGTCCACGCCTACAGTAACTAAATCCGTCATAAAGTGATAACTTACAATAGAAATAAAGAAAAAAATCGAAAAAAGAAAATTTATTGGTATTCTATATAAAAAAAAAACATTACAGGCTTAAATTTGTAATTTATTAATTTCATACAAAATGATTATTTTGTCTACTTTTATAAATTGTACTTCCCTTTCCTGAATTTGCTACAGAAGCCTAGGTGGGTGAGTCCAACTCCTACTTAACCGGTTTTATTACTTTTATTATCACTGCTATCGTATTTTAAATTTGATACCACAAATAAAGATAGTTACAATATAGTAACGTTAAATTTTTTAATAATTTTTATTTTTCCAACGTATTTTAAAAGTGTCAAAATTCTCAAACGTATCAGAAGAAGGAAATGTTACAACTGGAGCGGTTGTCATAAGCACCACGTTCTATATTACCCTACTCAAATAAGCTGTGTAGTGCAAACAGCATTTACGTACCGTCTCACACTGTAAACGAAGGTGACGACTGCCTTATTTGGCTTGTATGCTGATTCCAGTCAATTTAATGTTTCAATCAGGTTAATATTAGTTAGGCTACCAATTGATCTTGTAATCCATTTTACTATATTTTCAGATACCTATAACAAATATCTATTTTTTTTTTAAATTAACTTCACAATGTAACTCGCACACAGCAGGGTAGGCAGAGGAAACTTAGTATTAAGATATATCGTTCCTCATTTTCCGCCGAATTTTTTACACATTGCGAGTAGAGTGGCGGAACTTAACGCCGTGCTTTGCCTCGAAACTAGAACTAATTTTAAATATTTAATTCCCTCGAGTGGGGAACGAACCCACAACCACTTGCGTTTACAGTCACATCTTTGGGCCACGCTTGGCCTATTTTTTTGTTACGAATATATTAGCAAGTACACTAAAACTGAGGTAATAGATACACAAATTTTGTTTTCTTATTCTCGTAGATTTTATAAACATTAACTATTGAAAAAATATTCGATATATATTAATGTATATATATATATGAGTGAGTCGGACCTACAATTATGGCGTACAAATGTGCTCCAGCGTTATGACGTCCTCGACAATGAAATGCTTATTTATATCCTATTGTATAAAAACGCAGCTTTCTTTTTTTATCAGCCTTTTGTAAAGGGAATTTGGTGTTAGAGACGCTATCGCATTTAACGCCCAATTTCCGGGATATTACGTGTCAAGTGGTCGAATTTAACCCCTCGTCTTAACTACCACTGAAATATCTGGAGAAATGAAAAATAATTTAAATATCCCCGTGGGGGATTCAACCCACAACCATAGGGTTTACAGTCACATTCTGAACCACTGCGCCAGAATCGCCTGTACCCTAGTTGTGTAATATATTTTTTTTAGCTACACGCTGTATCCCGCACATAGCAGGATAGGCAAAAAGAACTTGGGAGCTCAGTGTTAAAACACTCCGTTTCCATTAAGATACATCTGTTCCCCATTTTCAGCCGAATTCTGGAGGCATTGCGAGTGGAGTGGTGGAACTCAACGCTGCGCTTTGAATCGACACCAGAGCGAAGAAATGAAAATATTAACATTCATTTCCTCAAGTGGAGATCGAATTGTCAACCTGTCTTTAAACAACTTTTACTATTATTATTTCATATTTTAAATATTATTTTCTTAATAATATGCATTAAAATATTACACAAAATAACATATATCCGTCATTAAACAGTAAACAAAATATTCACACAGTAACTCTTCGTTTCGCAAATGGTATATTTTAATTATACGACCCTCCTGTTGACATTAACAAGTTCACACTCTCGTCTCATTACATTCACTTGTACGTACGTCGTACGTCGCGATGAATGTTTGTACAGAGGCGATTGTTTCGAAGGCTTATTGGCTCGTCTTCGTTTATAAGGCGGTTGTGGATGCGGGGAACTCGGGGAAGTGATATCGTAAGGACGATGTTTATCCGTTTAGTGCAGTTAAGTACGTTTTTTGTATGTAGGTTGTGTTGTTTTCTTGATGTCGCTTCCGGTTTTGGCGGATTACATTTCTTAATCACTGTGTGAAGTAATTGTTTTTTTAATTTTTTTTAAATGCCCTAAATGTTTTGTTAAGCAGATAAAAACAATTGATTATTTAATCACTTCCCCACATTCTGTCTCTGATTATTATATGATATTAAGCTTGTTATATATTTACTTATTTTAGTAAGTAAATATGACCTATATTATATAACAAAAAATATATATGCAGCGTTTGGCGCTCCGTTCTCTCTGACTACCCCGCTAGTGATAAAGCGTGAAGCTAGTATAGTATATAGTATAAAACATATATAATAATAATTTGCCATTATCAGTCTTATTACATATTATAAAAAAATAAAAATAAATCAGCTTCACACTATCCCGCTGATAAAACACTCCGTTCCCCACTTTCCGTCCAATTCTGGAGGCATTGCGTGTTCAGTGACGAAACTCAAAGACGCTCTTGGCCTCGACACCACAGCGAAGAAACAGAAATATAAATTTAAATAAATATTTCATTTCCTCGAGTGGTGATCGAACCCACAACCGGTCGTGTTTTCAGTTACACTTTGTGACTGGCCTCAAAATTATTTATTATATCAACCCGTATATCAGAATGTAATTCATATACAATATAAAACAATACAAAATTATTACAATACAATATAAAATTATTACATATTTATTGAAACCTAAAACTTAGATTTTTTTGATAAATTACACAGACATCGTTAAATAAAAAAATAAAATAATCAACTTGCATCCATACCGTTGTAATTTTAAAAATATCAGTATCTACAATAAATGACAATAAACGACAATTATGGGATCGATTCCCACACAGAATAAAAAAAATATTTTCACTAGCCTCCATAGCGTTATAGCTTTGTAAAATAAAATTTAAAACCATATCCACATTTTAAAATTTACGTTACATATATGTATATAAAATACTTACATGTACATACACACGTCTCTCCTATCATCAGCTATATTTCAATATGAGTAATATCTTTTAGTAGCGAGCCAAAGCCAGATAGTCCATCAAACTTTGACACACATATTTTATGAATGCATTCGCATTGAATAGCCTTTGTATGCGGCGACTGTCACTGTGGCAATTATGACCCTTTGAAATGGGAACGTGACGTGACGTGACGTGACTGTGACATATTCCGATACCCTTATAACGAATCGGTTGTGTTCGGTGAGTGTATTATGTTTTTGAATTTAAATTATTCTGGTCATTTATCTTTATTATTTGTCATTATGGAATAATTTAAGTCATCTTCACTCTAAATCCTGCCTATAGTAGAGTAGGCAAAGGAAGACTAAAGTTGAGACCCTTCGTTTTCCACTTTCCGCCGAAATTGTCGAGGCAATGCGTGTTGAGTGGCGGAACTAAACGCCGGGCTTTTGCTTTAGTACCATAAAGAAGAAAACAAAATATTAATAAATAAAAATTCATTCCCCGATTGGGGATCGAACCCACAACCGTCGCGTTACAATCAAAACCTTCGGCGGCCACGACGGCAGCCTATACATAAGAAATTATCGAGTAAAATTTAAAGCTCGAAAATAAAAATCTTTCATGAAATATTAATAAGATTTTCATTTTCACACAGAGTTGTTATTACAAAGATTTTACTAAATAATAATACAAAATTTGCCCGATCAAAGAGGTATACAAAATTCAATATGTTTACAGAAAAAAAAACATTTATTTAAGAATACAACAGGCCGACCTTTCAATCAACAAAAACACGTGTACACTTCGCGCACTTGTAACAAAGCTTTCCGTATTTTGGGGGACAAAGTAAACAAAACCGTACATAGGTGAGTCCGACGAACGGTTGACGAATTGCTGCCCCGTTCATAATCTCTTCGAATAATACCTTCTACTCAACTCCGTTGTACTCGCGAAGGATAATCCGTTCCATTTTTCTGAGTATTATGAAAACGTGTCAAGGGACAAACACACAGGTGTGAAACCTGTGTGTTTGTCCCCGTATCCTATTGTCGCGAAGATAAGAGCCAGATTTATCCTATGTGCAAACGGAATTTGTGTAAAGCGAGTCACCTAAATTGTTATTATTTTGAAGGTGAACGTAGGTGACCTTTCTAAACGTGTGGGCGCTATACATAATTAATTTAACGCTACACAGAATCTGGTAGTTGAATATTTTGTTTCTATAAGATTGAAAATTTTATATATGTGAAAAAAAACATATATTTTAATTTCCAAATTCGTGATAACATCGGAAAAATATTCTTTAGACAGCGGTTCATATTTCTTAAGATTTAAATTTGATTTCTATGCACTTATTTTGTTCTGGTAGAATGACTAGTGAAAAGGTGCGCTTCATACTAAATCTCAATATTTCTTTTTCGATTTATCCACTGGCAGTAACCTTATCTAATTCCTCATACAGACCCATCTGGCAAACCTAAGGTCTTCTATGTGACATTCCTCCAGTATCTAATTATTAACTGAATTCTTCTCTTGCCGCCCGCTTTGACTTATTATGATTTTATTTATGTTTTCACCATGGATTCTATAAACGTATCCAAAGACAGTGTCGCTAGTACGGCCAATTATGATTTTACAGCTCTTATTTTGAGGTGAATTTTGTTACAGCTATACCGCAATATTCTAAAATGACTACTCAATTTTTTATGATCATATGTGGCGCAAACCTCCAGAAAAGATCGTAAATAATGATAAGTATTGACAAAGCAATATTCATTACTGAAAAAATAAAGCGAATGTATGTCAAAATGGGATTCGGCAAAGTGAAGTCAATTTAAAATAAGTATTATAACGATATCTCCAATGTTTCGTTATGTTCTACCATATAAGGCAATGGTGCACAGCTTTAATAATTAAATACTTTAATATTGTATGTAACCGAAATTTATTTAGTAAATATGCTTAAAGAAATAGGTTATATCATTGTAATATATGTATACGATATAATAGGATTAGGAATATATTAAAAGTAATATTCCATTAAAATTATATTTGTAATTTTGAATCAATTTTGTTACTCTATGACTGTTAATTCTATTTTTACAAAATCGAAAATGGAAAATGCACGTGTACTCTCATCAATTATTCACATGCACTGTAACAATGGTCTAGTTATAGTAAGATTGCCTGCATTATTGCAAAATATTAGTGATAATATATTCATTATTTAGGCCAGTCGTGGCGCAAGGGCCACGTGTGACTGTAAACAGACAGCGTGACAGGTTGTGGGTTCGATTAACACTCGAGGTAAAGAAATTTTCAATTCTTCGCTCTAGTGTTGAGGCAAAGCCCGGAGTGAGTTCCGCCATTCAACGCTCAATGGCTCCAGAATTCAGCGGAAAGTGGGGGAGCGGAGTGTCTTAACACTAGGCTCCCTCTGCCTACTCCGCTACATGCGGAATACAGCGTGAAAGTGAAAAATATTTTTTTTTTGATTCTTGACCATTCATTTGCAAAGCGTGAAAAGCTGAACGTTGCTATTTTTATTGATATATCACCTTATTTTCGTTCGTGATTGATATTTCTTTTATAAATGTGTTTGTGAAAGGTACATCAATATGGACTCTCGATCAACAAAAACACTTTTGTATATTTTTTGGTATTTGTGACAAAGGTATCGGCGCGTTCAGGAAAAAGCAAATAAAAACGTTTCCCCTCGTATTGAATGCGACCAGGGCGTGTCAATTTGTCGCTGGAGGATAATCTCCGGTGAAATATCCCAACTCTAGATATATAGTATTAGATTCTAAGTAATGAACAATTTTGTGATCTAATATAATTTAGATATAAATAAATAATAAATCAAATTGATTATAATTACGATTAGTGCAATTCCGTCGAAACTTTGTTAGTAAAGATAAGTCCCTTTTAAAGCAAAGTGGGTTATTTCATAGTAGATGCAAAGTCAAATAAAACTTTGTACTACTATCTATAATAGGATAGATAGAATAGAATACAATAGGATCATCCTGGTACTGTGTCTGTGGTGTCGTAAGAGGTGACTAAAGTAGAGTCACGTCGCCAGCAATGGCAACATGCATGGGCAGACTCGACCGGATCATTACCACCCTCGGCATTTAAAACCGGCGTTAAGTAGTGGCTTTATGCCACTGCGTTTCGCATCAGGTAAAGCCGGGCTCCGGCGCCCAATCCACCTTAAAGGCCGGCAACGCACCTGTAGCTCCTCTGGTGTTGCACGGAGTCGTGGGCGGCGGTAATCACTTACCATTAGGAACCCGAACACTCGTTAGCCGTGTCTTTTCCATAAAAAAAATAACACAATGTACTTTAAGAACAATTGTTGAAAAAAAAATGTGAATATTAGATTAAGTAAGCAAAACTAGTTTTCGATATTTTTATCAAGACAATAATTGCGGGTTTTGAGTCTTTTCAGCTGCACATTGTATCCCGCATATGGCAGGGTAAGCAGAGGGAACTTGGAAATGTAACTTTAGTTACTCTGTTTCCATTAAGACACTATCGTTCCCCACTTTACGCCGAATTCTCAAAACAAAGCGTATTGAGTGGAAGTACTCAACTACACACTTTGCCTCTAATCCAGAGTGGAAAATATTAAATATTTTCTCAATTGATTAGATTTCCTCTACAAATTACTTATAAATCTTTTTTACCACTGAATTTGCCTACTAAAGGATATGGAATGTCGGATGTGTAAATTATTTCTCTTGCTATGATGGACAGTGTCATATGGTAAATACTATGGACGCAAGTTCGACTCCCAGGGAGGGAGAATAATTTTTAGATTTTTAGGATTTCGTATCTTTTTGTCAATAGCCTTTATCTCAGAAACGCTTGGAGATTTCGAGTTGAAATTCGAACCATATACTCTGATCTACGGTCCTTTGATTTCCTGAAAAAATCTAATTTCTACATTTACTAAAAAAAGATATGATCGTTTATATCGCAAAAAATGCGAATTTCGACATTATAAAGGGAATCAAAATTAATAGGCATCCACAGGTAGTTCAGTAAAAGTTCCTGTCAAATCTTAAAAAATAATAGCCTTAATAGAGGACAAAATTTGATATTAAAGCCACTAGTTCAAGTGAGGTACCAAAAGAAAGGCTAAGCAAAGTTTGAATTTCAGAAAAAGCTCGATATCTCTAATTTTTGTACTGAATCTTCGGTGGGCGGACAATATTGTCGACTGCGGCAATGAATTCCATCACTTAACACGCTATGTGTTCAATTTTAATGGAAAGTTGAGCACAAAGTGTCTTGATACTAGGGGTCGGCTTTCTGACAATTTTTCTGTATGCGGAATAAAACGTGAAACTGAAAAGAAAATGGCATACATTTTGTTACTCACGCATATCCCATCCTATGTTTTACAGTTGAAGCAGAGAAAATCTAGAGATAAATCACTTGGCACGAACTGGCGGGAAAACACATATATACTAAAATCAGCTTCAGAGAGACCCCACTGTCCACCGAATTTTGAAGGCATTGCGTGCTGAGTAGCGGAACTCAACGCCGCGCTTTGCCTCGACACCAAATCGAATAAATGGAAATATAAATTTAAATAAACATTTCATTTCCTCGAGTGGGAGTCGAACCCACCACCACCAGTCGCGTTTACCGTCACACTTTGTGCCTCTGCGCCACGACCGGCCTCGCCTATATGTAGAGTAAAATATAAATTTTCTCTGTAGTGGCAGTCGAAACCACAGCTACATTATTCTGTTGTTCTATGAAGCTGACTAAAAATATTTTTATTTAAAAATACTTAATAAATATTTTCTGTATATAGTTTAAATTACAATTTGTTTTATAAAAAATAACATAACACATTTATGTCTCATTAAGTGTTAATTAATCAATTAAAACTCGGAACTGGGGCCGTAAATAAATACTAACAGTTAATTGCATTTGATCAGTTGACATTGGTGTAATTTGCTGGTGGTTTTTGCATTTCAAATTTACTCAGAAATACATACTCGTATGAATGTATACTTGAGTAAAGCTTAAATATATAATATATGTTTTGTGGTGATGTATAATATAAGATCTATTATATATTAATATTCATTAATTTATTATGAGGTCGTTGTAGCGCGGGGGGCAGAAGCGTAAGCTGTAAACGTGGTAGGTTGTTGATTCGATTTAACTCGGGGAAATTTATATTTCATCGCTCTAGTGGGAAACGGAGTGTCTTAACACTAGGTTTCCTCTAAGCTAAAAAAAATAAACGTGTAAAGTCAAGTAAAGACAAGTCAATTAGTACAGCTATAGTGTAGTATTTGTTTGGTTAATCGCGATAATTCCAGGTATTTACTGCCCAATAGAATTGAAAAATGTTTTGTTTTTTATGTAGGATATTTAGAGCTACTTCGAGCATCTAGATTGTTTTATAATTATTTCTATTGGACCACACGAGCGAGGCCGCAGGCCGCTTAAAATTGGTTGTCTTACACAATTTGATATTCAAGAGATTATTATAATTTTATCACTGCAATATTTGGAATTAAATTAAAAAAAAAGCTCTTTTACATAAGATATGTAAAGAAGAAAGCTCTTTATAACTAACTGTACATAATATAACGTATAAAAACATTTTTAAAACTATCCATTATACTATCCGGTGCTACCAAAAAAATTTGCAACGTCGTTGCATTATGCATTAGTACAAACAAAACTATTAAAAAAATATTGTAATATAACAGAACAGGAACAGGATGCAGGGCATTTTTCATGCCGCAGACGTCTAGCTCGCTCGTTTGACTGGTAGGACTATGTGTTAAATTGGCTGTATAATTTCTTCTAAAATAAAAGTCTAATTTAAAAGCTATTTAAAGGTATTATCCCTACACACCAGGATAGACAAAGGGAACCTAGTGTTTTGACACTCCGTTCCCCCCTTGCCGCCGAAAACTGGATCTGCAGGCATTGCGTGTTGAGTGACGCTCAACTCAACGCTTTGCCTCGACACCAGAGCGAAGAAACGAAATTTCATTTCCTCAAATGGGAATCGAACCGACAACTTGTCCCGTTTACAGTCACACGTTTGTGCTTCAGGCCGCGACTGACCTCATATACCAAAATATTAACGTATTTAATTATATCTGCACCTCCATTTACACACTTTTTCACAATTCCGCGTACGCCATCAGCGGAACACGGATCATTAAAAGCATTCTCTTATAAAGTTTAATTAAAAGTCAGCCGCAATTGTGACACCGGCGTGACGCTCAGACCGCAGGTGACACCTCGCGCGGCACTTACGAGTGGCTATACTACATTTATCTGGAATGACTTTCGTAAATTCGTGTATTTACTTCGAGCAGTATTGGTACATATTAAAATGACTATAGCAGTCGCTCGCAGCTAGGTGTGCATGGGCTATAAAACGTTATGCGCAAATAGTTAAGTAATGGCAAAGTGTATTAATGAGAACTGAGTATCTTAACACTAGGTTTCCAGTTTTCAGCCTACCCTGCTATATACGGGTTAGAATGTAAAGCTAAAAAAAGACAACGGTAAAAGAGGCACTCAACACGTATGTCTCAAAAATTGGATGGATAGTCCTAGGGCGTAGGCTTCGTTACGTAACGTGTAACGGCGCTAGTCTGTCTGGCTTCCCTTTCTCTCGCGCATACGACAGCGACAGGCAGGCTCCTCCTCTCTCACTCTAACTCATAGCACTAACCGTATTTCGGACAGACTACTCTCTCCTCTCTCAGTGTTAAGTGCGATAGACGTGTTAACAGTGAACATAGAATCTAAATGCCAAACTTACATAATACATAATTATAATGTACATATTCAAGATTTGTAACTGAGAATAAAGTATATTTTATAATCAATAAAAGTTTGTATTAATAAATAACATTTCCATACATTATCATATTAATATGCATAAAGTTTAAATAATAACCTAAGGTCATCTAAAGCAAAACAATTTAAACATTAAATAGTTCAACTAAGATTAGTTTGAGTTATCACTTCTTTGGGCGTGCAGAGACGCATAAGTTAATTTATTTAAAAAAAACACAACAAAGCCCGAGAAGCTGTCGTGGCGCAAGTGCGTAAGGGTATGTATGACTCTGATGCGACGGTTGTGGGTTCGATCCCCACTCGAGTTAATAGGTTATTATTTCTTAACATTTTCATTTGTTCGCTCTGGCACAAAAGCAAGGCGTTGAGTTCCATCATTCAACATGCAATGCCTCTTAAAATTTTGGCGGAAATTGGGACACCAAGTGCCTTAACACTAGGTTTCAGCGTGAATATACATAGTTAAGCTGATTTTAATTTATTTTAATCTCTCTATAAAATCTGCGAGAAACGTTTTATATATTATAATAAGGTCCTAAAATAGAGGTTTAAGAATGTTCACATATTCATAATATTTATGTCGTAAACATTAAACATTTAATTAGCCTCAGTTACAGCAAAGCTTTGTTAAAGGTCAATACGCGCTGAAGCCGCTTTGTGTAAAAAGGGTCTCTGGAGTCGTTTCCAAGCCAACTTTAGGGTTTTTTATGGAGATGTTACAGCACTGATTATGTAGTTAAAGTACTTTAGCAGACGTCGTTACGTCTAATGATCCTAAATATAATTGGTTGGTTCTTTCAATTTTTTGATGATTTTAGAAATATATATTTGAGGTACTTCGTTACTTATCTGCAAATATTTTATTGATTTTGCTTGTTAAAATTGTAAGAAAATAAAAAAAACGGGTCAAGTACAAATTGGGCTCGCTCACCCAAGGTTCTGTAGTAATTTCAGGGTTGTTGGTCACCCCTTGACCTACAACCCTGAAATTAGTATAAAAAAAGTTGGCAAACTTTATTTTGCGACCGTATGTACTTATTTTGCACGTCATGAACTACAAATGTAAGTTTGTAATATTTTTTCTATGAAATATCTATAAATTTGTTTGTATTGTAAAATACCTTATTGATTTTGATTACGCAGCGAATTTCATACAAAATGCAGCAATTATTCGTAAATATTCGTTTGTATATTTTGTTTGTGTTGGCATAGAAGTTTTAATTTTAGACCTAAATATTTTAATATTATTAGACCTAAATATTTTAATATTATTTTCAGCTTAATACGTCGACGTGCTCTTGAGTTAAATGATCTAGATAGATGGACAGATGGACAAGAAAGGGATAATTACGGGTGCGTTTTTCCTATTGAGGTATGGAACGGTGGCTCTTCATCATCATCAGCTTCACGCTGTATCCCGCACACAGCAGGGTAGGCAGAGGGAACCTAGTGTTAAGACACTCTGTTCCCCACTCTTCGTGTTAATACAATCTGAAAACAGAATGAAGTTTCTAGATGAAATGATGCAAAAGATGCCATATAATTATGTTGGACGCTTCTGTAACAATCATTATAATAAATATTAATGCCACCATATGCACGCTACATACAACAAATATCTTAATAAAATTCTCACACGATCTGTTAACATAAGTTTAATTTAAGTTAAAGTATAACAAATAGCATTGGTTACAAATTTAGCAGTAATCACCGCACAGCCCGCGGCCCCGCCAGCGGCGCACTCGTGAACATCGCAATAGCCGACACCTGCCAGTGTGCACATCGTACGTACTCGTACATCGTAAACAACGTTTACACGCTGATTAATTAATCTGTCGGACTTAACTTAGGTGCCCGATGAAGTTTTTGATTACATTACCTGTACCAACGAACGAGAACCGATCAACTTCTATATGCTAATGCTGCTTGTGTGTAAAATTTTATAGAGATACCAAATTATATAATGTATTTTATATTCAATATTAGTAATACTTGAAGTTATGATGCTTATGTATTTCACATTTAATAATTAAGTGTTTATTATATGATATATTGTTAGTTCAAATCATACTGGGCCAATACTCAAGGTAGATACTATAGTGGTCACGGTAAAAAATACAGCGTTGTGTTCCACTGTCTAAGGCGTAAATAGTAATCAATTGCAAGCAGTGATTATACTTAGTCTGGCCATAAATATTGTTACACTTAAAAATAAACAAAATATTAGTTTTGAATTTGAAATCTGTTATTTTGATACGATTTATCATTGTGTTTTTTTATTTTCCACTGTCCGCTTACGCCCAATATTAATAACCTATCTCCGAGGTCAATCTTAGATTGTTTCATACATCTATCCAATCTAGAGGTTGGATAGATATATGAAACAATCTAAGATTGACCTCGGAGATAGGTTATTAATATTGGGCGTTAGTGTTCGTAAGAAAAAGGCGAACAAAGCTGCAAGGGAAAAAATTCAAAATCCTGTTCGAAAGAAAAATATTTTATCTCGGAAGATGACGATATTCAAGCGACGTGCTGATCATTTTTTAACTGATAATTTAAAAAACAATAGCGTAGTAAAATTAAAACAACTATTTAAGCGGTACGCAAAGAGAGATTACAGAAAAAAATGTTTACAGACGAGAAAATTTTTACAATTGAGAAATAATTTAACAAAAAATTACCATATTTATACTGAAAGTTCCAAAAAAGTTTATCAATTAGTCAACAGAATACTACATGGGCATTACCCGTCTTCAGTGATGGTTTGGTAGGATGTTAGCTCAGTCACCGAGCTATATTTTTGTGAAAAAGATATAAAAACATCGGCGCAAGTACCATCCTTGAGACAGTAGTTAATCCCCTTAACATCACCATGTTCAATACCCAAAAATAGTTCTTTCAGCAAGACAATTTAGAGTCCCTAAAACAATCCATACGATTGGCAGTAAAAAAAAATTCCAATAAAAAGAGTAAGGTGCTGCTATTGATAACTGACCTTAACGCTCAAAGGACTGTATTACGTACAGCCAATGGAGACCATCTCCAATAAGCTTTATATATTTTTAATGGTTTTATATATTGAATTAATATACTGTTATAATAATAAACGTTACGAACAATAAAAAAATATATTTTTCCTTACAATAATATTTATGGCAAGACTAAGTAATCGTACATTTTACGTGACAATCCAAAAACATTTAACGTATCGTTTTAATTACAAGCCCTAGTGTTTAGATTACACAAGCAAATCCACACTAGGTCTTGTTATTGCTCTGGAGGAGGTACGAGTGTGTTTTGTGGAGCTATTGTTCGAAGTCTTATTAGGTATTGGCTTTGTCGTGCCGTTGAAATGCAGGAAGTCGAATCTACATTTGGTACATGTGTACTGTTCAACTTTATTGGAAAATATATATTACTTATGTTTTTAGGTTATTTCTGGATATATTCGAGTTCATTTCTATTGAGTTCTCCAGCTTTGTTAACCGCTTTTTTACAGCCAAAGAATTTTAGTTTCATTTTAGTCCAATATTATTTCTTCTCTGAGCGTTTGTTAATTAATAGCGAAAGCTGTCGAAAAAATTTTGACTTCTATAATAAATTAAAATTTTATAAAAGAACTTGGTTGCTCGTTCTCTGTACTAATTGTAATGTTTTATCATCTTTTATTGTTCCACATTACAATACAATGTACATATATAATATATGTATATTTTTTTTATTCACATCTTTATATTATTACAAAAATACCATTTTATTACCGTTTTATTATAAAAATATAGTTTTATCTCAAAATTTCACCAAAATCCACTCTGAAAGGTAAAAATATATACGTAATGCAATGTTCGCTTGTTAGGTGCTCGTAGGCCGAGTGTAAATCATCTCGAATGAGCCATTAGGTTAACTTATGTGATGGCTCTCTTGTACTAATCGCTTTACTTTGACCCTTGCCGAGGACGGCCAGGTTATGAAAAAAGTATGAAATTATGTAGTTTCTTCTTTTAAACTTGTACTACTAACCTTGACAATATGTAATGTAACGTTTATTTAACTTGTGCTATGTAAGTAAGTAGTTATATGTTGAAAACGTTATAATAGCTTTGGTATGCGTAAGCCGCGCCGCATGCATGCGGGATATNTATGATAGTTTTGCAGCACATTGAAGTAATGCTCCAATGAAGCCACAGTATTTTAGTAAGTTTGTGTTTGCTTGGTATATGGACGTTTGTCTGTTTTCTAATGATCTCTATATTTCTGAGCTTGGGGTCAGTCGTTTAGTGAGAATCTCTTTCATTTATCTTAAAAACTAAAGACAGTATTTTATAAGAAAAATGTAAACGTATTTACACGGAATTACAATCAAAAAGGGTACAAAAATTATATATTAACAGAGTTTGTTTCTAATAAACTAAATGTCTAAGAATTTTGATAGTTCTAGTGTTGTTAAATAAATATGTTTCTAAATAATATAATTTTCTCAAATAAACTCTCCAGATTCATATATATACAAAATAATAATAATTAAACAATCAAAACATTAAACTCAAGTAGGCTTTCCCAACAACTTTCCGAAGAAACCTCTTAGAGACTCGAAAAGTAATTATGAAGAGAGCTGGCTACAGTCTTCCCAGTTTCACTATACAAAAACCTTGTTATAACAAGGTTACAAAACGATATTATAATATCGTTTTTGCGCATATGAAAATCGTAATGTTAAATGTAAGAAACGCTAAATTGACATTTCCCAAACTGTTATAGCAGTTCGTGTAGACAACAAAGTTCAAAATGGCCCAATTGACCCAAAAACCAAAACACTAAGGTAAAACATAAGTATTGTCTGCGTCCCACAGACGAGCCAAGTCAAAGTATTAGTGGGCAGATAAGCGAAATGAGCGAAATAATTAAGCGCTTATGGTAATCCCGAGCGGAGACGCCGCGAGCACGGAGCGTTATGTAAATGCTCGCGGTGTCGACGGCTCTAGGCGTCGCTACGTTTCAACAGTTTAATGCAATTTTAATACCAGCCTGCTCTCGATTTATAAATATCATACTAAATAGAGCCTATCGTGCTAACTGCTCAATGGTTTTGCATAATTTATAAGTATATCGTTTTTCTCTGAGTCAGGTTAAGAGAAAATTAAAATAAATATTATAGTTATTTGAAGCCAATAAATATAGTCCTTATTTTAATTTGAGGCTATGCCAATATATTTTATTATGAGTTGTATATGAAACACACTCGAGAAAAATTTTGTTGAGAATACAAGTCAAGATAACATACGGCGCTGGCCTAGTGCGCCGTAAGTGCTTAATAAATAAATGAAATGAAGTGCACATTTTATTTTTATAAAATAAAAGATACAAATAAAATGTTCTTGATTGAAAATTCATACTTAGTTTATCTTTCAGTTCGTCTACAGAAGCTCGTTTGTATAAATGTATAAGGCAGTGGGTACGATGTTATTTTACTTCTCATTTTGCTCTATTCATAGGGGACACAACAAGTAACTACAAACATGTTCATATATACCTACTGTAATATATGGACTGTAATATATGTTACACCACGAGACAAGATAAACCGACACTAAAACGATGCCCACAGGATTTTATGCAAATCCCCACAAACTCTACAGTGTGTGACGACTTCATCCAACAAATAACAGTTTACGCTTTGCCAACAGAACTGACGATGTATGTACATATACCGTCTTCCTGCTATCAATGAGACTGTAGTTCTGTATCTCGGAGACGAGGACGCTGTTATAGACTGAAAATGAAATATAAAATTTACAGAAATTGGAGCAAGAATTAAATTTTTATATTGTTATATTTATAAGATTATTTACTTTTAAAGTATTTTGCGAAATTGTGTGTTAACTATATATTTTTTGATATCATTAACATCCTCGCCGATTGGGTTCCTGGTACAGTTTAACTCCCCGGGCTTATCAAATCATTTTATCCACAGATATGCCAATTATGGGACCAACTTCCACTAGATAGACCCTCATGTAATTACATTGTTGGACTTTTCAAGAGCTTTTTTTATAAGCCAGCTAGCATGATTTCTCTATTGTTAAAACAAATAAATTTAATAAATAAATATTGTACAGTGCAACCCAATCCTATATTTTATCAAAACGTATGAGGAAATAAAAACGAAAATATATAAAAAGAAGTCATTCCTTCGAGTTGGATGCCAATCCATCAATTGTTTTTATTTTTATGACATATTTATTTCACAATTCCGCAAAATAATGATAGAACCTCAGCGATATCTTTCCGCTAGTAGTTTTTGCCTTCATTAAGCACCTGGTGAATGACTAATGTTCGTGGCTGTGATCGTTAGGGACGATCAACGAAGAAATTTACGTACTCCTCGCTGAACAGTATCGGTCTTTAGCTTAGAGCTAGAAGAATAAAAATTCCTATTTTAATGGCTCTTACCATAGAATGACATATTTATTTAACAAATGGGATTTGTAATCATGTCTTTATTTAAAACGGTTTTTGACTTTCACAGTTGAATATTTAAGTTTTTTGTAAAATAAAGATATATTGTTAATTGCTGTGTTTTTTAATATCTTGTAAACTTACTAATTATTATTATTGAATTTTATTTGACTAGATAATATAATCAGCTTCCATTTTTTCAGCTTGCAATTCGTACTTGTTTCTTAAATATATTTACTTTATATAAATTTAATTTTTAATTACTGATTTTTTTTTAATCAAAAGTAGTTAGTTATTATGTAATTTCGGTTTTGAATTTGCCAGTAAATATAACGTTGATGAAAACTACAATATTGAGCTAAATATTTAATATAAGTATTTATATAAAATATTTAAAATTATATAAATTGATTGATTTTCAATGCAGCCTATATTTTTTATCGATTGACTAGCTAACTAGACTATGATTAGTTGGTAATTCAATTTTTAAACTGAAAATTATGAAGGGAATTTAAGTCCAAAGCAAAATTGCCAAATTAAAGGCATGCATTGATTTTAACGAGTCTATAAAGCAGGAAGTCTCTCTCAGGAATTTTTCGTTGAAAATTTGATGAAATCGTTTTTACTTATTCGAGTTTAGTCGATTCAATACTAAAAGTTAACTGCGTTAATTAGAAAAGTACTTTAATAAAGGGGGTTTTATGTATTTTTCAGTACTTTCAATGGGTACCAGTTGATAATCTTGGTAAGAAATACTTGAATAATATTAAATAAAAAAGATATTTTTTCCAAAGACTTCGGCATTATGCATATTTACATTAGAAAATATTTAAAAGTAAGAAGCTATAAATGTTCTGTAAGCATTCTTCGATTTACTTATACACCATATTATGTTTTTGGTTTTACGCTATAGATGCTTTTTTTGAGTAAAGATTGAAAACATTTAACGTTAAGTTACAAGCAGCCCGAATCATGCGGTTTATTGAAGAAATAATATAAAATATTGCATCATCACTTCACTTTCACATTAAATTTGAAGTAACCAGGAAGACTGTGGAAATTCACTTTGTGGAAATACGTAATTTTAGTTTCTACATTTTTACTTACATTACTAAAAATACTATTTTTTTTGCTTTACGCTGTGTCTTGCACACTGCAGAGTAGGGGGACGGAACCTGGGAACCTAGTGTTAAGACACTCCGTTCCTCTGTTGCTTTCCACCGAATTCTGGAAGTATTGCGTGAGTAGTGGCGGAAGTCAACGCTGTGCTTTGCCTCGTTAACAGAGTGAGATAATGCATATATGAAATATTTCATTTCTTTGAATGGATGTTGAACCCACAACTTGTAGTGTGTGCTCCTGCGCCACGACTGACCTAAAAATTTGTAAATATCTTCCGATATTTTTTCTAATACAAAGTTAATACTATTATATTTATTATTATGTTAGCGTTTGTGATTTTATTATTATAATATAAAGTTATTTTACTAATATTTTGTTACTTATTTAGAAAACGTATAAAAATTTGAACGTAGCGGGACTCGAACCCGCGCCTGGTCGGTTTCCAGGAGGCGCAGGTTCGAGTCCCGCTACGTTCAAATGTTAATAAAAAAAAATAAATTAAATTAAATTAGCTTCACGCTGTATCCCGCACACAGCAGGGTAGGCAGAGGGAACCTAGTGTTAAGACACTCCGTTCCCCACTTTCTGCCGAATTCTAGAGGCATTGCGTGTTGAGTGGCAGAACTGAACGCCGCGCTTAACCTCGACACCAGAGCGNCCGCTGCGTTCAAATTTTTATACGTTTTCTAAATAAGTATTTTTCTTTCCTAAGTGTGGATAACACTTTAAAAAATGTTTAAAAAAATAATATTTTGTTGTTAAACTTTATTAGATTTATTTATATAAATATTTAAGTCAAGATAGTTATTGATTTGACTAATTTTAAAAATATAAAAGGCTTGAAATTAGCAGTGTGGATTCATTCTTTGATTGTGCCTTGATAAGTGCACTTCTACTTTAAGACACAGTGGTGTATAACAAGCAATTATTAAAGTGATAGAGCTGTTTTCTATTATTTAAATATCCGGGGGAGCTTTTAAATAAATGATGACAAACAAATAGTTAGTATTTATTACATATATAACTTTGGTCCACAATGTGAGTGCAAAATGACATTTTCACCGAAATTTACGTACTAATACTGTATTTTATCGATCATTATAATAATACTGTTGTAGCTTAATATCCACTGTATTATTGATAACTCTCCTGTCATAATCAGTTACAAAAGCAAACTGACACTGCAAAATTAGAAAATTTGTTAACGTTTCTGTTATGTTTCGCGGATAATAACTTTTCATTAACACATTGTTTTATAAGAACATTTTTTATTTATATAAAACCAGCTTTATGCTGTATCCCGGACACAGCATTTTAGGCAGAGGGAACCTAGTGTTAAGACATTCCGTACCCCACTTTCCGCCGCATTTTTTCGAAGCATTGCGTGTTAAGTGGCGAAAGCGCCGGGCTTTTGCCTCGATGCCAGAGCGAACAAATGAAAATATTAATAAATAATTGGTCACATCGAGTGGGGATTGAATCCACAACCGTCGCAATACACTCACATGTTTGTACCCCTGCGCTACGCCGGCCTGGGACGTTTTATATGATACCGACCGAACGTATGGCTCAGTGGTCAGAGCGCCTGGTCAGTTTCCAGGAGGCGCGGGTTCGAGTCCCGCTACGTTCAAATTTTTATACGTTTTCTAAATAAGTATAACGTTAATGTTATTTCCGCTTGTTACTAAATATTTTTCAGCGTAAAAAAATGAATGATGAATTTAAAGTGAAAAATTGTCTTAAAATATATTATAAATTATTAATTCAGTGCGTATAATCGCGTCTATAAAATTCCAGTCACACAGACTACGGACTGCAAACAACATTTAAACGTCAACTTTATTTAGCGCTTTGCAAACTAGCGACCAGACTACCCTCTAACCGAATAAACGTCAGACGCGGTGGACGCGGTGCGACGCGACGCGAGTGCGGGGGCACTTGGAAAACAACATTTCCAGCGTTATTTGTTCCGCGGCCAGTGACAAGTGAGTTATAAACGACGGTCGTATAAATGATTATTATGTGGATATTTCATGAGTATATTATATTATAAGAATGCCTTAAGTATTTAAAACATTTAATTAACCTGTAAATAAATAAATCATACATACTACTACTATATCTACTAGTTCAACTGCCACTCGAGGAAAAGAAATATTTAATATTTTCATTTTCTACGGTCTGGTATCAAGGTAAATCGCCTCGTTGAAGTCCTCAGCTCAAGACGCATGCCTCCAGTATTTGCGGGATATAACATTAAACTGAAAAAATCTATATATGTATATATAAAACGAGTTTAGCTCACATGGTATGTAAAGGTTGTCGCAGTTGAGATTTAAAATATTTATATTTAAAAAATATTATCATTTTCCATGTTGGCTAAGATATTAAAGCACATTTCGAAATTTTCAAAATGTCTCTATCAAACATGCAATGTCTTCAAAATAGGTGGTTATAAAATGCATGCTTTATAGAACTCTTATAGAGCTGCAAAAATATTGTAACTATAACGTGAAATAAAAAAGAAAAAACTACTACTGTACTAAAACGAATATTATAATGTACATTTTTATTATTGTATTCTTTTAAGTAATTTTTTTTAGCACAAAGTATAAGAACAGGTCAAAGCTTTGTTGATTGACGTTGGAGATAGGTTATTAATACTGGGCGTATATCTACTAGTTCGACTCCCACTCGAGAAAATGAAATATTTAATATTTTCATTTTCTTCAGTCTGGTATCAAGGTAAAGCGCGGCGTTGAATTCCTCAGCTTAACACACAATGTCTCCAGTATTTGCGGGATATATATTAAACTGAAAAAAAAATCTATATATGTATATATAAAACGAGTTTAGCTCACATGGTATGTAAAGGTTGTCACAGTTGAGATTTAAAATATTTATATTTAAAAAATATTATCATTTTCCATGTTGGCTAAGATAATATAGCACATTTCGAATTTTTCAAAATTTCTCCATCAAACATGCAATGTCTTTAAAATAGTTGGTTATAAAATGCATGTTTTATAAAACTCTTTTAGAGCTACGAAAATATTGTAACTATAACGTGAAAGAAAAAGAAAAAACTACTACTGTACTAAAACGAATATTATAATGTACATTTTTATTATTGTATTCTTTTAAGTAAAATTTTTTAGCACAAAGTATAAGAACAGGTCAAAGCTTTGTGTTGAAAATTCACATCTGGCCTAAATTCCTGATGTAGTAGATCTAAGATCTTGATATTTTTAACCAGTAAAATGTATAAGGTGCCATTATGTCTAAGGTAAAAAGTCTCTTGCGAGCGAAAGCGAAGCGAAGCGAGTTCAATTCCCACAATATTCAAAATTTGTTTGGACGGTATTGGGGACGGCATAATAGTCTTTAAAGTTTAAACCACAAACAAGGTAACTTTGCTACTGCTTTTTTTGGATATATTATACATGCATTCTATGCGAGTTACGTGGTTTAGGTTAGTGGTATTTTTTAATTTAGTCTTAGGCACAGATGTGTGAGTACAGGTTGTGGGTTCGATTCCCAATCGAAAAAATATTTTTTTAAAATTACGCTGTGTCCTGCATACTGCAGCGTAATGGAAAGAAATTTGGGAAACTAGTGTTAAGGCACTCCGATCCCGTTAAGTTAATGTTTTAATTTCCATCGTTAATATCTTAATTCCTTCGCTCTGGTGTCGAGGCAAAGTACGGCGCTGCGTACTCAATACACAATGCCGTCAAAATCCGGCGGAAAGTGAGTAGTAGAGTCTCAATATTAGGCTGACTATTCTGCTAAATGCGGGATACAGCGTGAAGGTAAATAGAATATACATTTCTTATATATATATCTTACTATAACATCTAATGAAAAAAAAACCATTTGTGATTCTATGATCAAAACAATCTCTAAGACACGACAAAATCTTTAAGCTCTAACATATGACTTTTTATTTATCTTTTAAGTAACCTTTCCAAAGGAATGGGTACTGTGAAACTGAATTAATAATTCAATCAAACGATAGATTACAATAGCTCGAGTAAATTAGCATGTGAATGTGCGATATTGTATTAATTTTGATAATAATGAATTTTACACGCTTAGTTCGAAGCTTGATAAATTTCATTATATCAGCTCCCCGCTATATTTCGCACACAGCAGTTAAGGCAGTGAGAACTTAGTGTTAAGCCACTCCGTTCCCCACTGTCCTCTGAATTTTCTGAATTTGTTGACTTGAGCTCAACGCCACGCTATGCCTCAACCTTTTGCCTTATAAGTAACAAATGAAAAATTAGGACTTGAATAAGTGCTCGCTGTTTTTTTTGTTTAAAAAAATTAATTTAAAATATAATACTTACAATGACGTAACTCAAAGAATTGTCCATCATTAGAGACCACTTTCTCTCATCTCTCTGGTAGCAATTGAATCCCCTGTCGGAAAAACGACTCATCTTTCAAGACAATCCAGGAATCAAGCCATTTTTCGGCTTCTTCAAAAGAATGGAAGCGCTGCTCGCTTAAACCGTGCGCCATCGATCGAAACAAGTGGTAATCGGAGGGGGCTATGTCCGGTGAATACGGCGGGTGGGGTAGAACTTCCCATTGAAGTGTTCACCGGAC
>JAAIXJ010000670.1:3130-48814 GCA_013403705.1 Heliconius hermathena | reverse complement strand
TCAGTATCGCCAGTCCTACAGTTCCAACATAGTAGTGGTAAGTAAGTAATATATCTGGCTAGTGTGGAATCCAGTTCTAATCAGAGCCATAATATAAAAATAAGTATTTCTCTATTAGAGTAAAGCAGCAAAGAAAAATGTAAAATATTTTTGTTCTCTATTTCTGCTTTACAAATGTGTAAGAAAAAGAAAATCCAGTATATTTCACATAGGTGCTATAGGTATATCAACAAGTTGTAGATTCGATTCCCACTCGAAGAAATAAAATATTTAATATTTTCATTTCCTTGCTTCGGTAATGAGGTAAAGCGCGGCATTGAGTTCCGCCACTGAACTCGCAATGTCTATAGAATTCGGCGGAAAGTGGGGAACGGAAGTGTCTTAATGGGAACAGAGTGTCTTAATACTAGGTTTCCAGGTTCCCAATATTTACACTGCTATGTGCGGGAAAGCTTGAAGCTAAAAAGATAAATTGAACACAATTTATATTTATACAACATCTGTATTCATGTAATTTGAAAATTTTAAAATATCTATACATTTTCATTTATAGAACATAAATATTTTTGTCAAACATTCATATTAAGTCCGTCAATTACAGCACCGAGTATCACCGTCCGACGACCTCAAACGAGATATTAGCGCAATAAACTGCTTCGTATCGGTATACGAATATCGAAACATCGTCCAATATTCAACCTCATACAAATATTATCGAGATCGTTATTAGAGGGACGGGGAACAAATCACATCGTACGTGCCCACAAGCAACTATATAGCGATAAATATCTTCTCATGTCATAATTTAGTTATTTTCATATTTGTCTCTATAGAATTCGAGATGGGATCGCGAAATAAAAGTAATTGCCATAATAAAATTACACGCCAGTTGTAGCGCAGGGGCTTTAGTGTGTGACTATAAACGCGACAGATTGGGTTCCATTCCCACTAGAGGAAATGAAATATTTAATATCTGCATTTTTTCGCCCTGGTGTCGAGGCAAAACGCGGCGTTAAGTTCCGCCGATCAACACGCAATGTCTTCAGATTTCGGTGGAAAATGACAAACGGAGTATCTTGACATTAGGTTCCCTCTGCCTACCCTGATGTGTTCGGAATACAGCATGAAGATAAAACAAATAATAAAATTACACCAACGTTTTTTTAAAGGCTTTAACTTTTTAATGTTATGTGTTTTCAACGTCGCGCTCTGTAGATAGAGTAAATGTAATATTAAATCACTCTGTTATTCTCTTTGCATTCGTGTTTGGGCCATTGTATATTGGATGGCGGATATCATCAAATTTATAAAAGACTAGAGACGAACACGTGGCTTCGCCTGCTCAAACTTATTGTTATATTATTGCCCAATTATAAAAAATGTTTATGTAAATTGTAGTCTATGTGTTATGCTGATGTATAAGCTAATATTACTATAAAGTTTCATCTAAATCCGCTCAGTAATCTTTGCGTAAAATTGCAACAAAATCTATTTATATTAGTAGGATATGATTTTAAGATCATCGCGCTGAAGAAGATTACCGTCTAGCAGTGAACGGATGATGGTTGTACATGGTGATGGGTTCGATGCCCATTTGTAGTAATAAATTATTTGTCAATACTCAGTCTCAAATTCAGGTGGAAAGTGGAGAATGGAGTATCTTGACAATAAATTTTCTCGTAAGTCGTAAATAAAAATATGTAAACTATATTTTTTATTTTTAAATTACAATAATTTAAGAAACCTTTTTTTTTATTTATAGCGACATTTCATTCCAATAGTGTATTAAACTATAAAACAACAAGTTATATCGCAAAATGCATGTAAAGATGAAAATAATACTCTCGTATACATATCTCCTTTACTGCCCCCAAGGGCGCGAGGTCGGGACACTTGGACAAATTCCCTGAAAACTTGCAACAAGATATTGTTATCTCACCGAAAATATAATTAGTTCTTCTTGATTTCTGTTAATTTTTTATTTTGATCATATTTTTCTGTAAAAAGGTAAAACTATGTTTCTTCATACACATGTTATCTATTTTGTTGTAATGCTAAACACCTATATCATAGTAACATATTAAAGTGTAAGGTAGAATGAGAAGTAAGTAAATGTTAACACTTCATTGGATGTTTGTGTACCTCAAACATTACAACTTTGTTGTCCATCTGGCCGCCTGTCTAAACCATTTATCTTGAGATCGCGTAAAGGTCAAACAGAAAAATAAGCTTTTAAGTCAACACTATTATAATAATACGAGCATGTATGCATCGATTTTGTATAAAAATCGCCGCGTAATCAAAACCTATAGGGAACTTCCCATAGACCTACATTTATAAAATTATGCAAGAAGTCATAAGTAACAGTACAAATAAGGGAAAAAAATCGAAAAGTGAAATTTTATAGATATTTCATAAGAAAAAATCATTACAAACTTATAATTGTACTTAATTTCATAGAAAATGAGTGCAAACTTAAGTTTGTCAAATTCTAATTGTACTTCCCGTTGACATACAATCCAGAAATTGGTACGGAATCCTAGGTATGCAAGTACGACTCACATTTTAATTTAATCTAAGTATTTATAAAAAAATATTAATATTTAACCAATCGAATTCATATCCATAACGTACCTAAACAATTTACGATTTTTTAATGAAAATATAAACGCTATACAAAGATTCATCAATACGAAAACGAAAATGTGTATTAATTACAGCAAAATCCTTAATCATACAACGCTGATAGCATCGGACGCGTATGTTTTCGTGTAATTCGGGCAGGTTGGACCGTAGTCGTTTATTTTCCAACTTAAAATTTATAATAAAATGAAAATTACTTAAACTTCAATTGCAAACATTGAAAAATATTTTTTGTAAAAATTTAAAATAATTTTGTTTTGTAATATGCAGTAATGGTCGCTCGTATGCCAGATTTCAGTATTTAATTTGACTTCGTAATAATTTTGGTAAAATTATTGTTGATAAATACATTTAGTAATATAAAAGATGTTTCTGTATCTTAATTTGGGCAGGTAGGAAGAGATAACTTAGTGTTGAGACACTGCGTTCTTCTTAACACTCTTTTTTTAGCCCGCACATAGCGTAGGCAGAGTTCCTCTTTTCGCAGAATTCTAGAAGCTTTGCGTATTGAATATCGGAACTTAACGCCGTACTTTTCCTCGTTACCAGAGCGATGAAATGAAAACAATAAATCTTTCATTTCCTTGAGTGGGAATCGAACCCACAAGCTGTCACTTTCACAGTCGCACGCTTGTGCCCTTGCTTAGTTGACCTCAACGTAAGATTAATTAATAAAAGGAACACAAATACATACATATTGAATATTTCTCGCTAAACCATTTGCATATAAATCGAATATTAATAATTTCTTATTCTAGTTAGAAGAACTCATTTCTAATTAAAATATAATATTATGATAGTAAATGTGGAAGTCGATTTATTGTTATGCACACTATGTACGAGTATGTATGTGCTATGCCCCTGGTGTATAGTCGATTCCAATAGCTATTATAAGTTAAATTCTTATATATTGCATCCTTTTTTTCAGCAGGGTAGACAGAGGGAACCTAGTGTTAAGACACACCGTTCCCCACTTTCCGCCGAGTTCTGGAAGCATTGCATGTTGAGTGGCGAAACTCAACGCAGCGCTTAGCCACGACACCAGAGCGAAGAAACGAAAATATGAACGTAAGTAAATATTTCATTTCCTCGAGTGGGATTTGAACCCACAACCAGTCGATTTTACAGTTTGAATTGGCGAAATGTGTTTAGTTTAGTGAAGTGTAAGAATGACATCTGGCACCTTGCATACAATGTCTTAAAATATGCATAAATTAATTTTCAAAAGATTACTATAGTGTTCTTTATTATTTAGTGGATATTAATAAAATAACGTTTATATTTATCGGTGTTTATTTATAATAAAGACTACCTAATACAAGCATTCAATACCGACTGAGCTAACCGGGCGTGGACTTAGAATAAAATGTTGAATCAACTAATGTGTGTCCCTACAATTACATTGAAATTTAATTAATAAAACGGCAAAAAAGCGGAAAATAAAATGACTCAACACCGCCTACTTTTTCTTTGCTTACTCTCCTAAAATATGTTAGATGCTTTAAAATGGAAAAAAAAATGGCTTACACTAAATATAATGACCACTTGCACACTAATATACTACTATTTATAAGACCTATTACAGAATTTTTATACAAATTATTTCACCAACTAAAATATTCCCAAAAAACGGTAAGACTATCAAAATACAAAAAAAAAATTAAGTAACTCCATACTTTATTTATTGTGACATTTTCCCAGCATGGAGTTGCAGTCTAAAATGAAAAGCATGTTTCGCTTTGACATTTCATTTTTCTACATCGCAATGGGCCCGTGACAGATCACAGGTGCCTCACGTGCAGGTCGTACGATCGTCAAACGCTTTATACAATTCCTATAGCATTGCGGCGTGGATAGAATAGCCGTTATATGTAAGCTTATATTGCGAGCTTTGAATGTAAATGCGATTTGTCGCCATCGTGGCATCGTGGGTTCGATTCCTACTTGTAGGATTTGATTATTTAATATCTTTAGTTTTCTTAGTTTGGGTAGCAAGACAAAAAAGGCGACATTGAAATTCCACTCAAGGTCTGGGGAGTAAAAAAATCCGGAGGAAAATTAGGTTCCCTCTGCCCACCCTGTTATATATTAGACACGACATAAAGCTGAAAAAACAAAAAAAAGGAAATAAAAACATTATAATTCGTCTTTACAACATAGATTTTAAAAACACAATATTATGTATCAAAATATAAAATGTAGGTATATTTTAACTATACGCTATAATTTCAGTCTTTAGATAAACCGTTGAAAAGATTCAGTTCAGCTTCTATGTAACTTTAAACTTTCCTTAAAAATATTTCCTGCTATATAAAGCCTAAAATTAGGTCCAAAAAAACTAAAAAAATTGCAAAGAGAGCGAAATTAAGTGGTCGGCGGTTGCGAATAAGCGAAATGGCTTTTGGGCGCTGTGGGCTCGTAAAAGTCAACGTACGCTTTAAATTTGAATTTTAACTTTTAAAACCTGACTCGGTTATGTGACATCCAATGCGGTATTATAGAACATCATTTTCTTTATTTTATCTGTATCTGACTTTATATTATAATTATGATTACTGTATATTGGCTAGCTGTAGCACAGGTGCACACTTGTGCACCTTGTGCGGCTACACGCGTTGGGGTTGTGGGTTCGATTCCTACGCGAGAAATTCAGTTATAATTTTGGTATATTTTCATTTCTTCGTTGTGATAACGAGACAAAACGCTGCCTTGAGTTAAGCCTCTCAACACGCAATGCCTGACGGAAAGTGGGGAACAGAAGACACTTCTGTTTTAACACTAGGTTCCCAGGTTCCCCCTCACATTTTTCTATGTACGGTATGCAGCGTAAAGTAAAAAAAACATATTGAATGATTATATTATTAGTTAGTTTAGTTAAATATTTATTTCATTATATGCATTTTTAAAGTCGGACAATAAAAAATTGTAATATTAGACAAAACTCTTTTATTATGTCTCTGTTATGCGGAATATAAGGAACAGCTTAATGAGGTTCTTTATATTTTTTATTATTTCCACAAAATACAGGAAATGAGTGAAGATAAAAGAAATTTACAAAAACATAAAATATACCAAAGTGAAGACAAGTCCTTTACCTGTATAATTAGGGGTGCTTCAGGAAGTAGGGATAATGGTACATTTATGGGTGTTATATGAGGAAGTGCTATTAGAGGGCTAATTAGCCGTCTTCAGTAATTCTCGCATGTGTATTCTGGCCTTTGTGTCGGACATTAGATGACCCATGTCACGTCTCTTTGTTCTTATATTCGTATATATTGAATAGAGAACATTCTTTTATAAGTTGACAACTTCCTTCCGGTGACTCTGGTCCCCTTTTGTTATTTTTACTGTAATTATATAAAGTTATATAAACAATGGAAGGAGGATAACGTTACTGTAATGGGAAAATGGTCGGTATATGAAATATTATATTTCACCTGCGGCTTCGTCCGCTTGTACACTTGGAAATAACTGAGAACTGCGTATATGACACGTGACACATTCTAAATGTCCAAACTAGCTGACCGCAGGAATATTGATATCTCGATAAGTACACTATACACACAAAAGATTTTTTTTAAATTGGAACTAAACAAACTCTTCCACTTTATAATATTAAAGATATGAATGAAGCTTTTCGCACAAAAAAAAATCTTCAATATTTAGTATTTATGTACATTTAAATATGTTACTTAATAAACAATTAAGAATTTGATATCTGACCAAGTAGACTCATATTTGAACTAACCAAAACAGTTTAGTAAGACCAGTTGCCAGAATTATACAAGCTTATAACCGTATTATTATAGATATTAAAACCATCCAAGCAACCCGACTACATTACACATCCCCCAAAGTGTACAAGGGTTAACATCCACTTATTGCACACCCATCTTGAGTTTATTCGATATAAACATTGCTTTCTCTTAAATTATAATATTTATTTTTCTAGAATTATTCAATAATATAGTTACTTTTTCACATAAAAAATACTACAGTCAGTTCTTGTACACAAATATGGGATATACCTACATAAAAGTATTTTTGTTAATTGAATTTTTGTTTCAGATTCTATGAAACGAAATGTAAAAACGTAAATTTAATTAATGTAATATTCCATTAAAATATACAGCGTAACAAAATATTTTTGCTAGCTTGGTATTATGCATATAGTAGGGAAGGCAAAAGGAACCCTTTGTACACTCAGTGTATAAAGGGTTCCATTTGCCTTCCCTGCTATATGTATATATTTGTACAAACGGAGTGTATAAACTTACAACCTAATGTTTATACACTCCGTTCTTCATCTTTCGATTTACGAGAAATTGTATATTTAATAATGGAATTCAACATCGCGCTTTGTTACCATAGGCAGGAAATGTAAATAGTTCACTCTGCTCAGTGTGGAAATCAAAACCATAACCTTTTAGTTCACGCTGTATCCCGCTCAGAGCAATGTAGGCAGAGGGAATCTAGGAAAGTGTTAAGACACTCCGTTTCCCGTTAATTTACTTTCATTGTCTAATTTTCTCCAAATTCTTGAAGCATAGTGTGTTGCGTTTGAAATTAGTAAATATTTCATTCCCCAAGTTGTATTTGAACCCACAACTTGCGTTTACAATCCACGACGGCCTCAAGAGATCATAATTTATTAAATATCAACCATAGACATATAGAAGAAAATGAGAAACAAAATTAAATTCCCGATAAAATAAAGGAAAGATCGAAATTATTAATTAATATATAATTGACTTTCATGCGAATGAGTTTTCATTTTGTTAAGCTGTAGCCGCGAGTGTGTTGTGTGTCGCGAAAATTGTGCTTAAAATGAACACGTCCATCCACCCTTAATGATGAATGTATAATTATTAGGTGGATAAATTAATTTTGAGGCCAGTTGTGTCGCAAGCGCGTGACTGTAAGCGCAGCAGTTGTAGGTTCGATTCTCACCTGAGAAAATGAAATATTTAATATTTACATTTTCTTGGTTGTGGTGTCGAGGCAAAGCGCGGCGTTTAGTTCCGCCACTCAACACGCATCATATCTAGAATTCAGCGGAAAATGGGAAACGGCGTGTCTTAATACTAGGTTAAGACACCCCGTTTCCCATTATCCGCTGAACAGGGTACGTTTAGCGGAAAATGGGAAACGGTACTCTGATGCGTGTATCTCACACACAACAGAGTAGGTAGACGACAGCGTGAAGAAAAATATCCATTTCTATATATATTTCTATTCATAGTCTTCAATAACTGTTTATTTATGCAAAAATTGATTGAAATGTTAATGATGATATTTTTAATACAAGACTAGACAATACCTTTAACCCAAAGTAAGGTTTTTTCTTAGCGGATCTGAACTAATTTAGGTTTAATCGAAAATATGCTCTATCTCTATCTTGAAACACGAATTTTTAAATAGGAAACTGAACTATTTATTTATATTTATGTCTGCGTGCGTGCTAGGGCATGTTTCTATTCACACGATGGTCGTGGGTTTACATATCACATTACATTGAAGCTATTACTCTTTTTCCCTCATATAGCAAGCTAGGCAGGCAGAACGAAGATAAAATGAAACTCATCTGTCTCTTTATTCATTGCAAAGCCAAATATTTCACGCAACGCCGCACTTACTTTGCTATGCTATGCTATGCTATGCTATATTATACTATATTTAGTATATATTGTAGGAAAATAATTGGATAAATCCATTCGTCATAATATTCTATTCCAATTATATATTATATTATATTATATTTGTACTATATATTAAAAAAGCCGGACAATTCCACCTCCAATTTATGTCCTAAATCTGAACAANATATATATATATATATAATAAGTATTCCGAAAAGCATTTCACGACTAATTAGTGTTTTTCAGTAATTAACGAGCGTGTATGCAGTCCTTTGAGTCGCACATTACAAGACCTCCTCCACATCTATTTCGGTTGACGTACTCAGACGTTGTCCTTAATTTACTTTTCATTATAATTCAAATATTGTCATCATATCACATTAAATAAGAAGATAATGAACCTATTACAGCCGTTATATTTGTATTTTTTTTGATTTAAAGAAAAAGAGAAGACACTCCGCTCTCCAATGTCCGCTTGAATAATGTATCAATATTGTGTTTTGAATGGTAGAATTCAATGCTGCACTTTTTAGCGGAGAATATGAAAATAATTTATTCCACCGCGCCGTACACTCTATCTTTAAGTGAAAGTCCCATAAACATTGGTCCAGCTGTTCCCGGAGATAAGACAAAAGGTGAAAAAAAAAACTTTTAATCACAGTCATATGTCCACTTATATTTTATTTATAGATTACTACAAGTTACTATTAATCTTCTATAACACAATTTTATTATTATAGAATAGCTGATATTACGCGCATTTAGCAGCTTACTATCTATATTAATTAATATTATAAAATGTCCAAAAATATAATTTTTCAGTTACATCTTTTTATCATCGACCCAGGGCCATTATTCATATGAATAAAAAGTGAAAAAAAAAACTAAATCTACATCTCGTTACTACACGCCCGCTAAGCTTTACTGAGTTCACAAGTAAGCCGTTTCGTGGTCAGATAAACGAAATAGCCCAGTGCTTATGGTAATTTTGCGTGTAAAGCATGCCAAGTACGAAAAAAACTGGACATAAGGGAATTTTAATAGACAATTTTGCTTTGTAACTACGAGAGTAGTAAATAAAAAAGAAACTTTGTTGCACGAAATTTAGAATTTTGATATTTTTTGTATTTTTCGTTTTGAATTTTGAAAGTGGCATATATTTATTATATATAGCTTTTACATTTTCAAATCCTGCTTAAGGTACTTTAAGCCAAATAACACGGTTAAGTACATTATACCGATAAAAAGTACAGAACAACATGTGCTTATCATATTTCTACCTACAAGAGATTAGATATTTTTATCAGTTTTCCAAACAACTTGACTTCGACAATATTCTATAATAAAAGGGAAAATTTTAAATTTTACAAATTTAATCATAACTTAAACATATACAAAAAACTAGTCAAGTATCACTGAATATACCTTAGAGCAAAATTAGATTGAGAACTAAAAACTAATCTTATAGTACATTACAGCCTATCTTTTCTTCTATCACAAGTAGTCATATCTCTCTCGCAAGCCATTTATGAAGGTAAAGAGGCTGAATTAAGTGGCATGTGGTACCGGATAAGCGGAATGACTTTTCGGGCGCTCCGGCATCGTAAAAGTCTACGCGCACTTTTAATTTGCGACATCACATAAATAGGGATTGTGATAGAATAGTTCGTGCTGTTATTGATTTTTTTATTAAAAATCATATAGTTAACTTTTATTGCTTTTTATATACTGTATAACGGTGTTTTTTTATTAATATTATAATATTTTTATATTTACTTACTTTTAAATGTTTTTTTTTGCTTTAAGCTAGGCGTAGGGAACCTAATGTAAAGATACTGACTACATTGCATTCACATATCGATTAACGTAGAGCGGATTAATTAATGTGGAGAAATTAATTATTAAATAGTCGTGGCCCAGGGACACAAGGGTGTGACTGAAATGCGACGGTTGTGGGTTCGATGCCCACTCGAGGAAATGGAATATTTATTAAAATTTATATTTATATTTCTTCGCTCTGGTGTTGAGGTAAAGAGCGGCGTTGAGTTCCGCCACGCAATGCCTCCAATATTCAGCGGAAAGTGGGGAACGGAGTGTTTTGACACTAGGTCCCCTCTGCCTACCCTGCTGTGTGCGGGATACAGCGTGAAGCTGAAATAAACAAAAACAAAAATATTGCATATGCGTAGAATTTTTTTTATAGCATTACTTTTATTTTTAATACAATTTAATAGCATCACCCTAAATTGATGGTAAAAATATACTTTCTATCATAAAATATAATTTTCAATGGAGCTCTACAAAAAACGATGTTTAAAAAAGTAAAAAACTTAAAATCAATCAACAATCCTCAATAAAAGACAACCAACTGCAGTAAAATAGAACATCCAGCAGCTTAACCTAACAAAGGCCTACCAATTCAATTTCATGTTATTTAATATCATGCCTGGAAACTCCAGAGTAGAGGCAGGAGGCTCTAGAATTTCAACGTCATAATCTGCGCTGAAATGTCCTATAAAATCCTGAAGTTGCCTCGCAAACAACTTCGAGTTATCCCTTTTTATACAAAGCGAATCCTTCAGAGCCTATTGACCCTTAGCGGGCTTTGAAGTACGAGTTAATTAAATTTCTGATGCTTACGTTACAAAGAAAATTAGTATTATAGACTGCTTAGTATAACGCCCATTGATAAATATGAAATAGAATGTTGTGCTATAATTTTAGGTTGACGATTATTTTTATTTTAATTATATTAATTAAGTAATTTATTTATTATATATATTTTTTTATAATAATACCTGTCGTGGCACAGGGGCAGAGGGCACTATAAACGTGATAGGTTGTGGATTCGATTCGCAGTCGACGAAATTTAATATTTATAATTTTCATTTCCCTGTTCTGGTAACGAAGCTTCTTAATGGAAACGGAGTATTTTAACACTAGGCTCACACGCATGTTCTCCCTTATTGCCTCGAAAACTGTCATATAAATTTTATTAAGTTCCCTTATTAGTTTTTCCTGAGGCCAGTCGTAGCGCAGCGGCACGAGGTGTGACTGTAAACCGACTGGTTGTGGGTTCGATCCCCACTCGAGGAGATGAAATATTTACTTAAATTTATATTTCCATTTTTTCGCTCTGGTGTCGAGGTTAAGCGCGGCGTTGAGTTCTGCCACTCAACACGCAATGCCTCCAGAATTCGGCAGAAAGTGGGGAACGGAGTGTCTTAACACTAGGTTCCCTCTGCCTACCCTGCTGTGTGCGGGATACAACGTGAAGCTGATTTTATTAGTTTTTCCTTTAGTTTTTTTAGATTATGGGCTCACTATTCTAAAACAAAACCATTTTTTAATGTATTTAAAGTATTATTCTACACTTAAGAAAGAAGAATACTTATTTAGAAAACGTATAAAAATATTACGTAGCGGGATTTGAACCCGCGTCTTTTGGAAACCGTCCAAGCACTTTGGCTTCCATACGTTCTCATCAAGCTACGCCAAAATTCTTATACGCTTATTACAACTTATTTAAGTTGTTAGCTTCTCTGTGGGCCATTTTTTTAACCCCCTTCAAAAAAAATCGGGACGGGCTTTATATACCCAGGTAGTTCAAACATAAATATTTGAAATGTTAACTTAAATAGTCTTGTTACATTCATTGATTCTTCAGTTAAATTATAACAATTACATCACGATCGATTATAGAAAAGACTGTAAATGAGACAGTTGATAAATTTTATAAGGAAACGATTTTGAAATTACTGTTTATTATATCGTTCTTTTGAAAATAAAAAGAAGTACGCAAGTTATTAGGACCTTTGATTCCTTTGAAGTCTTAATAATTTACTGGTACTTTTGAGTGAAAGTGCTAAATATATAATATAAAAAATAACTACTGTTCGATCCCCACACGCTCTGGTATCGAGGCGGAGCGTGGCGTTGAGTTCCGCCACTCAAGACGCAATGCCTGCAGAATTCGGCGGAAAACGAGTCATACTATTAGGTTCCCTCTGTCTACCGTGCTGTTGCGTGTGAAAAAAACTACTGTTTAAGCTTTACGCTGTATCATGCACACAGTACGGTAGGCAGAGGGAACCTAGTGTTGAGACACTCCGTTCCCCATTTCCTGCTAAATTTTGGAAGCATTGTGTGTTAAGTGGCGGAACAGCGCGCCTTGCTTCGGCACCAGAGCAAAGAAAATGGAAACATATATTTAAATAAATATTTTATCCCCTCGAGTGGGGATCGAACCCACAACCAGTTGATTTTACAGTCACACTTTGTGCCCCTGCGCCACGACTGTCCTCAACTACTGTTTATATTACCTAATAACGTGACGCCCGCTTGAACTACATGATTATTTATTTAATACATGATCATGTATAACAAATTCAATGACTATTTATGTATCATGTTCGTGTTTTAATCTTAGTTTTATAAGGATTTTTCTTTCGCAAACAAAAAAATATATATAAGATACACAGTAGTTTTTTTTCAGTAGCACATTAGTAGTTTTAAGCACCATAGATTAAAACGTTAATATTCTTTGTAACTAATCAAAAAATATGAAAGCAACAAAGAAAAAAACGAAACTGCAAATATTGATTATTTTTAAAGTAATTTAGAAAAAAACCTTTTTTATACGTCTAACATAACTTATATAAACATTAACGTGTTGATCATATGTTAAATTAATCTAGATTGATATCGTGAAAGTTACCAAATTTTGGCAGTTAGTACAGTGGTTGCAAAGTTTTAAGCGAGATATATGGTGAGTCATTTGACAGCCAGTCGCGACTGTGCATAGCGCACCTGCTACCCCCAGCAGTAGGGTTGCCAAAGAAACAAATAAAAAAACTGCGCTTTTCCTTTTTCCGTTCAAAATTTAGCACTTATAAATTGAGTAATTCTGAAACTTCTATATTGATATAGTTTTCAAAAGATTTTATAATTTTTACTATCTTTCAGCTATCTATAGCTCTAGTCAGATTTCTCATTAAATTTATATTTTTATTAGTCAAGCAAGCTTTTTAAAGTAAAAGCCGCTTCTTATCAAGTACAGAGTTGCTTTTTTTTTAATTTATTTCGAAAAAGCTATAGTTTTTATATAAGCTTGTTCCACCGTGAAGATGTTCAAGAAACAATAAGACAAAAATATAATACACATCACAGAAGTTATCCTAATAACGTAATATAGCATAGACCTAATATAAAATACGAGCATTTACGAAATACTTCGTTCAATCGTTATTTTTCATGTACTCGTATGGTATAGTAGTAGGTGACAAGCACTTCCTGTTCACAAACGGCGCGGCGTCGCGCCCGCTATTACCTCTGATGTTTATTTGATTAAGCTGAAACTTGATCACCACTTTACAAAGCTAAATAAACTGGATTTAAATTCCATTTGTGATTTCGTTTTAATCAGGTACAAGTTCTCCAGTATTTTAAATTTCGTAATTAAATTTTTTTTCTTTAGGATCTTAATATGTTGTGTTATAGTACGTGAGGCCGGTCGTGGCGCAGAGGCACAAAGTGTTACTGTAAAATCTACAGGTTGTGGGTTCGATTCCCACTCAAGGAAGTGAAATATTTATTTACATTTATATTTTCGTTTCCTCGCTCTGATGTCGAGGCAAAGCGCGGCGTTGAGTTCCGCCACTTAGCTCGCAGTGCCTCCAGAGTTCGGCGGAAGGTGGGGAACGGAGTGTTTTAACACTAGGTTCCCTCTGCCTACCCTGCTGTGTGCAGGATACAGCGTGAAGTTGATAAAAAAAAGTAATGGTTTTTTTTGTTTGTGTTTCTCATTAGCTAATACTGAGCTCCAGTTTCTCTTTCTGTAATACAACAATGGCAGAAAAAGAGACACTACTCCAGAAGGGTACCAGGATTTCCAGTGTTGGAGAAGCCTTCTCTGAGTCCAGAAACTCAGGCTGACCGTCGAATTTGTGGTCCTCTTTATGGTCTTCAGACCACTGCTTGGTACGGTACGTGGTACGGTGTGGTACCCATTAATTGCGTCTGTCGCAAAACACCAGCAACTAATAAATAAGTTTGGCAATATAAGTCAGCACATTGAGAGGGGATATAAGCATTTTACACATCTTATTCCTAAGGGCCGGTTTGCTTTTCTTCTGATGACCCTAGTGCCTGTATCGTTGCTGTAGCCTGCAGGGCATAGAACTTTACGTTTCCAGCACTATAGTGCTAAGTTGTGGTAAGTCACAGCCTTAGTTTGGTACGTATGAAAGTTGTGAAAAAGGTTCCATTGGCATTTGCGGGGCATATCAAATCTGGGGCGAGGCACTCTTCACTAAACACCCGAAGGTAAAATTCTTAAAAAGAAAGTACAACCGAGCCTTTAGATAGTTAAAATAGCATATTGTTAGAGCAAAAATCCTTACATATCGACAAAATCGTTGAGAAGCTTGAGAGCTACCCGTCCGGAACCCGTCAGTTTTACGCCCTCTAGGAGAATGCACTTCGGTTCACTTCTTCAGCCAGCCTTCGCTTCCACTGTTATATACAGAATGGCATCTTGGGCTTTACGGCGAAAGAGAAAGCCGCTCTTTTGGGCGCTCTCTTCACCTCGATCTCTACTTTAGATTATCGTGGAAATACACCATCAACTGTCCTGCGGTGCCATTTCTCAATATCTGACAATAAGTTCAGCTAAAAAGCTGTTCGGCGTACTCCACAGACCATGACTAATAAACAGAAAGAAACAAGCCTACAGCAATCACCTCCCTGCTCTTTAAAGTCATGGCGAACTAATAAATATCAACCAGCTCCTGCAGTAGTATTTCTGGGATAATACGACATGATTACCTTAAAAAATATAAACCTCTGTAGAAATTGAACAAAAACTATCAAATTTATTGTCAAGTGCCGCACTTTTAATATTTTTAATCAGTGCATTTTAATAATATCATATTATAAAGTCTTATGATACCTACTATTTGGTCCCATAAATTAACACATTTCGTACCATATTCGCTTATTTCATTGTCAGACTCTTATAATAAATTGTGCCTTAGCTGTAATTTAAGGCAAAAAAGATTAATGCGGCAAACACTAATGTGGCAAGTTTCGCAGGTCACTTGTCTTACGCAAACGAGACGCAAATTACAACAATTTTTTTTATCATAGGGAGTGACAGATCAAAAATATATTACAATAAATGTTATATCGTGTTATATATAATTTATACGGAGCTTGATTCAAGATTAATTGTTGCACAGTGGGTTAGTATATGACTATAGTGACGATTTTAGGTTCGATTCTCGGAAGAATTCCTATTGGAAAGAAAGATTTTTTTTACATGTTTTGACATGGCATACGGGAGAAAGCGTGAAAATAGTCAGGGTAGCCAATATATACAGAGAGTTTTTGTCGGCAGCACTTTAAATGAAACAACAATTTTAACTACTCTATAAAAACCTAATACATTTAAAAAAAATCCAAAATTGAAAAAGTGGTATTTCAAACAAAATAAATAATAAAATTATCGTTGTAAAATACAATGTCATTTGTCAAGACGCACGCACGTAGTAGTAGTAATTTTGTAGTAGTATGCGTTTACGTTATTGGTATCTTTGCGTAACTGCCTCACACGAAATACAGGTATGGATAAACATCGTGAAATTAAAAAAAAATCCTATGTCTAAACTGTTGAAGTATTTTGATTAATTTCTTTAAGTATGGGTATAAAATACTTAAAGGAGCGCTGACGCTTCCACTCTGTATAATATTTTATTTATTTTAATTTTCCAGCTTTGGTAAGCAAAGTAACAACAGGCAAAGTGTGCCGTACACTTTACTAGAAAGTGAGTGATATTGTATTAGAAAGTGATGAATACTAGAAAATGAGGAATACTAGTTATTGTTCACAACTTTATGAAAACAGAATGAACATTTTTTAACAAAATATAATATTTCCTTTACAAAACAAATTGGTAGGAGTATCAAATTACATCAACAAAGAGAATACTGAAACTATGAACATGATATGCATTTTTTTTAATGACATTCTTTGTTTTTCTTGGCTTGACATAATTAATCACTTAAGGGTCCACTCCTATAATATATTCTGTTTAAAAAATATAAAATAAATAATGATTTTTAATTTATAATCTCTTAAGTAAGTAATAATAATTTTTTAATCTTTTTTTACAGAAAGATAATTAATATAAAAACTGAAAAATGTACATCTTATATTTTACTGAATATATAATATTACACAAGTATGCACTACAAATTTGAGTTAGTCTGATAATAATACATACAATAGATACTTAGAAACGCGTAAAAATTTCAACGTAGCAGGACTCGAGGCCTCCGCGTTTTGGAAACAAAGCTGAGGTGTCCCGCCCAAAATATATTTTAATTTAATTTATTTAATTTTGTATGTCATCATCATTTTAACTAATTTTTAAAATATCCACGATGGTTGTTTGTTTAATCCTGAATCAGATAAAAAATTACAACATAAAGAAAAAAATATTTATTTTCCTATTGTGTTGTATTGTTTTTTGTTAGAAGTAGTGCGGTGTTTAGTTCTGCCGGCAGAAAGTGGGGAACAGAATGTCATAATATTTGGTTCCGTATGCCTACGCTACTGTGAGGAATAAAACATGAAGCTGCTTGTGTACATGTGTATAAATAAGAAAATATTTCATTGTAGTTTTTGTTTCCACGATCTGATTAGAAAAGAACGGCAACGGTGATATCTTCGTCGTCTCTTAAGCTACAACAGAGGACATCATATTTTTGTACTATTTTCTCTGTCTTCTCATCTATATGTGGAAGGTACGTGAAGTTCAAAAATATATACCTACAAAAGAAAAATAAGAGTTCAACAAATTACCAAATCAAAATATGAGGCAATTATAAATCTGAAGTTATTCTGGTATAGAACATCTGTAGAAAAATGCGATAATTGTATGTAAGATTTCAATGTTTAATTCGATAAAGTTTTTAAAACAATTGATGTATGTATTTCTCAAGTATGTTACTGCAAAGTTAGGAAAATATAAGACTAAAATAAAAATAGCCCTGGAAAACCAAATTAATACACAATAAGCTAAATATTTTGAAAGATTCAATTAATTATAAATCACTACTGCCCAATTACTACTATAGCTATTAAAACAGTATAATAAGCTAAAATTGCAGGAAAATTAAAAATGGGTTCAGATAAGAGAAATATTGTCTCATTTTGGAAACTCGTAAAATGCATGGTATTAATTTCGTACTTTCGTGTGTAGCGAACATTTTCATAGTACACAACGCTAATTTGTTATTACTTAATTCTTTGAGTTTATGGCCATATGTCCAAATGTAATCATTGAACTGGCATTTGAAAGAAATGTAGAACGGACCGAATGCAATATGAGTGTAAATGGTAAATTATTAGAACAAGCGAATGAAGTGTATATTTGGAAAGTATGTTTAGTAGAAAGGGTACGTGATGGATGCGGAAAAGAGTATCGCTGCCAGTAAAAGGTTTAACGGCACTTTGGCTGCGTTGATGAGACGGCGAAACATCAGCACAGTTGTACGTTTGCCGTATACAAAGCAGTGTTGGTACCGACGCTGTTATACGGCAGCGAAATATGGATATTACAGAAGAAGAAAGAAAGAATTATTGATAAGAGAATAGCAGAAATTATTTATGATGAAAAAGTTACTGGTAAGAGAGGTAGGGGAAGACCACGGTTGACTTTCGAAAACACTTCTCCTTAATAAGTATGAGGACCCTCGGAGGGCATGCATGAATAGGTTGATGACAGTGGACGAAGCGAAAAAGGTATGTAGAGACCGTAGAGTTTAGCGCTCCGTTCCTTCTGACTACTCCGCTAGAGATACAGCGTAAAATTAAGCTAAGTTAATTATTAAACATTTCAAAGAAATATAATTAAAAAAATTAAATACATTACTGCGGCCGTCGTGGCGCAGGGGCACAAGGATGTGATTATAACGAGATGATTGTGGGTTCGATCTTCACTCGAGGCAACTAATTAGTATTTATTAATATTTTAATTTCTTCGCTCTGGCACCAAGCCAAAAGCCCGGCGATGAGTTCCACCCAACACGTAATATTTCGAAAAAATATCGGAAAGTGCTGAACGGAGTATTTTAACACTAAGTTCACTCTGCCTACGTTGTGTGCATCCAACACGAAGCACCGCGTGAAACTGATAAAAAACATATGTATATAAAACTATATAATACATATATAAAATATGGAGTCACATTCAACCGTATAGAAACACATTATGGTATTTGAAGTGGAGAACTGACTGTATGAATAAGTATTTGTTCATTAGTATTCCGTTGACAGTAGGGAACAGAATAATTATTGTGATTGTTTATTCTTTAATGAAGTCTAAAAAAAAAGAAATTCTGTCACAACCTAATTATTAATTTCACGCTGTATCCTGCACGGGGTAGGCAGAGAGAACCAAGTTTGTGTGGCATTGCTTCGTAAAAGAACAAAACGTTCCACCATTCAAGAATCTACTTCAAATTCGAATATAGGGACCAAATAGAATGAAGAATCTACTTAAAATTCGGATATAGGCCAAAATCTAATACTTAAGTTATCGGAAAATTATTCATTCAATATTTATTTAAATTTATATTTTCATTTCTTCGTTCTGGTGTCGAGGCTAAGCGCGGCGTTGAGTTCTGCCACTCAACATGCAATGCCTCCAGAATTCGGCAGAAAGTGGGGAACGGAGTGTCTTAACATTAGGTTCCCTCTGCCTACCCTGTTGTGTGCGGGATACAGCGTGAAGCTAATTCATTCTCCGAGTAGTGATAGAATCCACAATCATCACGTTAAAAATCAGACGCTGTCTGACAAGCCCACGATAGCCTCCAACAAATTCATGTTTCAGAAACCTTATTTACATAAATATTAATAACAATGCTTTCATCGTTACACAATAAAAGCAACGTTCACGCCAGAATCAAGCGCAGCAATCAAAACTACGAATTTGCATTCAGCAAAACGGCCCCCGAAAAGACTACATACGAGTATATGAGACTCCGGTTGAGAGGGTACATTATGAAAATTGCCTTTTCGACGTAAACTGTTATTGTGTGCGAAGTAGGTGTTTTCTCAGCAAACACGTTTGGGAGCACAATGTTTCAATTTACGCGAGAATATTGTGCATATAAGGATTAATTCTGTCTTACAGTGTCTTATGGCTATGTTTTCTTATAAAGTTATTAATTTAAGCTTTAAAGTGTTTTATTTTAACTTATTTTCAGCTTCACGCTGTATTTCACATTTAACACGATAGGCAGAGGGCGTCTGGTGTTAAGACACTTCGTTCCACACCTGTCGCTGAGTTTTTGAAGCCTTCTCTGTTGCGCTTCTATCTTAATATCAGAGTGAAAAAATGAAAATGTTAATAAACGAATCCACAATCGTCGTGTTACTATTTTGTTTGTGTGTGATAATAAATCTGCTCATACATTTTGTTGGAATGATTAACAACGATGAAATATTATGCTAATTTAATATATAAGTAAAGAGTACAGTTTTTTACTTTATTAATTTAAAACAAGTCTTAGTAAGTATTAAATATATTGACTATTTGCTAAATACTTTCTTATTATTGGTTACAAAAAAAAACTTTGTTCTCAGTAAAAAATATTTTATTTTAAAATAACAAGAATATTTAATACCATTCCTAATTTAACATAATCAAGCGTCCAAAATGTTTTTTGTAAATATTTTCATTGCAACCAATTTTACTTCTTTGACTTTTATTTTGATAGAATTGTATCGCGATAGCCAAAGCGAAAGCTGTAACTAATGGATCTGCTGTAAACCAAAAGATTTTATAACAGCTAACTGATTGAACAGTGAACAAAAATTGACTTCAAAGAGAATTTGGCACAANTACACGTAGAAAGGATTGTTTTAGGCATTTTTAAATAGATTTATTTCAAACGAACGAACGAACCAAAAAATCTATGTATTTGCTTGATATCTCTTTGAAGATCAAATCGTTCTTTATCTCTGTGCAAAAGTGCGCGATTTCAACCTAACTGTTATGATTTATGAAGGTAATCTCCGCTAACAATTCAATTTTGTTTACTTTATAGTATAAAATATTGTATAATAGTGCTTCAAAAATATATATTTTTATCAACAGTCATATTTAACGTTTCGAATGTTATTCTTTAGCCAGGAATCTTACCAGCGCGATTGCTATATTGCTATTGCGAACGTTAGTTCGCAGGCAAACTAATGCCTTGAGTTCATTCAAATGACGATAACTTTTTTTTAATGAACTGATTTTGATGAACCAAACTTTAGTAGTTAAGTTGAGTTAAAGCAAAGCAATTGAAAAACTTTTAAGTAAATCGGTTCAGTACTTTTAGAGAAAAATGTGGACATAAATATATCGACAGACAGACAGACAGACAAGAAATTAAAAAAAAATATTTTTGCTTTCTATTATTCTTTTTAAGTATCCCTCTATCCATTTCAGTCAAAATTACTAAATGTACAGACAAAATATTTTTACTGTCTTATTATATATAGAGATTGGTCATGGTCGTACGTATACAAAACCGGAAAATTTAGTGTTAAGACACTTGCTTTCCCCACTCTCCGCAGAATTCTGAGAGCATTACGCGTTAAGTGGCAGAACTCAATGCCGCTGTCTATTTATTAATGTATGATTAATAATAATGTATGATTGTAAACGCAACTGGTCGTGGGTTCGATCCCCAGTCGAGGAAGTGAAATATAGGGCCAGGTTGTCATAACACTAAGTACCCAGTACCGAATTACCTCTACGTACCCTGCTTTATGCAAGATACAGCGTGAAGTTCAAAAAAAAATCTTGGCTCAAATAAATTGCAATTTAACAATTTATATGACTATTTTACTTCTATACCTAAAACTATGTATATAGTGACACATCATGTCAATATTCAGGGCACACAAGCTTTGTTCAACCCTAACAAAATAATATTTGGTACTGGCGTGCAGTTGACTGTTTTACTCTCACTCATTGTTCATTTTGTGCATAATATAATGGAAGTTTTCGAGCTTTAAGCTACGCGTGTAAAATTCATTATTATCAAAATTAATACAATGTCGCACATTCAAATGCTAATTTACTCGAACTACTGTATTATATCGTTTGATTGAATCATCCAGCCCTGATTTAGTTTGGGTTATTAATTTAAGTATATAATATAAATATAAGTATATTAGGATACTAGAGAAAATCTATTTACGAAGTAGGGCTAAAGTTAAACTGGAAAGAAGAGGGGAAGAATTTCCCATCGAAAGAGGCGTCAGACAAGGAGACCCAATATAACCGAAATTATTCTCTGCAGTTCTAGAAATGGTATTTAGAAATCTGCGGTGGGACGAAATTGGGCTTAACGTTAATGGAGTAAAGCTTAACCATCTATGCTTTGCAGATGATATTATCCTGTTTTTGGAGACTCTAAATAGCTTAGAACATATGTTACAACAACTATGACAGCTTTTGCCAGGTCCTGCCTTCCTACTCCACATTGCACGGTCTTTAACGTCCTCTGGTTACGACATCTAACCACCGCTGCCTTGGGCGTCCGAGAGGTCTCTCTCCAGGGACTGATGTAGCACTAGGCACTTGCATCCAAAATAATTCTTAGGCCGGCGCATAACGTAGCCAAACTATCCAGGGCTGCATTCTTGGAGCTCATATACTATGTCACGGACTCCTAGACTACCTCGAATAAATGTTCTGCAAATGCAGTCAGACCGCGTTATATCGAATATCCACCTCATCATCTGCATTAGCTGCTATATAAAGGAACTGGTCGAATTATGCTTTTGTATATCAGCCCCTTGAGATGAGGCGATATCCTGCGATAGCAGACCACACCAGTGATCTACCACCTTTGGCCCAGCCAGCGTTTATCGGGCTATAGACATCGTGATCGATGTCTCCAGACTCGTGTACAATGTATCCAAGATACTTGAATTTTTCCGACTTAACAGCTGATTCAGGACATAGTTATATTTATTATTAATATGAATTACTTTTGTTCATTATTATAACAAAATACTAAAGCTTGATATACATATCCCACATGTAGCAGGATAGTCAGTGAGAGTCGAGTGTTAAGACACTCCGCTGAAGAATTCAGTGTAAAGTGGATAGCAGCGACAATAGGAGGCATCTTGATGTTATTTAGCATCAATCCGCCCAGCTATATTATTATTGTAATACATATTTGCAATGTTGAGAAGAAAACAAGCCTAAAAAAGCAGCAGCAAATATACTTTGTTTTTGGTTTAAAGGCTATTATAGAAACATCACGTCCCTAATGCAGTCCGAAAAATAAAAAAAATAAAATTGGAATATTGTGAGAATTGAACTCACTTCGCTTTCGCTCACAGGAGTCTTCTTACATCAGACATGTTTAAAAAATGTCAAGATCTTAGATCTACTACATCAGGAATTTAGGCCAGATGTGAATTTTCAACACAAAGCTTTGACCTGTTCTTATACTTTGTGCTAAAAAAAATTACTTAAAAGAATACAATAATAAAAATGTACATTATAATATTCGTTTTAGTACAGTAGTAGTTTTTTCTTTTTTATTTCACGTTATAGTTACAATATTTTTGCAGCTCTATAAGAGTTCTATAAAGCATGCATTTTATAACCACCTATTTTGAAGACATTGCATGTTTGATAGAGACATTTTGAAAATTTCGAAATGTGCTTTAATATCTTAGCCAACATGGAAAATGATAATATTTTTTAAATATAAATATTTTAAATCTCAACTGCGACAACCTTTACATACCATGTGAGCTAAACTCGTTTTATATATACATATATAGATTTTTTCAGTTTAATGTTATATCCCGCAAATACTGGAGGCATGCGTCTTGAGCTGAGGACTTCAACGAGGCGATTTACCTTGATACCAGACCGTAGAAAATGAAAATATTAAATATTTCTTTTCCTCGAGTGGCAGTTGAACTAGTAGATATAGTAGTAGTATGTATGATTTATTTATTTACAGGTTAATTAAATGTTTTAAATACTTAAGGCATTCTTATAATATAATATACTCATGAAATATCCACATAATAATCATTTATACGACCGTCGTTTATAACTCACTTGTCACTGGCCGCGGAACAAATAACGCTGGAAATGTTGTTTTCCAAGTGCCCCCGCACTCGCGTCGCGTCGCACCGCGTCCACCGCGTCTGACGTTTATTCGGTTAGAGGGTAGTCTGGTCGCTAGTTTGCAAAGCGCTAAATAAAGTTGACGTTTAAATTTTGTTTGCAGTCCGTAGTCTGTGTGACTGGAATTTCATAGAAGGTTGTATAGGTGTATATAGGTTTTCACTCTTCAATAATTAATTCTTAATTTTACGGACCAAATTAATAGTTTTACATTTCAAATTTGCAATGTTCTCTTCAAATTAATCATTTTACACTCCAAATTCGCTATTTGAAATCCTAAATTCATATTCGCATTTTTACAAATTGATACTTTTACACTTCAAATGTATTCGTATTTCGTAAAAGTAAAACACTAATATATACTATCTGGTTATGCAACAAGAATTTTTGAAACCGTCGCATCATGGCACAAGCATGTGTTTTGTATGTGTTGTGGGTGTCGCTCTGGTAACGAGGCAAATGCGCGGCGTTGAGTTCCGCCATTCGACACGCAAGAACTCGGCGGAAAGTAGTGAGCGAATGTCTTAATGGTGAACGGAGTGAACGATTTGAATTGAAAAAATTCGAATTTAGTGTGTAAAATGAAATGTTCAATGTGAAATGAAAAATTGTTAATTTGCTAAAAATTTGAATTTACTATTTATAGTATATATGTATTTTATACTTAAACTTGTTGAATATTCATTAAAATATATAGAGATATACTTCATTCTTATTGATTATACCGTATTTAGTTATATCGACATTGTACTTTTTTATTTATATTCCTGCAAAGGTAATATTATTTCGGCTTGCTACTATTTAGTACAAAAAGTAAATAATAAGACATGGATCACCTTTTACTTTAAATTAAGATACATTTTCTCACTCAATACAAGAAAACTACGTTATATAAATATGAAGCCAGTTGTGACGTAGAGGCAAAAATGTGTAACTATAAAAGCGACGAAGCGGTTGTGGGTTCGTTCCCCACCGCAGGAAATAAAATATTAATTAAATAATATATTTTCATTTCTTCGCTATGGTGTCGAGGCAAAGCGTATCGTCGAGTTCCGCTACTCAACACGCAATGCCTCCAGAATTCGGAGGAAAATGGGGAAGAGAGTGTCTTAACATTATGTTTTCTCTGCCTACCATGTTATGTATGGGATGCAGTGTGAAACTGATAAATATAAAACAATGTGTTAATGAAAAGTTATTATCGGTGTAACACAATATAGAAACGTTAACAAATTTTCTAATTTTGCAGTGTCAGTTTGCTTTTGTAACTGATTATGACAGGAGAGTAACCAATAATACAGTGTATTATAATGATCGATAAATTACAGTATTAGTGCGTAAATTTCGGTTAAAATATCATTTTACACTCACGTTATGGACCACAGTTTATGTATGTAATAAATTCTAACTATTTGTTCGTCATCATTTATTAATAAATAACGTTAACTTTGTATTAGAAAAAATCTCTAGATAGTTACGAAGGTCAGTCGTGGCGTGCGACTGTAGATTCGATTTCCATTCAAGGAAATGAATCATATTTTCATTTCTTCGCTCTGGCAACGAGGCAAAGAGTGGCGTTGAGTTTCGCTACTCGACACGCAATGGCTCCAGAATGCGGCGGAAAGGAAGACTTAACGGGAACAGAGTCTTTTTTTATGGAAAAGGACAAGGCAAACGAGCTTTCGGATCACCTGATGGTAAGTGATCACCGCCGCCCACGACCCCGTGCAACACCAGAGGAGCTACAGGTGCGTTGCCGGCCTTTAAGGCGGGTTGGGCGCCGGAGCCCGGCATTACCTGATGCGAAACGCAGTGGCATAAAGCCACTATTTAACGCCGGTTTTAAATGCCGGCGATGGTAATGATCCGGTCGAGTCTCTCCATGCGGTGGCATTGCTGGCGACGTGACTCTACCACACGTACCTTAGTCGCCTCTTACGACACCACCAGTACCAGGATGATCCTATTCTTTTATCAGGCCAGGATCACACGGTTAAAATGCGTCTTAACGCTAGATTCCCAAGTAGCTTGCAGTGTGCAGAACACAAGCTTAAATTTTTTTTGATTTTCACGATTATTACACATTTTAAATGAAACTATTTTAACCGGATTAATCGCATATATTTTGTATTTTTATACATTTTTGGAAATCCGACGTTTCGAACACTTTGCAGTAGTCCGTGGTCACGGGTAGACTGAGGTGGCATTCGTCTGTCAGTTGACGAATGCCACCTCAGCTTAAAAAATGTTAAAAAGTCTTACGTTACTACATAAATCGAAAAATCTGACAACATTAAAGAATATAGAGTGAATTTCCAGTCTTCCTGCTAATTCCAAATTCTATGTGAATGTAGTATTGATGCAATATTTTATATTTTTTATTCAACAAACCGTAAAATTTGGCCAACTTGTAACTTAACTTTAAATAATTTGAATATTTGCTCGAAGCATTTATATAATGTAAAACTGAACATAATATGGAGCGTAAGCAAATCTAAGAATATTTATAGAACGTTTATAGCTTAAAATATTTTATAAAATAAATACGACTAATGCCAAAATCTTTAGCCAATTTTTATTCAATACTATTCAAGTATTTCTTAACACCATTATCTACTGATACCTATTGAAAGTGCTGAAAAATACATAAAACCCCTTTACAAAAGTACTTTTCAAATTAACGCAGTAAACTCTTAGTATTGAATCAATTAAAGTTAAATAAGTAAAAACGATTTCATCAAATTTTCAACGAAAAATTCCTGAGAAAGTCTGCCTGCTTTACAGACTCGTTAAAATCAATGCATGCCTTTAATTTGGCAATTTTGCTTTGGACTTAAATTCCCTTCCCAATTTTCAGTTTAAGAATTGAATTACCAACTAACTATAGACTATTTAACTAGTCAACCGATAAAAATTGTAGGCTTCATTGAAACACAAATATATATTTATAAATCAATTCAAATCAGCTTCACGCTGTATCCCGCATACAACAGGGTAGGCAGAGGGAACCTAGTGTTAAAATACTCTATTCCCCACTTTCAACGCGGAACTCAACGCCGCGCTTTGCCTCGACACCAGAGCGAAGAAATTAAAATGTAAATCTTAATAAATATTTTATTTCCTCGAGTGGGGGTCGAACCCACAACCAGTCTGTTTTACAGTCACACTTTGTGCCCCTGCGCAACGACTGGCCTCTATATATTTATAAATATTCTATATAAATACTTATATAAAATACTAGCGGGCCCGTACGCGGCTTCGCCCGCTTAAACTATACGAATGCTTATTAAATATATTTATGAAATTGATTTTAGTTTTTAATAGGATTGGTAAGAAAATATAAGCCTAAATGATCATAATAATCCGAAAAAGAATAATATGTAAAGATTTTTTTTAGTATTAGAAAACATATCTAACTAATTTAAATGAACAAAAATAATATTATAAGTAAACGTAACCAAAGTAATTAAAAAAACTTAACAAAAAAAGCTAGATTATCAAGATTATCAAAGTAAAATAAGTATTTAAAAGTATTAAAATTAAATGTGTTGTGCTATGTTTTTGCAAGTGCATGTGGTTATTTACATAATACTCAAATACATTAAAAAATAATTTTATATTTTTTGTCTGTCTTTCTATTTCCCCGAGCTAATGTCCAGAGCAACTGAACTGATTTTTATTGGACTTTCAGTGATTGATTTTACTGATTTAAAAAAATCTTTTTACACGTTTTTCTTGCGTACATAGATACTACATGAAATAACTAAACTTTCTACATTAAATTCGATAACTTATGCGAGCAATATCAAATAAAATCTCAAAAAACTAAACTTGCGATTTATTAAGTGTATAACAACGGTATAGATAACCTAACCGACCATTTTTTCCTTTATACTTAAATTATATTATGCCGATGCCGCGCAGGGCCGAAACTTACAGCACACCGAGAAATTTATGAAAATCTAACTAATCTACTACTCGAATAAGCGAAAACCCAAAGAAAAAAAATAATTAATAATAAACAGAAAATAGCCACATAAAAATTAACAGTAGATCGAAAATGCATAAAAAATTACAAAATCGCCAACGTCGTCTGCCCGTTCGGGTCGGCCACACCCGACCTTTTCTTAAAACGGCATAATTCCTCGTTGTCTAGCAACGGTTGTTATTAATATGGCAGAATAAATTACATGTCAAATCTAAACGTATTTTAATATCTTTGTATATATCGAGAATATGACAAATATGAGAAAAAAAAGTAACCTATGTTCATCCGAAGATCCTCAAGTATCTCTATATGAGTATTTTATCACAATGGAATTAGCGGTTTGGCCCTGATTGCGTAAAAGACAGACAGACAGACAGAGTTACTTTCGAATTTATAATATAGGTATGGATTTTGCCGCATATTTTTATCAACGTTTATCAACTTTACGAAATATTTTATTTACTTCGAAACAAAGTGATTCAAATTATTAATAGAATAATTCAATTTATAACAACTATATTTACTGGCAAATTTAAAACGGAAATACCGTACAAATTTTGCAAACGACTAGCATGGTTTTCAAAGTACTACTGACATAAAATGCCTTTGAATTTAAAAACACAGTACTTATATAAAGTAAATATATTTGAGAAGCGCGTACGAATTGCAAGCTGGTCCTTAGAAGATTTGCAAGATATTAAAAAAAAACTCAGCAATTGACAGTATCTAATCATTATTTTACACAAAATTTAAATGTTCAACTGGTAAAGTCATAAACTGTTTTAAATAAAAACATGGCCACAAATTCGATTTGTTAAATAAATATATCATATTATGGAAAGAGCCATTCTTCTATATTTTAGCTAAAGACCGATATTGTTCAACGAGGAATACGGAAATTTCTTCGTTGATCGTCCCTAACGATCACAGCCACGAACATTAGTCATTCACCAGGTGCTTAATGAAGGCAAAAACTACTGGCGAAAAGATATCGCTGAGGTTCTATCATTATTTTGGGGAATTGTGAAATAAATATAAGTCATAAAAAGCAAATTAAATGATGGATTGGCATCCAACTCGTAGGAATGACTTTTTTTTATATATTTTCGTTTTTATTTTCTGACATGTACAGCTAAAATACAGGATTGCGTTCCACTGTTCAATATTTTGTTTATTTTAGCAATAGAGAAATAATGCTTGCTGGATTATAAGAAATTACTTAATACCCCTCTTGAAAAGTCGAACACCGTAATTACATGAGAGTCTATCTAGTGGAACTTGGTCCTATATCTGTGGAAAAAATGATTTGATAAACCAGGGAGTTGAACTGTGCCAGGAACCCAGTTGGCGAGGATGTTAATGGTACCAAAAAATATATAGTTAACACACATTTCGCAAAATACTTAAAAGTAAATAATCTCATAAATATAATAAATATTAAAATTGTTGCTCCAATTTCTGTAAATTTTATATTTCATTTTCAGTCTATAACAGCGTCCTCGTCTCCGAAATACAGAACTACAGTCTCATTGATAGCAGGATGTACATATAGACGGTATATGTACATACATCGTCAGTTCTCTTGGCAAAGCGTAAACTGTTGTTTGTTGGATGAAGTCGTCACACACTGTAGAGTTTGTCTAGATTTGCATAAAATCCTGTGGGCATCGTTTTAGTGTCGGTTTATCTTGTCTCGTGGTGTAACATATCCATATATTACAGTAGGTATATATGAACATGTTTGTAGTTACTTGTTGTGTCTCCTATGAATAGAGCAAAATGAGAAGTAAAATAACATCGTACCCACTGCCTTATACATTTATATAAATGAACTTCTATAGACGAACTGAAAGATAAACTAAGTATGAATTTTCAATCAAGAACGTTTTATTTATATCTTTTATTTTATAAAAATAAAATGTGCACTTCATTTCATTTATTTATTAAGCACTTACGGCGCACTAGGCCAGCGCCGTATGTTGTCTTGACTTGTATTCTCAACAAAATTTTCCTCGAGTGTGTTTCATATACAACTTATAATAAAATATATTGGCATAGCCTCAAATTAAAATAAAGACTATATTTATTGGCTTCAAATAACTATAATATTTATTTTAATTTTCTCTTAACCTGACACAGAGAAAAACGATATACTTATAAATTATGCAAAACCATTGAGCAGTTAGCACGATAGGCTCTATTTAGTACGACATTTATAAATCGAGAGCAGGCTGGTATTAAAATTGCATTAAACTGTTGAAACGTAGCGACGCCTAGAGCCGTCGACACCGCGAGCATTTACATAACGCTCCGTGCTCGCGGCGTCTCCGCTCGGGATTACCATAAGCGCTTAATTATTTCGCTCATTTCGCTTATCTGCCCACTAATACTTTGACTTGGCTCGTCTGTGGGACGCAGACAATACTTATGTTTTACCTTAGTGTTTTAGTTTTTGGGTCAATTGGGCCATTTTGAATTTTGTTGTCAACCGGAACTGCTATAACAGTTTGGAAAATGTCAATTTAGCGTTTCTTACATTTCACATTATGATTTTTATATTCGCAAAAATGGCCTTGTAACAAGGTTTTTGTTTAGTGAAACTGTGAAGACTGTGGCCAGCTCTCTTCATAATTCCTTTTCGAGTCTCTAAGAGGTTTCTTCGGAAAGTTGTTCGGAAAGTGTACTTGAATTTAATGTATTGATTGTTTAATATTATTATTATTTTGTATATCTGTATATGAGTTTATTTGAGAAAATTATATAATTTAGAAATATTTATTTAACAACACTAGAACTATCGAAAATGTTAGACATTTAGTTTGTTAGAAACAAATTTTGTTAATACATAATTTTTATACTCTCTGTGATTGTAATAGTAAATAGTGACTTTAGTTTTTAAGATAAATGAAAGAGATTCTCACTAAACGACTGGGTCAGTCGTTTAGTGAGAGCAGAAAGCAAGCAAGCTCAGAAATATAGAGATCATTAGAAAACAGACGAAGGTCCATATACCAAGCAAACACAAACTTAATAAAGTACGGTGGCTTCATGGGACCATTATTTCAATGTGCTGCAAAACTACGTACAAATGTTGTCATATAAAATATCATATTGTGAGAGGAGCTTAAGCTGTGTCCTTGAATTCTCTTTAGCTGGGTACTAGAACAAAAGTGAAACTTAGCAAGTTTATAAATATAGTTTTTTTAGTTACACGGTTCCCCCATATATGCAGAAGGGAAGACAGAGAAGAAATAATTTTAAAAATATAATCGTTCTCTCGAGTGGCGGATCAAAAATGATGATATCAAAAACACATAATTTTACTAGCTCGGACCTCTTTAAATGGAAAAAAATAAACCGAAAATAACATTTCTATTATATACAATTTTCTATATTTGCAAAGCTATAAAGTTACTATATAAAGCAGATTAATGACTGTAAATCGTTTTGCAATGCGCTTTAGATTATTCCGCTTGCTTTTGGTCGTTAAAATTGTCAACAAATGTGCTTTGGCCCAATTGTATATAAATTTCTTAGTTAAATGTCTATTTGTCACTAAGAAGCGAATGAACTTTGTAAAAAATGAATGTTTTTTTAAAAAATGAAGCTTTTAGCTTCACGCTGTATCCCGCACACGACCCGTATTAAAACACGTTTCTTATAAGAAACTTACTTTCTCCACTTTGCGCCAAATTCTGGAGGCAATACTTGTTGAGTTACGAAACTCAACGCCACGATCTGTTGATTGAACGACGTTGTTCCCAGAGCGAGGAAAGTAAAATGTTAAATATTTCAATTCCACGAGTAGGAATCGAAACCATAGCCTGTCCAGTTTATACTCGCACACCTGTGACCCCGCGCCAGGATTGGCCTCAAACACAATTTTTATATAAATATGAAATATATCCCGCATGCATGCGGCGCGGCTTACGCATACCAAAGCTATTATAACGTTTTCAACATATAACTACTTACTTACATAGCACAAGTTAAATAAACGTTACATTACATATTGTCAAGGTTAGTAGTACAAGTTTAAAAGAAGAAACTACATTATTTCATAGTTTTTTCATAACCTGGCGTCCTCGGCAAGGGTCAAAGTAAAGCGATTAGTACAAGAGAGCCATCACATAAGTTAACCTAATGGCTCATTCGAGATGATTTACACTCGGCCTACGAGCACCTAACAAGCGAACATTGCGTTACGTATATATTTTTACCTTTCAGAGTGGATTTTGGTGAAATTTTGAGATAAAAGCAGTTGTTGATATACTATTTTTCTTGCTGTATTTTTTTAATAATATAAAGATATAAATAAAAATAGATACATATATATGTACATTGTATTGTAATGTTCGTGCATAGAGAATTTTATTAAAACACTAAATAATATTCTAAAATAAGAATAAGAACAATTAAAGATGATAAAACGTTACAATTAGTACAGAGAACGAACAACAAAGTTCTTTTATAAAATTTTAATTTAGAAGTCAAAATTTTATCGACAGTTTTCGCCATTAATTAACAAACGCTCAGAGAAGAAATAATATTGGACTAAAATGAAACTAAGATTTTTTGGCTGTAAAAAAGCGGTTAACAAAGCTGGAGAACTCGAAATGAACTCGAATATATCCAGAAATAACCTAAAAACCTAAGTAATATATATTTTCCAATAAAGTTGAACAGTACACATGTACCAAATGTAGATCCGACTTCCTGCATTTCAACGGCACGCCAAAGCCAATACCTAATAAGACTTCGAACAATAGCTCCACAAAACACGCTCGTACCTCCTCCAGAGTAATAACAAGACCTAGTGTGGATTTGCTTGTGTAATCTAAACACTAGGGCTTGTAATTAAAACGCTACATTTTAATTAAATGTTTCTGAATTTTCACGTAAAATGTAAGATTACTTTGTCTTGCTATAAATATTTTTGCAAAGAATAACATTTTTTTTACTGTACGTAACATTTATTGTTATTACAGTGTGTTTCTTTAATACAACAATATAAGACCATTAAAATTTACAAACTTTATTCGAATTGGTCTCCATTGGCTGCAATTCATTTAAGCGTTGAGGCCAGTTTTCAATAGCACGCACGCACCCTTTCTATGGGAAAGTTATTTATTTTAATAAATCATAGTCCACTGGATTAAGATCAGGACTAGATTACGGAAAGTCTTGAATTATGATGAAGCAGGCGCCGAGTCTTGTTGAATGGACCATTCTTGGTTATTGAACATGGTGTTGATAAAGGGCTTAACCATCTTCTCAGGAATAGTATCTTGATAGCCTTGTGCCGATGTTTTGATATGTTTTTCACAAAAATATGGCTTAGTCACTCCTTCATAGCTACCCCACCGTCAGTGAAGTCGGATAGTGCCCACATAGTACTCTGTTGACTAATTAAGAAGCTTTGTTGGAGTTTTCAGCATAAATATGCTCATTTTTGTTGTTCCATACCTTTTAAGGAAAAAACGTCTATCTGTCAAGAGTCTTTATCTCAAGAGTGCTAAGAGATAGCGAAATGAAATTCAAATCCTATACTTAGATTATGAAATTTGGCAGCTAGCATCTATAAGTAGTAAAAATAAAAAAAAATCAGGTTCACGCTGTATCCCGCACACAGCAGGATAGGCAGAGGGAACCTAGTGTTAAGACACTCCGTTCCCCACTTTCTGCCGAATTCTGGAGGCATTGCGTGTTGACTGGCAGAACTCAACGCCGCGCTTAACCTCGACACCAGAGCGAAGGAATGGAAATATAAATTTAAGTAAATATTTCATCTCCTCGAGTGGGGATCGAACCCACAACCAGTCGGTTTTACAGTCACACCTCGTGCCGCTGCGCCACGGCTGGCCTCAACCATAGTATTAGCTGAAAATTATACATTTATGGTTAAATCCTCAAAAATAATAGACTTAAAAGGGGGTCAAAATTAATATTAAAGCCGGTAGTTCAAGTGACGTATGAGATGAAAGGGCTCTGGCCTAGCTTAGCTTAGCTAAGCTTGAGTTCCAGAAAAACCTTGAGACTTCCAATTTTTGTACAGAGCCCTCGGTGGGCGAGCCCGACTCGTCTTTGTTTTTTTTTGTTTAAGTATTGCTCAATTGTAAAATTATTCTCGTCCGTAAACATTTTTTTTTCTTTGACATCTCTTTGCGTATCGTTGTTGTTTTAATTTACCGTAGTTGTTTTAATTTTACCACGCTATATTTTTTAAATTATCAGATAAGAATATCATCAGTGAATCAGTGCGTCTCTTATAGGCTTCAATATCTTCATCTCTCGAGATAAAATCTTTGCTCTCAAACAAGATTCCTTAGATTTTTGTCCCATACTGTTTTCATCGCCTTTTTCTTACGAACACTAAGTGGAGTAGTGGATCTTTTTCTGTCACAAAGAGAGAGAGAGAATTTTCATTATACCAAACATATGGCATATTTTATATAACATATTTATTTTACAATATATTGGCGAAAATAAGAAAACACAATGATTAATCGTATCAAAATGACAAATTTCAAATCCAAAAGTAATATTTTGTTTATTTTTAAGTGTAATAGTATTTATGGCCATGGCTGTATTTCATATCTTTATTTTTTATCGTGACCGCTGTTCTTTGAGTATTGGCCCAGTATGATTTGAACTGACAATGTATCATATAATAAGTACTTCATTCAAAAATGTGAAATACATTTCAAGTATTACTAACATTGAATATAAAATACATTTTACACACCAGCATTAGCATTTAGAAGATGATCGGTTCTCATTCGTTCGTACAGGTAATGTAATCAAAAACTTCGTCAGGCACCTAAGTTAAGTCCGACAGATTAATTAATCAGCGTGTAAGCATTGTTTACGATGTACGACTATATACGATGTGCACACTGGCAGGTGTCGGCTATTGCGATGTTCACGAGCGCGCCGCTGGCGGGGCCGCGGGCTGTGCGGTGATTACTGCTAAATTTGTAACAAACGCAACTTGTTATATTTTAACTTTAAGTAGACTTATGTCAACAGATCATGGGAGAATTCGATTAAGATCTTTCCTATGGTGGCATTAATATTTATTATAATATGAGGCCAGTCGTGGCGCAGGGGCACAAAGTGTGACTGTAAAACTGACTGGTTGTGGGTTCGATCCTCATTCGGGGAGATGAAATATTTACTTAAATTTATATTTTCATTTCTTCGCTGTGGTGTCGAGGACAAGCGCGGCGTTGAGTTCTACCACTCAACACGCAATGTCTCCAGAATTCGCCAGAAAGTGGGAAACGGAGTGTCTTAACACTAGGTTCCCCTTGCCTACCCTGCCGTGTGCGGGATACAGCGTGAAGCAAAAAGAAAATAATGACGACGAAGAAGTTATAGAAGCGTATAACGTAGTTGTATCCTGGCATCTTTTGCATTATTTTATCTAGAAACTTCATTCTGTTTGTGTTAACACCAAGAGCCACCACCTTCCATATTCTATTCTTTCTGTGTTCTTTTTAGCGTTCCGTATCTCAAAAGGTAAAAATTGAAAAACGGAATCTTTATAGGATTACTTTGTTGTCCGTCTGTCCCTCTGTCAAGATCATTTATATCGAGATCTCTTAATGATCCCTTTGTTGTCCATCTGTCCGTCTATCTAGACCATTTAATTCAAGAGCACGTGGACGTATCAAGCTGAAATTAATATCAAATATTTAGGTCTACAGTTCCTTGGAGCACATAAAAAATCAAAATTCTATGCCAACACAATCAAAAGATACGAACGAGCATTTACAAATAAATCATTCATGTATTTTGTACGACATTCGCTGCGTAATGAAAATCTATTAATATTCTAGGGTATTTACAATACAAATAAATTCATAGATATTTTATAGAAAAATATATTACAAAATTATATTTTTAGTTCATTCATACAAAATGAGTACATATACCCACAAAATAATTTCTTTTAGCTTTTATAAGTTCTACTCCCCTTGATCTACTGCCCTGAATTTACTACAGAACCTTGGTTGAGCAAGTCCAATTCGTACTTAAACTGTTTTTTTTATTTTCTTACAAGATTTAACAAGCAAAATCAATAAAATATTTGCATTAAGTAACGAAGTAACTCAATTATATATTTCTAAAATGATCAAAAAATAGAAAGAACCATCCAATTATGCTTAGAATCATTAGACGTAACGACGTCTGCTAAAGTACTTCAACTACATAATCAGTGCTATAACATCTCCATAAAAACCCTAAAGTTGGCTTGGAAACGACTCCAGAGACCCTTTTTACACAAAGCGGCTTCAACGCGTATTGACCTTTAACAAAGCTTTGCAACTGAGGCTAATTAAATGTTTAATGTTTACGGTATAAATATTATGAATATGTGAACATTCTTAAACCACCTTCATTTCAGGACCTTATATAACGGACCAGGATAAAACGTTTCTCGCACATTTTATAGAGAAATAAAAATAAATTAAAATCAGCTTAACGCTGTATCCCGCAGGATAGGCAGAGGCCTAGTGTTGAGACACTTAGTTTCCCACTTTCTGCCGGATTTTTCAAGGAATTGCGTGTTGAATGGCAAATCTCGACGCCGGGTTTTGTGCCACAGCGAAAAAAAGAAAATATTAAGAAATAATAATTCATACCCTCGAGTGGAGATCGAACCCCAAACCATCGCGTTACAGTCAAACGGGCTTTATTTGATTTTTTTACATAAAATAACTTGTGCATCTTGGGACGCCCGACATAACCGATAACTTAATCTTGGTTAAATTATTTAATTTTGAAATCATAATATTTAACTTGAGAAAAATTTAGGTTACTACTTAATTTTATACTTATTGATATGATAATGTATGTAGAGGTTATTTATTAATAAAAATCTATAATATTTAAAAAATATACTTTATTCTTAGTCACAATTCTTGAATATGTACATTAGAATTTTGTGTATATACATTATAAGTCAAAAATCGCTCACAGCATGATAGGCAGAGGAAACCTAGTGTTAAGACACTCCATTCCCCACTTTTCGCCAAATTATGGAATATTATACTTAACGCCGCGCTTTGCTGTGACACCAGAGCGATGAAATAGAAATATAAATTTAAATAAATATTTCATTTCCTTATGTGGGGATCGAGCCCACAACCGTCGCGTTACAGTCACACCCTTGTGCCTCTGGGCCACGATAGCCTCAAACATTACATTATTAGTATTATTATTTAATCCTACACGTACATAAGACTATATGCTCATTGTCAACAGTATATGTATGTAGAAAAGAAAAGCGTCTGTCCGAAATAGGGCTGGCGATGTAGGTACGAATGATGGAGGAATCTGCTTACCGCTGCCGTAAGCATGAGAAAAAGGGAACGTTACGTAACGAGGCTGTTTACCCTCCCATAAGAAATTAAATAAATCAAATAAATCACCTTCACGCTATATCCCGCACACAGCAGGGCAGGCAGAGGGAACCTAGTGTTAAGACACTCCGTTCCCCACTTTGTGCCGAATTCTGGAGGCATTGCGTGTTGAGTGGCAGANAGTTTTTCAAAAATATAAAAAAAAAGCCAGAAAAAAAGAGTTCTGCCACTCAACACGCAATGCCTCCAGAATTCGGCAGAAAGTGGGGAACGGAGTGTCTTAACACTAGGTTCCCTCTGCCTATCCTGCTGTGTGCGGGATACAGCGTGAAGCTGATTTATTTTATTTATTTAAAAATATAAATATGTATTATATAATATGAAATTATGTAAATACGAAAATAAATTGTTAAAAGCTTAACAATTCCTTTCAATTGTCAAGCTTACTTCATATTATTATTTTATATGATTATTATAAAACTATTTTTTATTTACATATTTTCTTACCAAATGATGAAATGTATTTTTTTATGGGGCAAAAAATCAACACACTATTTAAAAAGTCAAAAGGGCAATCAACCCAAAGCCTGAAATTAAGTATGTTTCTAATACGAACTCAATCTCGAGATTAAAACTAATCTTGAGTTTGTTTATCTTTGGTTACTAGCTTAAGAGACTAACAGACAACACACCCACACACAGTCAATATTTTTATTGATAAAGGTGAATTTGACGTGCCTTTTTTAGTTCATGTCACGCTGTATCCTGCACACAGGGTTGACAAATAAATCTAGTGTTGAGGCACTCTGCTCCTCATTCTCCATTCATTTGTCGAGACATTGCATATTAAGCACCGGAACTTAACGTCTTATAACGTTTTCATTTTTTTTGCTTCACACTATAGTGAGAGGCGCATATAGCATACAAAGGAAATCTGGAAACTTACACATTTCCATTTCCATTTTCTACTTTCCATTTTCTATTTTCTACTTTCTGTTAAACTCTCGAGTTGAATGGCGGAACTCAACACCGCGCTTTGCCATTACATTAGATTTGTACATATTTTATAATTCATGCAAACCAAGGTGCGAGCCACAGCTATAGTAATTTTAAATATGTACCAATACTGCTCGAGTAAATACACGAATTTACGAAAGTCATTCCAGGTAAATGTAGTATAGCCACTCGTAAGTGCCGCGCGAGGTGTCACCTGCGGTCTGAGCGTCACCCCGGTATCACAATTGCGGCTGATTTTTAATTAAACTTTATAAGAGAATGCTTTTAATGATCCGTGTTCCGCAGATGGCGTACGCGGAATTGTGAAAAAGTGTGTAAATGGAGGTGCAGATATAATTAAATACGTTAATATTTTGATATATGAGGTCAGTCGTGGCGCATTGGCATAAACGTGTGATTACTGTCATGCGACAGTTTGTTGGTTCGATTTTCATTTGAAGAAATAAAATATTTGATATTTTCATTTGAACTCAAGGCATGAGTTTGCTCGCAAATATAAAGACAGAGAATAAATTAAAAAAATATTTTTGCTTTCTATTATTCTTTTAAGTGTCTCTCTATCGATTTCAGTCAAAAATACTAAATGTACAGACAAAATATTTTTATTGTTATATTATTTAGAACAGAATTATCAGTCAACTTAACACGTCTATGGTATGACAACTGTCCGGCATACTGTTATATCACAATATTTTCCTTGTACTGATGCATAATGCAACGACGTTGTATATTTTTTGGTGGCATCGCGTAGTACAAAGGATAGTTACAAGAATGTTTTTATATGTTATGTAACGTATAGTTATATATGAACGACTGTCCTTTATTGGAGAGATTGATTTTAATTCATTAGAGACCGATATCAGATAGAGAGAGATCTTACGTAAAAGAGTATTTTAATTTTGCGTAAAAAAGGTTCTTTTAATTTAGTTGCAAAATTTGCTTTGTTAAAATTTCATAATCCATTGAATGTCAAATGTTGTAAGACAAATAATTTTTAGCGGTCTGTGGCCTCGCTCGTGTGGTCCAATAGAAATAACTATAATCTATTTTAAGTGCTCGATGTAGCTCTAAATATCCTATATAAATAAACAAAATAATTTTATTCAGTAATACCTGGGATTATCGTGATTAACCAAACAAACACTATACTATAGATATTTTTAAAAATGATAATTCTTGCCAGACGATAATTCTTAGTAATTATCTTTGGATAGCGGAAATTTGTAAAAATCTCCCTACAGAGATTCTAACAACATAAATAAGTTGTAACAAGTGTATAAAACTTTTGACGTAGCTTGATGAGAACGTATGGCTTATTGGTCAGAACGCCTGGTTCGTTTCCAGGAGGTCCGGACTCCAGTCCCGCTACGTTCAAATTTTTATACGTTTTCTAAATAAGTACTATACTATAGATTTACAATTAGACTTTACACTATTATAATATATAATTTTTTTTCAGCTTCACGCTGTATCCCGCATATAGCAGGATAAGTAGAGGAAATCTAGCGTTAAGACACTCCGTTTCTCACCTTTAGCTAAATTTTCGACGTATTCCGTGTTGAGTGACGGAACTGAACGCCGCGTTTTAGCCTTATCACCAGAGCGAAAACATAAAAATATTAATAAATAATCATTAATTTCGTCGAGTGGGACTCGAACCCACAGCCATCAAACATTTACAGTCACACGCTTGTGCCCCTTCCACAACGACCTCATAATAAATTAAATACTATTAATGTAGATCGTGTACATCACTATTCAACTATAACATCATGTATTTAAGCTTTACTCAAGTATACATTCATATGTATTTCTGAGTAAATTTTAAATGCAAAAACCACCAGCAAATTACACCAATGTCAACTGATCAAATGCAATTAACTGTTAGTACTTATTTACGGCGCCAGTTCCGAGTTTTAATTGATTAATTAAATGATTAATTAACACTTAATGCGACATAAATGTGTAATTTATGTTATTTTTTATAAAAAGAAATGTGTAATCTATCCTTTATACACAAAATATTTAAGTAAATATTTATATTTTTGATTTAAATAGATGTTAGATAAAGGTTTATCCACCAGTCCATGAGAAGTGATTTATCATTATGTTTCTCCACTTCAACTATAAAACTTGAATATGCGTGAATAAAAAAAATTAAAAAATCAGCTTCACGCAGTATCCCGTACACAGTAGTGTAGATAGAAGAAACCTTGGGTTAAGACACTCTGTTCCTCACTTTCCGCCGAATTCTGTAGGCATTGCGTGTTAAGTGGCGGAATTCAACACCGCAATAAAAAAAATGTGTTTTCTATCCAAATTCACGTTTTATCCTGCATATAGAAAAGTAGGCAGAAAGGACCTTGTATCAAGAAACATTGTACTCAAATCAACACAATGCGTGTTGAGTGACTGAATTCACTGTGGTCGACAACAATGTCTGATAAGGCACAGCGAAGGAATAAAAAAAAACTCTCAATAGATGATAAGTGGGAATCGAACGTGCAACCATAGTATTTACGGTAAATTATTTTTCTTGTCATCATGGCGCAATAGGACCACCTATTGCGCCATGATGACAAGAAAAATAATTTGTAAATTCGAAATTCGATTCATTTATATATTTCCTAGTAGGTAAAATAAGTATTGTGGTAATCAAAATTAAGTAATTTGTAAGCGAATTCTAACTAATTGAGGCCATCGTGATGCAGGAGCACAAGCGTGCGACAACGGTTGTGAGTTCGATTCCCACTTGGGGGAATAAAACAAAGCAAAACACGGCGTTATGTTCCGCCACTCAACACGCAATGTATTGAGAATTCGGGGAAAAGTGGGGAACGAAAGAATTTTAAGGGGAGTGGAGTGTTTTAACACTAGGTTCCCATGTTCCCTCTATCTATCCTATTATACGCGGTGTACAGCATAAAGCACGAAAAAACTGAACTGAAAACCCGTAGTTATACTCAAAACATATTATAAATTATAATCTTTCTATAGTCTAATGTTCACAATTTTTTCAAACAATATGTTATTATAGTTAGTGGTTTAAAGTAGAATTTATCTTCGCATCCAGTTTGAAATAAACCACTTGGCTTTAAAATTATTCACTTTAAAATAAACGGGACTTATCTCAAACGAAATTTCAACAGAACTACATTATTTATTTATATCTAAATTATATTGGATTACTTAATTGTTTATAACTTAGAATCTAATACTATATATCTAGAGTTGGGATATTTCACGGAAGATTATCCTCCAGCGACAAATTGACACGCCCTGGTCGCATTCAATACAAGGGGAAACGTTTTTATTTGCTTTTTCCTGAACGCACCGATACCTTTGTCACAAATACGGAAAAATATACAAAAGTGTTTTTGTTGATTGAGAGTCCATATTGATGTACCCTTCACAAGCACATTTATAAAGGAAATATCAATCAGGAACGAAAATAAGGTGATATATTAATAAAAATAGCAACGTTTGGCTTTTCACGCTTCGTCAGTGAAGAGTCAAAAATTAAAATAATGTTTTTTTTTCCAGCTTTAAGCTTCGTTCCGTGTGTAGGAGGATAGGCAGAGGGAGCCTAGTATTGAGACAAACCGCTCCCTCTCTTTCCGATGAATTCTGGAAGTGAAAACTGGAGGCGAAACTGGAAAACTGGAGGCGAAACTCACATCGCGCTATGCATCTAGACCAGACCGAATTGAATTGAAAATATTAAATATTTCTTTACCTCGAGTGGAAATCGAACCCACAACCTGTCACATTTACAGTCACACGTGGCCCTTGCGCCACGACTGGCCTAAATAATGAATATATTATCATTAATATTTTGCAACAATGCAGGCAATCTTACTATAACTAGACCATTGTTACACTGCATGTGAATAATTGATGAGAGTATACGTGCATTTTCCATTGTTGAATTTGTAATAATAGAATTAACAGTCATAGAGTAACAAAATATATGATTTTAAAAGAATATTTCTTTTTAGATATTCCTAATTTTATAATATTGTATAAATATATTAGAAAATTTCTGTCACATATAATGTTGAGCTATTTAATTTTCATAAAGCAGTTTTCCACCAATACCTTATATGGTAGAACACAATAACGGAACAGTGGAGATATCGTTATATACTGATTTTAAATTGGCCTTAACTTTGTCAAGAAAGAATCACATTTTGAGATATATTCGCTTTATTTTTTCAGTAATGAATATTGTTTTGTCAATACTTATTATTGTTTACGGTCTTTTCTGGTGGATTGCGGGAAGTGTGATCATAAAAAAATTAGTAATAGTTTCAAAATATATCGGTATAGCTAATTCATTTTAAAATAAAACCTGTATAATTTCAATTAAATCTGCTTCATGCTGTATCTCCGGGAAACTAGTGTTAAGACACTACTTTCCCCATTTTCTTCCAAATTCTAGAATTATTGCGTGTTGAGTGACGGAACTTAACGCCCCACCTTGCCTCGACACCAGAGCGAAGAAATGAAAATATAAATTAAAATAAATATTTCAACGTGAGTACATGTGGGGATTGAACACACAACCAGTCGCGTTTACATTGACAAATGTGTGCTCCTGCGCCACAAGTGGCTCCAAATCATAAAATCTCAATTTATTTTGTTTTTATTAACGCTATCCTTGGGTCCGGTTATAGAGACCATGGAAAAATATAAATAAAATCATAATAAAACAAAGCGACTGGCAAGAGAGGAACTCAGTTAATAATTAGATACTGGAGAAATGTGACATAAAAAAGCTAAGATTTCCCGGAAGGGTCTACATGAAGTTAGATGAGGTTAATGTCAGCAGATGAGTCGAAAAAGGATTCAGTTAGTGGAGAAGGTTCAGTATGGAACGCATCTTTTAGCTGGTCATTCTGCCAGAACGAAATAATTATAAAGTAGAAAAAAATAAGTACAAAGTAATAAAATTTAAGCCTTAATATTTTATTAAATATATTTTTCCGATACATTACGTCATCAATTGGGGAATCAAAACATATATTTTTGACATACTTTTTTTTAGCACCCACACATTTAGAAAGGTCACCTACGTTCACCCACAAAATAATAACAATTTAGGTGACTCGCTTCACACGAATTCCGTTTGCACGTAGAATAAATCTGGCTCTTATCTTCGCGACAATAGGATACGGGGACAAACACACAGGTGTGAACTTGACACGTTTTCATAATACTCAGAAAAATGAAACGGATTATCCTTCGCGAGCACAACGGTGTTAAGAACAAGTTTTTATTCGAAGAGATTATGAACGGGGCAGCAATTCATCAACCGTTTCTCGAACTCACCTATGTACGGTTTTGTTTACTTTGTCCCCGAAAATACGGAAAGCTTTGTTACAAGTGCGCGAAGTGTACACGTGTTTTTGTTGATTGAAAGGTCGGCCTTTTGTATTCTTAAATAAATGCTTTTTTTTCTGTAAACATATTGGATTTTGTATACCATTATAAGTCAATGATGCAGCAAATTTTCTATTATTTATTTTTCCAGTTATTTAGTAAAATCTTTGTAGTAACAACTCAAAGTAAATATCAAAATCTTATCTTCACGAAGTTTTTAAACATATCATTTACTACACAGCTGTGGCTCATCATATATACTGTATAGATATATCCCATCAAAAACAAAAGTGTGAAATGAGAGCCAAGTAAAATATTAACCCGTAATGCGTCGTTCTCGACTTCACTGACAAAAAAAATGGGAGATCTACAGAACTTAGCACCCTATATGGGTGTCGAGTGCTCGCTCGGAATAAAATTCAAGCTTTAAACACGACAATTTTTTATGTATAGGTTTATTATATTTGCTAGTTTGTTTATTTTCAGCTTGTACTGGACTACAAGGTTGTTATGTGGTATAGCGCCTGGTGGTAAAAAATAGCCAAATCAACTTTAGAGCTTAAATTGTAACCCGATTACCAGCTTCTTAACTTGGTAAAACTGTCTTGGAGTATGTACTCGTATTTAACGAACAATTCCTATAACACGTAAAGTAAAAAAAAATACCAATAAAATATTTAAATTCTTTCGACGACATCGTGGCGCAGGCACTCAAAGATATGACTGTAACGCGATAGTTTTCTGTTCGATCAGCACTGGGGTGAATGAACTATTATTTATTAGGACCTTGAATAAGTTGCTGCTGTTTTTTGAAAGATGGCGTTGCGGCACTCTGTGCATGAAATTTCGTACGGTAACGAATCACCAAAGTAGTACTATATGTAACCTCAAATTATAGTAGAATAGTGTTTACTACAGTGTCAACTACATATTTATTTTCCCTTTGTGAAAATGTGTACTTTTGTGCCAAATAAAGTGTTTTTGCGGGGAATTTTATTGCACTGCTTTATTCAGAAAAAATCTGCAGCAGAAGCACACAGAATTCTCGTTGAGACAATGCTTTGTCGAATACAACGTGCAGAGACTGGTTTAGGCGCTTCAAAAGTAATGATTTTGACCTTGAAGACAAAGAGCGTTCTGGAGCACCGACAAAATTTGAAGACAGAATTGGAGGCATTGCTTGAAGAAGATCCATGTCAGACGTTAGTAGAGCTCGGGAAAACGTTACAAGTAGATGCGTCAACAGTTTCAAAACGTTTAAAAGCGTTAGGAATGATCCAAAAGCAAGGGCATTGGGTGCCGTATGAGTTGAAGCCGAGAGACGTAGAACGACGTTTTCTCATGTGTGAATTGTTGCTTCAACGGCAAAAGAGAAAAGGTTTTCTGCACCGTATCGTCACTGGGGATGAAAAGTGGATTCACTACGACAATCCAAAGCGAAAAAAATCGTGGGGCATGCCGGGTCACGCATCAACATCGTCGCCAAAACCAAATATCCATGGTTCTAAGCTTCTTCTCTGCATTTGGTGGGATCAGCAGGGCGTAATTTATTATGAGCTGCTTAAACCTAATGAAACTATCACGGGAGCTCGCTATCGACTTCAGTTGATGCGTTTGAGTCGCGCTCTGAAAGAAAAGCGGCCACTATACGAGCAGAGACACGACAAAGTGATTTTATTACATGATAATACTCGGCCACATGTGGCAAAACCCAGTCAAAACTTACCTGGAAACACTTCAATGGGAAGTTCTACCCCACCCGCTGTATTCACCGGACAAAGCCCCCTCCGATTACCACTTGTTTCGGTCGATGGCGCACGGTTTAAGCGAGCAGCGCTTCCATTCTTTTGAAGAAGCCGAAAAATGGCTTGATTCCTGGATTGCCTCGAAAGATGAGTCGTTTTTCCGACGGGGGATTCAATTGCTACCAGAAAAATGAGAGAAAGTGGTCTCTAATGATGGACAATACTGTGAGTAATGTCATTGTAAGCAAAAAAACAGCGATAACTAATTCAAGGACCAATATTAATATTTTCATTTCATCGCTCTGGCAAAACTCTGGAAACTCAAAACAATGCCTTAATAAATTTGGCGGAATGTGGGGAACGAAGTGTTCCAACTCTCGACTCCTATGCGTACTCTACTGAAGCTGATTTAAATTATTCCATAATTATCTATAAATTAAAAAATGAAATTAAATCAACTTCACGGTGTATCCCACACACAACAGGTTAGGCAGAGGGAACTTAGTGTTAAGACACTCCGTTCCCCACTCTCTGCCGAATTCTGGAGACATTGTGTGTTGAGTGGCAGAACTCAACGCCGCGTTTAACCTCGACACCAGAGCGAAGAAATGGAAATATAAATTTAAGTAAATATTTCATCTCCTCGAGTGGGGATCGAACCCACAACCAGTCGGTTTT
>JAAIXJ010000359.1:756072-885997 GCA_013403705.1 Heliconius hermathena | reverse complement strand
CCGCGTGGTCAGTGGTGCGTGATCCAAGCCAACTGGCATTGTGCGCATTAAAATCGCCAAGTATCACGACCTCAGCGGAGGGGATCTGTGAGAGCATATCGTCGATAGCCGATTGAATGTGCTCCATGAGCCGATCCGTTTCTGCATTACCACTGTGGGACCTGTAAAGGCATGCGTAGACTCGGGCACGACCGTCCGAGTCAACACGGAGCCAGATGGTAGACAGGTCCCGACCTTCAAAATGGGCAAGACGACGGAAACTTAGGTCCACCCTTACGTACACAGCGACCCCGGCATGAGGTATAAAATTATGTTCTATTTTGTAGCCGGGGTATTGGAGATAGGCTGTGTCGCTCGGTCGGGCAATTTGAGTCTCCGTCAGGAATAACAAGGCCGGCCGTGCCGTCTCGAGATGGTGGTGGACGGCATTCAGGTTGGAATGTAGACCCCTGATATTGCAAAAGTCCACGTTAAGCGTGGAAGGGGTTGCCGTGGAGCGTACGTCTCGTTTGCCCTGTCTATTGCGCGGTACTGTGCCCTCCCCAGAATTCGAAGGGCGGCCTGAGTTTTGAGACTCAGGGAGGGATTCTCCAGCACCGGAGGAGCTGGTACCCTCCTGGGGTAGTTTGTCTTTAAGTGCCGCTATCATATTCCAGGGAGGGGTGGGGGTTGGGCTCCGGAGCCCGGCATTACCTGATGCGAAACGCAGTGGCATAAAGCCACTACTTAACGCCGGTCTTAAATGCCGGGGGTGGTGGTTGCCATTGCTGGCGACTTGACTCTACCACACGTACTTTAGTCGCCTCTTACGACACCACCAGTACCAGGGTGATCCTATTCTAAGCCGGGATCACACGGCAAATCTTCAGAAAGTTCACATATAATCACCCCAGAGGGTTCAACAAAGACTGTTGCATCCGCAGTCTAGTAGGAATTCACGGTGAAGGAGAGGTGCGGTGCCCTAGTGTTTTTTTTCCTTTATTATAGCTAACAATGCTGGACAGTTATAATGGAGAGGACCGCTCGCATTCTTGGTTTTTCTTCGGAAGAGCTTCGAGTTATAATAAAGTAATTTGGCAAGTTTCAGTTATTTCAATATCTTACAAGAACGAATCCATCTGATGGCATTATTTAGAACTCATGTGTTGAAAATATGACTCTTTTAACATCGCTACCTGTGAATCTAATGTATTGTAATTAAAATATTTCGGGCTTCTCACGATTACAACAATAAAATATTCTAAGCATTAGACACATCAGGAGCCAAAGCATTATTCATAAAATAATATTTTTAAAGGTGTTCGGGGAATCGGTCACAATAATCATATTGTTACAATTTACTTTTGTTGCTAGCGTCTCTGTAGGGACATTTTTACAAATTATTCCTTGGTGAATGAAAATGATATTTACTTAATATTTTTGATATTTTTAAAGTGTTATTAGAAAAAAACCACATTACAAAAAAAAAAAATTAAAAACAAAAATTTGAACGTAGCGGGTTTTTTTGTGGTTAGCGTTAGCGTTTTTTTTATAAATTTAAAATTTTTTATATGTGTTCTCAAAAAAATATTTTTCTTTCCTAATAAGCACAATAAAAATGTAACAAATACTAAACGTTAAGAGAAATTTGTAGAAATATAGGTAATGATATATTTTCTCATTTATCCATCATATACAGACAACGATCAGTCCCGCTAAGTTTTTTGCTTTGGTTCTTCCCAGGTATGCGACATAACGTTGGTGAACCAATGATGTGTAACTTTTACTTGTGAAAAAATAAATTATTGGCCTTGAATTAAGAATTCGCCAACGTTTATTGCAGACTTAAATTAAAGAAAGAAAAAATTTGAAAAACTCCATTTATTGTGACTGATGGTAACCGCAATGGTTGTACGTTATTTTAATTGGTTAGAAAATAAAGCGCGGCGCAAAGTTCCATCTCTCAACATTAAATCGTAATTTAAAGAACTGAGTATCTAAACTCTGGGCTCTATCTACGAGTATCTTAACTGTATAATAGGTGGGATAAAATGTTCATGTTGTTGTTTGCTTAAATAAATATAATGATTTAATAATTTATGAGAGATTCGCACCCGGAGAACTTATTTTTATTCTTTCCTCCCTCCGGTAACAAGACAAAGCGCGACGTTGAGTTCCACCACTCAATAGGCAGTTCCAAAAATTTTCTTTTTGTGTTGTTTGTTAACAAAAAAATCTTTCAGGGTGAAGAAAAATATATATTTTTTAAATTTAACAATATTTTAATTCTACGGCGTTGAGTTCTGCCACTCGACACGCAATGCCTCTAGAATTCGGTAAAAAGTGTAGAACGGAGTATCTTAACACTAGGATCCCTCTGCCTACCCTGCTGTGTGCGGGATATAGCGTGAAGCTGATTTATTTTTAACAATATTCTATAATTAGCCATTCAATACATTACAAAAATTAAAGATACACTATATATCCTATATACAGCATAACATGTGTCTAAATTGCGAAGAGCTGAACCGGGCGAGTAATTTAGATTAAGCCGCGCATCCCCCACCGCCCGCGCCCCCTGCTGCCTCACCGCGTTATGTCACTTAATCATGATTAGGCCCACCGCATGTAGCGTTGGGATTATATTTTTACATTTTTTTTTCGTTTATATATTTTTAATATATTATGAAAAACATAATATTAATTATTATTATTAAGCATATTTTTCATGCATTTTCGTATTTCTCGTGAAATAATAGACAGGAAAACTCTATCATAGAGATGACTCTATTATCTTACTCATTTTCAAATACTTATTTTTAATGCTTTTTACAACATTTTCTTTTTATTTTATCTATGTAATTATAAGAAAGTTTTTGTATAAACAATCATAAGAATATCTCAGATGAATTAAAATATTTAAAGATTTTTGCGAAATAGATGCGCACTAAAATACTGGTCACGAAGATAGTTGATACAGATCCTTTTCTAGGGAATACTTATTATTGGAAATTTTAGCCTGGATTTGTTACACAAACAAAACAAAGTGTACTTAAAAATGTTAAAAGCAGTATCATTATCGTTTTTATCACTAAATAAATTCTCACATAAATTGGAAATCTTCGAAATTATTATTAAATTAAAATAATATAAAGATTTTTTTTAAATTGCATCTCTATACAATTTAGCTGCAGGACAGCAGAGTAAGCCCCCGAGTAATCTCATTATATGAGCGCTATCACACAAACTGTGGTACCATAACGTAATGCATTTCTAATTCTGCCACCTTTAATTCTAGAGCTGAGTTGTATTCGTTTGGATTCATGTCATAAAACTAGTAATTTTCTTTTAGAATTTAGTTACTGTGCGACTAATTTTCTTTTTTTACATTTTTTTTAAAGTGTTATTCCACACTTGGGAAAGAAAAATACTTATTTAGAAAACGTATAAAAATATTTATAATACGTTTTCTAAATAAATATTTTTCTTTCCTAAGTGTGGAATGACACTTTAAAAAAATGTAAAAAAATATTTAATAAATAGCATTTTCTCTTGCCAGACGATAATTCTTAGTAATTATCTTTGGGTAGCGGAAATTTCTAAAAATCTCCCTACAAAGATGGTAACAACATAAATAAGTTGTAATAAGCATATAAAAATTTCGACGTAGTAATTTTCCTTTGTTTTTTCAATTATTTAATATCATCATGAGATAATTCTGTTAATAATAACTAATGTACTAGTTTTATAATACATATTTTAAAAAGTTCAAGACAAAGCATGGCGGTGAGTTCCGCTATTCAATTCGCAATATCTAAAAAAAATCTGAGAAAAGTGGAAAATAGAGAGCATTGCTACTAGAATTCGATTATAGCTTTTACCGCTTAAACTATTGTTATTCTATTATTCAAAATAATAACTTAAATTAGATAAAAGATATAAAACTTCTTTTATTTGACTACTAGGATATAATTTATTATAAACTAAAGTTGCTCAAAAAGACTTTCATGAATATAAATGATCAAACAATAATTCAATTCCACGAATAATAGAAACAGTACTTAAATTAATTGCTTTATTATAATGAGACGTAAACAAAATAGCGTAATATTAAAATGTATAAAACCTTGTAATTGGATATCCGTCGAGAGTCGTCGATGTCCTCGTCGGAGTGTCCTTTAATTAAAAAGCCTTATTAGATCCATATTTTGTATAATCTTTATTTTCCATTTAAAATATATGAAACGTAAAGAAATTTCATATGTATACTATATATAATTTCAGGTATACGTCATGTTAAATTACATATAATTACATTACAATACGTTACTTTTTAATTTATTTTTTTCTATATTTGTATGGTTCATTTGCATTTATAAACTTAGTAATAGGGTCCTGTCTTACTCTATCCCTAGTCCTCATTACTAAAATTTCACTTTCTGTCTGTCTGTAAACTAATTAAAAAAAACAGAATTAAATAAATATTTAAGGGCTCAAACAACAAACGTGATTTTTTCTTTTTTATAAATAATGGTACCTAATAAATGGAATCCTTCATGCGCGAGTCTAATTCTCCCTTGGACGGTTTACATTGTATTTAAAGCCATATTTTTTTATTTACGTACCCTTTGTGTAATCAGAGAGAATACAGTAACTAAATAAATTAAATTCTATTTGTATTCTATTTTTTACTCACCGCTAAAACCCCCTGCTGGGCAATACGACAATACGATAATAATAAACAGGTATAACTATTACTTATAGTTTTAAATATTAGGTGCACATACGAGTTACTTATCTATTAACATTTTACTTCTTTTAAATTGATATATACCAGTAATATAAGCGAGTGGCTGTAAAAACGACGGTTATGAGTTTAATTCGTAATCCGAATGACTTATCAATATTTTTATTTCTTTGCGTTGGTAACAAAGCACGCGTTGGTAACAAACGCGGCGTTGATTTCCGCTACTCTACAAGCAATCCAAATGTAATGCTCTAGAATCTAGTGGAACGTGGGGAACGGAGTGTTCTAGCACTAGGTTCCCTTTCTTCTACCTGCTATAGGCGGGATACAACGTGAAGCTAAATGTATAATTTCACATAAAGAAATGACAACGACTTATTTTTTTAAGCTAAGTGATTAGAGGTAGAGACGGCATTCAGGCTCACGCTGACGCAACAAAAGCGATGTCATCATTACAATTGCAATATACATTTTTGCGTGTTTTTTTACAAATGGAGACGATTTTTTATATAATCTTTTGAATTACATTTTCAAATTAATATAGTTTATTTTTAATTTTTATATAATACATGTACTATATTTTGAATAATAGGTATTAATGTACCATTGCTGAGACTTATATGATTTTATATAACTTAGAATTCAATTTTTTATCATTTACAAACATAAAACTGGAAGGACATAATGAATCTATTGTTAAGGCAGTCTATTCCTTAATTTTCGAGACATTACATGTGATGTGGTGGAACTTGACATCACCCAAATCTCATTGAGACAAAGTCCCATTCGCGAGTTTTTCATAGAAAGACGAAGAAAATTACTATACAAGATAGTATTGTAGCAGAGACATTTCTCTAAATGAATTCCGCCCATCCGTAGGGAAATTTCTAGCAGGGAAAGTAAGCTATTGTTTATTTCTAATTACTCTTGGCACTTTAATGAATTTTTTGCTAAGAAAGAGATTTTTTAATATGGTTGTGGGTTCGATTTCCACTCGCATTGAAGAATTACTTTAATTTCTTCGCCTTGCTAACAAAGTACGGCGGAAATTTGGTGGGAAGTGTTAGCTAAAAAAAGAAAAAGAAAAATCCCATAACAGTATCCATTTAACAAAAAGAAATAACAACTTCATCTAAATGAAATATAGACAGAAACTCTATTTATTTCTAAATGTGGTTTTAAATTCATGTTAAAAAGGCAATGTGTGTAATATGTAGTAGCAAAGCGACGCGTCCTCTGGCGGTAATCCAACGCGCTTCATCCATAGATTGCTTTAGAAGTAGCTTATTGTCACTGTATTGTATTAAAATAAATCTCTAAAGACACATCTATTTGTATTCAATGGTTTTCGCGTTTCGCCTTGAAATGTTTATCTCGGAAAATAAGAATGATATTGACATATTATATTTTAGTATATGATACTACTATTGCAGGATATAAAAATAACTAGTTAAGAAATATCCAGTACAGATATTGATTTAACATAGGATTCAAGTTTTTTTACGATTTGTACCTAGTGTCAAGGCAGTCCGTTCCCCACTCATCACCTAATATTCGAGACATTGCATGTGGAGTTGCGAAACTTAACGCCACGCAAACTAGTTTAAGACAAAATAAATAATATTAAACATATTTATGTTCCATTCGCGGGTTATTCGCTATTAATGACATTCAAACCCACAACAATGTTTTATTTAATTAGAAGTAACAATAAATGCGTCGCCAGCCGAACTCTTAGGCAGATCGTGCCTCTCTATCGTTTGTCCTGCACTCTCACGTGCGCGCTCGACTCAAGCGGAACGTAACAATGAGTCATGCTTTTTCGTGCGTGCAGCCGGCCGTTCATCGATTTATAAGATATCATTACATCAAAAAAAACCAACGATTTCGAGTATAGTATACTTACTAAAAAATACCTGACATTATAGTAGTAGGTACTATACAAAATTTAGTTTTATGTTTACCTTAAAACAGATTATACTCGCCTACATTCTCTAAGGTTGTTTACTCTAGTTTAACTTTTAAATAAAGCATATAATTTTCTGATATAAAATGAAAGTATTTTAACTTATAATATGTACTTGACAAATTGTTCATATTTTTTTAAGTGATCTGTATTCAACTTAAAAATAGTATAATTTAATGTGCATAAAAATACACTGAAAACCGATTCTAAGCTATTAATACATCGTAAGTGTAATCAATACAAGGAACTCAACGCCGCGCTTTACCTCGACATCAAAGCGAAGAAATGAAAATATACATTTAAATATATATACGTATGTACATTATATACATTCACCTTGTAGTAAAATTAGTATAACTTTGAAGTGAAAACTAAACCACAATTTTTTAGCTTATCATATAGCAGGGTAGGCAGTGAGAGCCTAGTGTCCTATCACTGTGGGAACTTACTGTCCCAAGTGAGATACGAACTTACATCGGCGCGTTACCAGTCAAACGCCGTATCGCTGCGCACTGACGCCCTCTAAACTGTTTTGCTTAAAAGAAAAATAAAAGTTTTAGCCCTAACCAGGACTATCCAGTATCTACACCATAATTGTATAGCTTTAAACACTTTAAACGAGTTACGTCGCAACTTTAAAATATTTCGCATTATTATTTCGAGTAAACCGCTTCTCCTCGTGCCTATATAAAAAGACGACAATCACGGTAAGTACTCTTTACATTCCCGTCTTTGTAGATACGAAATTACAATACATTTTGTAAATCTGTCCTGTCTGTTTGTTTTTGTGGAGAAATGAAGATGAAATTTATAAAAGCACTTTGCATTGGTAATATGAGTGCAGTAGATCATAATTAATGTTTGTTTTTGATTTTAAAGACGAACAGTTTTTATATTTAAATCTTTTTTGCTGTTTACTTTTTTATTTTTGTTATAATTTTTTTTTTTTTAAATTAATTTGTGACAAAAACACAAAATATATAAACATAATAAAATTAATATAATAAAATTTGTTACAAATGACAATAACACTTGCGGTGAAGGACCGTCTCAGCGCCATAGGTCAACACTGGTAACACACACTCTAAAAGAAAAATAAAAGAATAAAATAAGTGTAAAAGAAGAATACACTGGGCTTTACATAGATTCATCGTGCAGGTGACCATCACATTTCAGGATGAGGAGCTCTCAGAGCAGTGCCTGGGGCTTGCAAACTAGTGGGCTTCTTTGAAATAGAAATATACGAGAAAACAACTAAAATTGACAACAATATTATTTACAAGTTTCGAAACTTATGAAGAACACAATACAACAATACCTGCAACATGCCTACACTTGTATTCCAAACTCAAAAAACAACTTTAGCTCATCTTTCAAAACTCAAGTAGAGTAAAGAATACCTTTACATTTACACGACGAGGCGTCAAGTACGCGATGCAAGTGAGGCGACGTCTCGTGGCATTTTTCCAAGCAATTAGCTAATGGTCGTTGTAGGTTTCAATGTAAGCGATAAATTAAAAGTTTTTTTTAGGCAGAGGTAGCCTGATAATCTAGTGGTAAGACACTCCCTTTCCACTAAGACACTTCCGTCCCCCACTTTCTGCCGAATTCTCGAGTGGGAATCGAACCCACAATCCATCGTGTTTACAGTCGCACACTTGTGCCCTGCGCCACGACTAGTCTCAAAATTAAAAAGTAAACAGTTTTTTTAGCTTCATGTGTTAAATTTCCAGGAACACTAAAGTGCGACTTGTGTGGACCCTTGTTTTTTCTATAGTTACTTATGGAGCTGAAACTTGGACCATTAAAAGAAAAGAGAAGCAACGCACTGATGCTTTTGATATGTGGTGCTGGAGGTGAAGGCGCATGTTACGAATATCTTGGACTGCGAAACGCAGAAATGAGTCCATATTGTCTGATATCAAAATAAAGACGCGTCTCTCTTCAATAATTGAGCAACACTTTATTTGTTATTTTGGCCATATAATGAGAAAAGGTGGCTAAACTTTGGAACGGTTAGTCGTTGTTAGGAATACTGAAGACAAAAGATCCCGTGGCCGATCACCAGCACGATGGACCGATCAACTAAAAAATTCCACAAGGTGGTGAGGTGCGCAATGGATCCCAATTGATGGCAGGAATGCATTCGTGCTCGTAAGACTACCTCCAACCACGACCATCAGTCATGATGGATACGAGCCCAATGTACCGTAAATAAACTAAATCAGTTCTACCGCACACAGCAGGGTATGCAGAGAAAACCTAGTATTAAGACACTCTATCCCCACTTTCCGCTGTATTTTTTGAGACATTGCGTATTGAGTGGTGGAATTCAACGCCGGGCATTTGGCTTGGTGGCAGGGCAAAGAAATGAAAATATTAATAAATTATAATTCATTCCCTCGAGTGAAGTTCTAGCCCACAACCATCGCTTTACTGTTACACCCTTGGCCCCTGCACCACTAAAGGCTCTCAAAAATACACTCTCTAAATCGCTACAACACGTGCTGCACACTACAAACCCGCTTTTCCGCATAATTGAGATCACTGTACAGCCGCCGCTCCGGTCGGTGCCGCCCTACACGCCGCGCCGCGCCGGTGCAGGCCCACGTCGAGCAGTACTTTAATACTTGTAATGCATCGCGATATCACACTGTAGGGATGCTGGAGTGAAGTAACATGAGATTATGTAAAATAGATATATGGTGGGGTTTTAAATTTTGCTATATTTTGTCCAACTATAAGATTTTTTGGATTCCTTTGTTTCAGTTATATTTTCAGCTTCACTCTGTATCCCGCAAATAGCAGGGTAGGTAGTGAGAAGCTACTGTTAAGACACTCAGTGGCGCGATTTTTAGCCAAGTTTCGGGATATTGCGTGTGAAGTGGCATCACGTAATTCCTCGTTTTAATTTGTTACCAATGAAAATAATTCACATAACTAAGTGGGACTAGAACCCACGCCATGAATAAACAAACAAAACATAGAAAGTACTAGAAGATCCTGATCTTCATATACTTTCTATGTTTTATTATATGCAATAAAGTGTATTGTAATTTGATTTCTTTTTAAACCTATATATCATGTTCTTTATAGGATTGTTATATTATCTTATAATTTATTTTTAATTTTGTATTATCGTCTTTTGTTGAGATTGGATAAGACCTCAATCTTCAATAAGATCTTAACTTTAGAATTGTCTTTTAAAATTAATGTTCGTATTGTAGTTTTATGTTTTATCTTACTTAAACTTGAAGTTAATTTCATATAATATGGACAATATTTAATACTTATATTATTATTAAAAAATGGCACATTCAAAAAACGGACAATTTACGTCACAGTGTCATAAGAAAACATTAATGAAAAAACGCATACTTTAATGTATTATATGAAATTGAATTATTATCACTGAATAGTCATTATTTTGCATAATACAAAGGATTTTTTATTTGTTTCCACTATTAATATATATCATAAAGTAATATTTTTTTACTTACATTCTAAAGGCTAATTACAAGTAACAATGAATGAACGCTTTAGCCGATCATGCCTCTCTATCGCTTGTTACACGCTCTCGCTTGCACACTAAGCTCAAGAGGAATTGTCACGTTCCGCCTGAGTCATGCTTTTTTGTGCCTGCAGCCGGCGTTCATCGATTTGTAAGACTTTTGAAAGTTTTAAATAATTCAACTTTATCGTAAGTCCATGTAATAGTAGTACACCCCTAGCTCTAACCCCTTTTTAGTTTTACGAATCTCGCTTGGTTTCGACTGATGAAAGTTATGGTTGTTTCTTTCCATACAAACACCAACACGATCGAGCTTAAACTGATTCTCCCCAAGGAATTTAATATTACCGATGCACTTTATAGAAAAAAAAAGTTTTATGAATATATATATACGTAATATGTATTTTTTTAATTTTCACGCTACAGCGTGACGTAAATAGAGTGTAATTCAATCCCATATTTAGCAAGGTAGGCAAACGAAGTATAGTGTTAAGACACTCTGTTTCCTACTTTTTATTCTATTCCCACGACGAAACTCAACGTCTCACTTTGTCTTCCCACCAGGGCGAGGAAATAATTCATTATGCTGAGTGGGAATCAAATCCACAACCTTTCAAAGCTCGAAACGGAGTGTATTAACTCTCTATCTACTCTTTTTCATGCGGAATACGGCGTTAAGTTAAAAAAAAACGTATGTAATATACCCATATTGCCACTTTTCTATTTGAATGGTACTTTGTAACACGAATTCGATGGCACTCTAAGCTTGACGAGAGCACTGTGCAGACATTACGACAGCACTAGTATGTGTGCAATGTGAAGTTTTGACAGCAAGGGGTGGTTAAATATAGAGATGGGGTGGATTACTCTACAAATTTTTAAAACGAAGTCATATTATTATTATGCCAAATAATATATGCCCCAGTCGTGGCGCAGCGGCACGAAGTGTGACTTTAAAACCGACTGGTTGTGGGTTCGATCCCCACTCGAGGAGATGAAATATTTACTTAAATTTATATTTCCATTTCTTCGCTCTGGTGTCGAGGTTAAGCGCGGCGTTGAATTCTGCCACTCAACACGCAATGCCTCCAGAATTCGGCAGAAAGTGGGGAACGGAGTGTCTTAACACTAGGTTCCCTCTGCCTACCCTGCTGTGTGCGGGATACAGCGTGAAGCTGATTTATTTATTTATATACTCTATACGGTAATAATAATATGATTTCCAAGAGGAGTGGGTTCGAATCTCACTACGTTTAATTTTTTTTATTAGTTTTGTGACATTTTTGTCTATATTATTTTTTTCTATATTCTTAGTATGGTACAACACTTGAAATATATGAAAAAAACATTATACTTACATATACCACTAGGTATTCATGGTTCAGTGATGTAGTGATTTAGATATAAATGCGCTGATTGTGTGTGGTTTGATCCAACTTATATTGCTACTCAATATACTGAACAACTCATAATATACCAATGTTATAATTCAATTTTACAAAATTTTCAAGATTTCAAGGTAAACTATAAATTATATGAGATAGTTAAAGTTAATCAACATTATTTCTCCATTTAATTTGTGTACAGACTAGCTTCTAGTCTATGTTACAGAAACTTACAAAATATATCGAGGTTTGTCTGTCCGGGGGTAGCGGCTGGCAGAGCGCCAGTACTAGTACCTACAATACTACTCTAATGGACAATTCTACTAACAATCTATCTCAATATATGTATTTAGCTATTATGTTATTTTTAAATATATATTATATATTTTTATATATCCGCAGTGGCGTATGGGCCCTAGCGTGCTACAGTAAACAGAACGGTTGTAAGTTTCACTCGATAGAATGGAAAATTTTATATTTTATTTTTTTCGTTCTGCTATCAAGGTAAAGCGCGGTGTTGAGTTCCGCCATTCAACACGCAATGCATCGGGAATAGAAGTGTCTTAATAGGAAATAGAGTGTCTTAACACTAGGTTCCCAGGCTGATACTGCTACGTGAAGCTAAAAAAGACATACATATATTCGACAGGTAGAGTAAATGAATTAATCTATTATTGAAACAAGCAATTACATAGCATTGTCCCCGTAACGTCGGTTAGAGCTGGCGCGGTGCCATCCTTAACCAATAACTTGCTGTAACACTATATTTATTTAATTTGATAGTAACTGAATAAGAAGTTATAAATATTTGAGCCATTTATTTATTATATTTCAGACCGATGACACACAGTGGGCCAGCGTGAGACTATAAGTGAACAGTATGTATTGTGATGATTGTGGGTTCGATCCTCATTCGCAACGAGCATACAATGTTTTGTCAAAAGTAGTAAATTAAAGTTTTTTAAGTAACTTTTTATAAATTTTAAATGATATAGAGAGAAAAAACAAATAAACAAAAGTTAAGTTCTGTACTATTTTAAATATAAGCATTTTCCCAGGCAGGAGTCAAATCTACAATTATCGCGTGTTCCTCTTAGCTTAAAAAAAATATAATTACTTACATATTTGGTCAATTTCCAAGACAATAAAAAAAAGTTTACCTCTAAAGAGACAATATACCACCTTAGCATCTGTTTATGAGTTGGCACAGAGCCAGTTCTAGTTTTGAAGATTTTGTTTCACATATCGTGTTTCATTTATAGTATAAAAATCTATTTGAATATTTTTTTCAGCTTCTTGCTTTTTCCCACATACCTAGTGTTAAGATACTCTACCAAAGCGGAGAAATGTAAATAATTTTAATATGCTTATTAAGGAACGTATAAAAAATTGGACGAAACGGGATTATTAAAAAAATATTTAAAAAAATACGTTTTCTTAATAAGTATCTCTCTTTACTAAGTGTGGAATAACACTTTAAAAATAATTTAAATATAATTAATTCCCCAAGCGGCATCAAACCCACGACCATTGTGCTTACAGTGAGAACATAATGTCTCACTGTGCCACAATAGCAAATATGCTATTATATTAGTATATAACTATTATAAACTAACAAGCAAGTACTACATAACATTAGCTGTCTTTAGTATAATTAGACATTACGTTAATCTCAGCGTAGTGTTTGCTACGCCCTTATCAGTTTACCTCGTTATTATATTAATTACAATCTCTATTAATCTCAGAGATAAGCCGATAACATTTAATTAACATTAAACCGACTGCATTAGTCTTGGTTTACTACTTGTATATGTATTGAGGTTAAAGATCAAAGATCAGTTTATTTTTCACATATTAAAAGGCCTTGGCTTTTTTGAAATTTTGCTAAATATTTGAATTTCTTAGGGGGAAGTATTTGTTACCTAATATTATGAGACCGTACCGTTTCGCTTGCTACCAAAGCGAGGAAACTAAAATAGTTCCCCTAAGAAGGAATTGAACGACCCAACCACCATTGTGATAGACATACATTATGCCGCTGCACCACAACAGCTTCAAATAATAAGTACATATTTGAACAAACTATTAAATATTATAAAATAATAGTACCACCTACCTACCTTTAAATGTACCCGAGAATTTCATTTTCACAGGGGAAATGCCATACATACATAAGTAACACAAAATCTCTTCACGCAAATTGAAAATAAGTTAACTTTGACGCGCTATTTACCATTCCACTTGTATTTTGTAAGGAAATACTATTTTAAAGCTGCGACACGTACACAGCTTAATCTCGTCCGCTGTGTAACAAGCGACTAAGCTTTAGATAAGCTGCACTCGAAAATCACCTTTATGACCTTGAAATAAAGACCACGTGGAGGACTTTTTCAATTTGTATTGAAGTTTCATGTCAGGGAACGTAAGGATTTATAAATATATACTCGAAATAAAGCAAAGAAAGTATTACGACCGTCTTTGGCTGAAATTACTAGCCTAATGTATATCGTATTGTGATATGGTGTATCAGATATTGGAATGTTATAAGGGTTAGATGATTTAATGCCTTTTGAGGAGTAAAATCAGTTTTTATATGAACTGATGTATAATAGGATATGGTATAAATAATAAAACAATCATTTAGCTAAAAATTAAATGTTTTTATGAAACAACAGTAAAATTGAAAATTTGAATATAATATTATTACATTTCTTTAATATAACTGATTAACAAAAGCGTGTGAATGTAAATATATAACATTGTAGGTTCGATTTCCACTCAAGGAAATGAATATATTTTCATTTTTTCTGGTGTCGAGCCAAAGGCGTGGCCTTGAATACCACCACCCAACACGCAATGTCTCCATTATTAGGCGGAAAGTAGGGAGTGGAGTGTCTCAACACTAGGCTTCCTTTGCCTACCCTGCTACATGCCATTTTTTTGTGGTACAAAATTAAAATGAAATCTGTTCATGTTATACAGGCACTGGCACTTTTGAATCAGTAAATATAAGAACTAGTTCTCCACTTAAAGTACTAGCTTGTAAGTTTGCCACAACTTGGATTACCTGGTCGTATATATTCACTGCAATACATTGTTACGAGTTCAGGTCAACGAATTGAAATTTAAAGCCGGTCCTTTACGATTGACATTTTTAATATTGTTCCCAAAAAGCAACCGCCTGCCGTAAATTTAATAGCAAGTTTTATTTGTTTTCTTTTCGTCTTTTCTATTTTATCTAATATTTGAAAGGAACGCGAGGATTAGGATCTTAAATCATGTTAAGATTCTGTTTACCACATTTTTTAAAAAATATAAATATATTAAAAAAACATATAAAAGAATAGGAGCCGTTGTGGACAGTAACGCGATGATTGTGGGTTCAATCCCCACACGAAGGAATGAGTAATTATTTCTTAATATTTCCATTTCTTCGCCCTGGTACCAAGTCAAAAACCCGGCGTTGAGTTCTGCCACTCAACACGCAATGCCTTGAAAAATTCGGCAGAAAGTGGGAAACGAAGTGTCTTAACACTAGGCTCCCTCTGTCTACCCTGCTGTATGCGAAAACAGCATGAAGCTGATTTAATTTAATTTTAATTTGTAATATAAAAGCATTCCCCCAACAAAAATCAAAATACTTCAATCACTGTAGTGTCAATGTAAGATAACGTTAAAGTACTATATTTTCTCATAATTGATCGTTATGATTTTGAAATACTTTCCAATACTATTGAGTTTACATTTAATTGCTCTTTAAAGCTAAGGCCAATAAGCAACCGCCTCAGTATAGTCAATTAATCCAGCACTTATTGAGACGATGATCCACTGAAAACATTACACTATATTTCACACACAGCAAGTTAGCCGCAAGTAATCTAGTGTTAAGACACTCCCACTCTCTAGCTCTGTCCTCCGCGTACACTTTGGCCTCTATACTAAGAAGTGTGCTTGGAGTGACCATTACTCGACAATTCACTTTCCCTTTGAAGGCTGCGCTGAGCAGATATTGTGGTTGCAAATATTATAATAATTATAAAAGTTTAAATACTACAGCGATTATCACATTTTATTTTGTATTTGTCGATCACTTAAGACATTTTTGAATGACAGTCCAAATAAATCAGCTTCACGCTGTATCCCGCACACTGCAGGGAAGGCAGAAGGAACCTAGTGTTAAGACACTCCGTTCTCCACTTTCTGCCGAATTCTGGAGGCATTGCGTGTTGAGTGACAGAACTCAACGCCGCGCTTGTCCTCTACACCAAAGCGAAGAAATGGAAATATAAATTTAAGTAAATATTTCATCTCCTCGAGTGGGGATCGAACCCACAACCAGTCGGTTTTACAGTCACACTTCGTGCCGCTGCGCCACGACTGGCCTCAATTATGGTTGAATATGATCAAATGACCACATAATCTTAATTAAACCGACTGGTTGTGGGTTCGATCCCCACTCGAGGAGATGAAATATTTACTTAAATTTATATTTCCATTTCTTCGCTCTGGTGTCGAGGTTAAGCGCGGCGTTGAGTTCTGCCACTCAACACGCAATGCCTCCAGAATTCGGCAGAAAGTGGGGAACGGAGTGTCTTAACACTAGGTTCCCTCTGACTACCCTGCTGTGTGCGGGATACAGCGTGAAGCTAATTTAATTTAATTTTTTTAATTTACTATATATAATATAAATGTCCGAAAAGATTTTACAAACTTTTAGCTAAAAGATATTTACTATATACAAGGTACTCGATTTCGGAATGAGGCGTATGCGGCGGTTTCCCTTTGATAGGTTTATGTCTGCGTGCGTCGTTCTTGACAAATGGCGCTGTATTTTATAACGATAATCTTATTATTTATTTTAATCACTTTTCCACTTTTCCATTTTCCATTTGTAAAAAAAAAACAATTGTATTTGCTTTTATAGAGCCATTAAAACTGTGGTTTCATTTAAGGTGGTGCTGACAAAAACATTCTGTATAATATAAATGTCCGAAAACATTTTACAAACCTTTATCTTGCCGCGTTAGTGAAAGCGACATCGTACAAGCTCAATTTGATTCTCTGCTCAGTGTCCGATTGACCTAAAATTTAGATTACAACTTCAGTTCTAATGACAATGAAATTACATAATATTATCAATTTTATTATAATATTATAAAACGGCAGATTATTTTATTACCACAATCCATCTAATATGGGTAACAAATGAAAAGAATTTATTTCTCAAATATAATACATCATAAAAAGAATCTAGAAAGCTTGTTTTTAATTAAAATTTTATTCTTTGTCCTGTCTCCATTCAGTTTTCTTTAATGTATATCATTTTAATGCACGGATTTCAGCAAGGATTAACATTAAACCAGAACACACGTAGTGTTGGAATTAAGTTGTAAATATTCCACAGAAGTTATTTTTTAAACTTCAAAGACATTCTATTCTCCATTAAGACACTTCTGTTCCCCACTTTTCGCAGGATTCTTGAGACATACTACAACACTAAATTTAATTTGTCTAGCCTGCTATGTGCGGGATACAGCGTGAAGCTAAAAAAGTTAAAATAAATTGTACAAGCATTGTGATAGATATATAGCAGTCTTTCTTTCTGTAATGCATTATATTGTCTACATGAAAACTTTCTCATTACTCATCTCACAAAGCCTTTGGGCTAGATTATAATATCGCAAATTTTAGGTGTAGCTGAATTATATTATAACGACTTTTTTTTAATAAATGTTTTTTTTCAGCGTCTCGATGTATTCCGCACTCAGCATGGTAGGCATAGGAAACCTAGAGGAAGATTTCATTTTCCATTTTCCGCCGAATTCTTGAGGTATTGCGTCTAGAGTGACAGAACTCGCTCCCGCTTTGCCATAGTGAAGTAAAGTTTATATATTTCATTTCCCCGAGTGGGGATCGAATCCACAACCAGTTGCGTTTCCAGTCGCACACTAATGCCCCTTCGCCACGACACTCCTCGCTTTACTAAATTTATTAAAATATTTTCTACAGTATTAGATTAATATTAAAAAATTTGCATATCAAATAACTTATACATAATTCTGTTTGAAACAGATCACGGTAAATTAATTATTATGATAGCTTTTAAAAGGCAGTTGAATAAGCTTCAAGCTAATTACTTAAGATTTTCATAAATTAAACTAAAATATTTTTTTTACATTGTTCTTTTTTTTTACAATTGTATAATCTTATAACATTAATAATTTTAAGTTAAATGTACATTTTTATTAATAAGTGATTAAAAAGAATCATAGCGTTCATATTTCATAAAAAAGTCTTTACTGTATACAAATATAGTAAAGAGGCAATTCTGGCACTGTGCAATACACACACACGTGTGTTACACTGATAATGTTTTAAATATTTTTATATCTCTAATTAATTAAGACAAAGAACAGAGCTGAATTCTGCCACGGAATATGAAGTGTCCCAAATGTGGGTGGAATATTAAGAACGCAGGGTTTTTAAACTAAATACTCACTGCTTACCCTAAGTAATACGTGGGAAATGCGAGNATATATATATATATATATATATATACTTACTAACATTCACAATGAAAATGAAAAAGAAAAACAGAAAAACTACAAAGTCTACTACTTAGTAATGACGGACTTCTACAATGACTTATATAAAGGAGATCACAGACATTGTGTGTAGCGCCGCCGCGAGGTGCGCTGTATTTCAATTTCTTAGGAAATATTTATTTTTTTAAGAAATATTTATTTTCTTCAGCGAAAAATCTTCGGTATAGGTAACTTTTCATGTAATCTTCTATATTATACTTTATTGTACGTGCACGTATTGTTGAACTATTAAATAGGTGGTGATAAAAAAGAATAAAAAGTATTCTTTTGTGACACTCTGTATTTGTTTATTTTGCTTATTTCTTAATATTTTTCTGTGTCCATAAGTTGCACGGCGTTGAGTTCCGCAATTTAACATGCAATATCTCAAATTCAGCAAGGAAGTGGAGCAGGACGGATGACATGAGGCTCTCTTTATTTAACCTGCAATGCGGAAAAACGAAAAAAAAATCAACAAAAAAGATACAATAACAATAAATCAACACAATATTTTTACTATCTTATCCACTCGAGAGAGATGTAATAAACAAAGCGAAATTTAATCAAGTTTCACTTTATTCTCGAGCATCATATCAAGGGGTATAAAAAGTTAAGTGAAATATAAACTGTATAAGAGTTTCAAAAACAAGAATTAATTACGCGAGCGGAGATTAAAGCGAACTTTGTATAGGTGAGAAGGGGTTGCGGGGTCAGCGCGCCACCCTGAGGTACACCCACCCACTGCCGAGGAAGCCTATAGAGTATGTATTACAAAGCGACCGGGATACGACCTCTTCTATTTAAATTGACAGTAAAAAGCTGTTGGCCTTATTTAAAAAGAGAAGTTTTGTTCAACGAAATCCTTAAAGTTGTATAGCGTTAATTTCTTCAGTGTATACAATATTTTGGATTATAACTCAAATTACTTAAATATTTCAAATTAAATAATTAATTTAATAATAATTGTTAATAAATGTTAAGACACTTCCATTCTTCACTTTCCCGCGTATTCTCGAGGCATTGTGTGTTGAGTGGGCGAACTCAACGTTCTCTTTCTTGCTCTCAAGGAAGAAAATAAAAATAACTACTAATACCAGGAGATGATCGAACTCACCTCCATCGCGTTTACAGTCACAAACTTGTGCCACTGGGGATCGGCGGCCTACGCATATACGAGTATGTATAAGGAATTCGATTGCAATTACATAATACAGAAGAAAAAATATCTTATTTTAGTCATAGTTTACTATTACTGATAGTAAAACTAACCTTTAGTATTCAACTTTGAAATCCTTACTCTACGACTGTAATAAAACAGACATAGAATAGAATTTACTATCTCTAGAAGTAAAAATAATTCCAAAAGTTTACATTTCTGGGACCAAGTTAGAAAAACAGTGCAAAAATCCCAAGAAATATATGAGGACAAATAACTTAGCTTCGATCACCGTTCGGAACCGCGAGTTAAGCGAGTTAGTTTTAGTTAGAGAGAACTCCACGGATCCGCAAATAAGCTTCCAACTGAATTATGTTAATAGAATCGTCTGCAGTAATATATAATAAGTATTAGGAAATCGGTCAAGAGCACTGCTTCTACGAAATTGGGTTCAGTAGAGATTTATATAATAAATGGTTTGCCTTATTATTATTATTATTATTATACTACAAACATTGCCTTATAAGATAATAATAGATTCTTATAGTATATTTACTTTAGTACTTACAGAATTTGGCAGAAACACAGTGTCTTAACACTAGGTTCCCTCTGCCTACCCTACTGTGTGCTGCTGATTTATTTATTTATTTTACTTTAGTTATTACGGTTATATTTTTCTAGTTTTTATCTTGACTACTTTATTTAAGAAAAGATTGGAATCCTATTAATATTATAATGTGAAAAATTCGTCACAGATTTAGGAGCAACCTTACAGTAATATATAACTTAACACAACAGTACGCGTAGGTGACAATTTATGTAAAGATTATGTTTAATTTGTATACAATAAAACAAAATTTGTATGTATAACAAACAGCTATTTAATAGATCATTATGATCTGTTGAATAGTTTAAATGAATATAAAGCGATTGTGTCGCAGGGGCACAAGCGTGCACGTGCGACAAGACGTTTGTGGGTTCGATTCCCACCCGGGGCAATGAAATATTTATATATAATANTACAGTAGTTATCGGTATTTTAAGTAATTTACATTTTTCAGTTTTTATTTTTTTTAAATAAAACTATAATGAAATTCGGAATAAAACCCAAAAAAAATATACCTTGGGACCCTAGGCTAATACCATGCAAAAATTCATTAATTTCTGTCCAGTAGTTTTTGCGTGATTGACGAACAAATAAACAGACAGACAGACAGACAGACAGACAAGAATTCTATTGAGTGGTTTTTTAGGTTCTATAATCAACATATCAACCGACCTAATTTTTATTTTTTTTATATCTTTCATGTACAGAATTGACTTTTCTATCCTTTTATTATATATAGAGAAGAGATTATATTTTAATCTTCTCATTGAGTTCCACTCGAGAATTCAGCGGTAAGTGAGATAATGGGAACGGAATCTGCTACGTGTGGGATTCAGGAAAAAGCTAAAAAATAAATATAAAATTAACAATATAATACATAAAAAATATAATCCCCGTAAGCAATTACGGAACACTTTTGCAATGGAATAGCTGAAGCTCTTATATGTAGAGAATATATTTTTATGGTTTCAAAAACAACTTCGTCGTTCTTTCGTAAGTTTTTCTTTTAGATTTTTCTTGTGTAAATTCCATATTAATTTGATCTACTTCCGACTTAAATATATACGCGTTTATAATATTTATATTTTCTTTTTAAGCTTTTGATTTTAAATCAGTCATTTCTTGTACTAGCTTTTATGCCGGCGTGGCCTAGTAGTATATTGAAATGAATAACATGATGTATTTTAGTTTACAGCCTTTCTAGATCATCACCTATTGTCTCACACAATCACGCACATTTTAATTAATAAAATTATTTATATATTTAATATAGAAAATACATACTTGTACATGTTTCAAGTCATTTGAGCGTTTCACTTTCAGCGTGCGACTGGTAATGCGTAAGGTTGTGGGTTCGATTCCCAATCGAGCAAATGAAATATTTAATATTCTCATTACCTCGCTCTGGTAACGAGGCAAAGCGCGGCGTGGACTACCGCCATTCAACACGCAATGCCTCCAGAATTAGACAGAAATTGAGGAACGGAAATGTCTCAATGGAAACAGATTGTCTTAACACTAAGATCTCAATTCTCCCTTTCCGACGCTGCATTATTAAATTACTATATACGTAAGGGTTCCGTACCTCAAAATGCAAAAATGCAACTCCTATAGGATCACTTTGTGTTCCGCCTGTCCGTCTGTCAGGGCTATTTATCTCGACATCGCATGGAAGTATCAAGGTGAAATAATATCAATATTTAAGTCTATAACCCCTTGAAGCACAGAAAAAGGATCTCTCTCTCTCTCTCTCTAGTTCTCTTCTGGGTCAACGCAATCAAATATACGACTATTTATGCATCGTTTGAGCCACATTTGTAAAAACGAATATCGCTGCGTAATTAAAACTTATAGGGTACTTCCCGTGGACCTACAATTATGAAATTTGAATATGTCCGCATACTTAAATAAACTTTTATAAGGCGTACTTGTCGTTGACCTTCTCTTAAATCCTACAACTAGTGTAGAAGTCTCAGTGTGCGAGTCCGACTCGTACTTTATCGGGTTTTTTTAAATTATGAATAACCGTATTTATGATATAAACGCAAATTAATTAGCAGTTTAGTACATAGACATACATTTTTGACGTTGATTGTAGTGAATTTCTTATGTATCTTTACATAAAGCTCTCTTATTGAACCGAGAACAGTGTCTGATTGTAAAAAGACGGTCATGGGTTCGATTTCATCTCAGAGGAATGAATTATTTTCATTACCTTGCTTTGGCAACAGGAAAAAGCGTAACGTTAAGTTCTGAAAGTCTCGAAAAATGAGTAATGCGTAGGGACCTCCTTAAACCCTACACACCGCCCAATTTTCTTAACATTAGATTCCCTTTACCTAACCCTAATATACAGCGAAATAGGCAGACTAATAATCCTTATAATCCTGTGTTAAATGATAATGTTTTATGTTCCCCAGAAAACACTCTTATTAGTGGTTGAAAGCTCAACACTACGACCGATGAAAAATAGCACTATTCTACATTTCCATTTTCCCAAAACTAATTTCAACACTTAGAACTGAACTCTACACAAAGGCATCAAAATCCGCTTATACTTTGTAACTCGACGCTATAATACTCTAATAACAACTATGTTTAAGTCAATTACTATTTAGTTCAGTCGCTATCGAATCCTCGCGTCAAAGAAGTTCGAAGTTCGAGCAGTGCAAGATAAGCTTCACGCTGAAACTTTAAATAGTAGAATTTTAGTTTTTGTTAAGAAGAAAACTCTTACGACGTAGAGTAGTATATGTTTTTTGAGCTTTTTATATATACCTACATATATACAGGTTAGGCAGAGGGAGCCCAGTATAAAGAGACTCCGCTCTCCATATTCCACCAAATTCTGGATGCGTTGAGTGGCGGAACTCGATGCTATGCTTTGCCCGACACCAGAGCGAAGAAATGAAAATGAAAATATTAAATAGTAGAGTGGGAATCGAACGCGCACCTTTCGCGTTTACAGTCACACATTTGTGCCCCTCTTCTTATATGACTTAAATAAATCAGATATTTTGCAGAAGTACAGTATTTTGAATTCAAGACCTTTATGTATAATTCACGTGAAACTTCTTCCTCCTTAGAATATCTCAAACTTTACAAAAAAAATATAATTGTTATGTAACGGATATGAAAATTTAAGCTTCCTTTTTTATCCCACAGATAGCAGAGTAAGCGGAGAGAAGCTAGTTTCAAAACAATGTATTCTTCACTTTTATCTACGAACATCGGTACGCATTGAGTGGCGCATCACTATGCAACGGATATTCAAATGTTAATATGAAATATTTGCTCACCCAAAATCGCGAAGTGCATTTTAAAGAAATAAAAAAAGCTTAAATATAATTCGGTAATGCGCAATATAGAGTTCTTTCCTCTTCCTCATACGGAGGAATGAATCGTTACGAGACGTTTGGATCCACCGCTCCTCTCATATTAGACGAAATTGGAGAACGGAGTGTCATGAAACTACATAACCTGCTAGGCCGAAAAAAAGGGAACCCGGTTAAAACAAGACTAATGGAAGGGGAACAATAACACTAATAAAATGGTACATAGTACAAACAACACAACCTATCCAATCGACCTGTTACTATCAATGGCAGTTAGTTAGAGCCAGACCGTAATTGGACGAGTGAAGGACTGTGGTTCAATTTAATTATGTTTTCATTCCTCTGTGACATCGAGACGCCAAACTGTCGGGATAGAACTTCGTATACAACATTTTAGCTATATATTTAGGTATTATTAGACGTCAATATATTGAATATCACAATAAATTCAAAGGTTGTGAGTTTGATTCCTGTTCGGGGGAATGAATAATATTTATTGTTTCCCTTTGGTAAGATAAGAGCACAGCATTGAGTACCGCCGCTTGATAGCAATGTCTCAAATAAAGATGGAAAATGGACAACAGAGTGTCTGCATTATGTGAGAACATAATGTCGCGTTTTTGTCTTTGTACCAGAGCGAGGAAATTAATATAGCTCAAAGGTTCAAGTATGAAACGGAGGAGAAGGGGTCATAACACCCATGTTCACAATGTGTTAGTGCTAGACATGGGGGGAATAATGAGGGTATTGTTTTTACTTCGATACCCTGCAAAAACAGTATTAGAAGAACTCGAAGAAAAAGAAAATAAATTAAACGGGCGGAGAAGTGTTCATACTCTAATTATCACGTAAATAAAAACTTAACCCTCTGCAACTGACGTGGTTGACAATTCTGTAAAAAATTCTGAAAGTTACCATTTAAGAGAGATAGATAGAATAAAATATAATGTTTATTAAATATAGCAAGGGATCTAGTTCTGAATGATATGAAAACCTGAAAAAAAATAGTGAAGATGGTCAGAGGAGGCTTATAGATATCACTAGGGAGATTACAGGTAAGAATATCCTCTTTCCGGCACTATTTTATATAAATTTCTCCTAAAAAATAAAAAAGGAGACTAGATATTGTTTCCGTAATTGTTCGAAGTCAATTTTCCTTTGATAAATATCAAAAATAGATAATTTTGAGACTGTCTAATTTTGTATAGATATATCTAGACTGATTAAAGTAATAGTCAATCTTCCAAATATGTAATTTTATAATATAAATAAAGTTGATGTTGTAATTTTTTCTGTCATTAATGTTAAATAAGAAATTCTTACCGTAATTTATGTAAAGTCAATAAGCACTATTTAATTTTGAAAATACACAGAGGTTTCTTTCCTTAAAATAAATTTAGAAAAAATATAATAATAAACTAAAAGTTAAATAAATATAAAAAATATGTAGAGACCGTAGCGTTTGGCGCTCCGTTCTCTCTGACTACCCCGCAAGGGATAAAGCGTGAAGCTAAGTTAAGTTAAGTTGAAATAATTGGATAAATAAATTTTATAAAATATTTGTTTTTAAAAAGGTATCTCGAGGACTACCGCGTCAGTGTAATTGAGCCACGTCAGTTGCAGAGAGTTAAAGAAACAAGGGATTCAAAAAACCCACTTTGACATTGAAAATAAAGACATAGACACATAATGTAGATGAATAATGTTTATTTAAATCTTCAGGGATTGGATGATTTATCATCCATGTGTACGTTTGGCACATACAGCGTGTGCAAATATTGGAAACGAAAATATAGGTTCGCCCGCTTAAACTAGTGAATTATTTCCTTAATACACTGACTTACGTTCGTGTAATAATTTCGATTCTTAGGAATTCTAATGTGAAAATGATTAATATCTTAAGTTGCATTTTCGTACATTCCAAAAGAATATTCAATTGAATTTAAAAAAAAAATACTTTTCGATACTTACAACAAAATTATAACTGATCAGTCTGCACATGGAAGGTGTGTAAAAAAAAACGTTATTAGGGGTCGATTTGTCTGTTTGTCTGTGCGTTTGTTCACGCTAATCTCAGAAACGGCTTAGACCTTTTTAAGTGCAATTTTGTATTCCAGCAATCTTCCCTTAATATTTAGTATTTGTTTTATTTCAATTGGTTTAAATAAAAAAATGAAAACCAGATTCACTCTGTATCGTGCATATAGTAGGGTAGGCAGAGAGAACCTAGTGTTAAGACACTTTCGATGCATGGCGCGTTGAGTGGCGGAACTCAATTTTGCCTTGGTGCTAGAGCGAAGAAATGAAAATATTAATAAATAATAATTCATTCCTCCGAGTGGGGATCGAACCCACAACGTCGCGTTACAGTCACACTCTTGTGGCCCTGCGCCACGGCGGCGTCTAATACCTATATCGGCTTCACACTGTATCCCGTACAGAGCAGGGTAGGCAGAGGAACATAGTGTTAAGTCTCCATTCCTCACTTTTCGCTGAATTTTAGAGGCATTGCGTTGAGTGTCGGAACTGAACTCCGCGCTTCGTCTTGACTAATACCTATATAATTAAGAATGTTTAATATTTATAGTATTTTTTAGCATAATATTTTTTTTTTAGTTTAATAAATTTTAATAGATGCCAATAGTTATTACAACATACATTATTTTAGATATATTTTTTAAATCTTGTACCTTTTGAAACACTACCTATATTCTTATAGTTAATAAATTATTTTTTCAAAATAAAAAATAGTCTATATTTTCCCGACTGCTAAGGAAGGGTTATGTTTTTCGCGCGTATCTTGTATGTATGTATGTATGTATGTAATATTCTTTATTACCTCATATCTCCAGAACCGCTGAACGGATTTACATAATTGAGGTCTCGTTAGATTTGTATTAGCAGCCCAAGTGTTCTTAGATAGGCGACGTTAAAAAAAAAACAATCATGGCGGCTGTGCGACGCCATTGAACTTAGTGAGAAAAAAAAATTTTCGTTTCGAATACCACAATATGGGTATCAAATTCAAGAACGCAATACGAGAATTTCAAAAAAGTATATCATGATTATCATTACTATAATGAATACTAACAAAAAAGTGAAAAATAAAAGAATATTTAGAAAACCAAAAACCCGACTGTATAAAACTAAAAAGAAAATAAACAAGTCCAATAGTTTATTAAGATTAACATTCGGGACCTATAAGTAATTCTTCAATAAATAAAATCTTTACCAGGAGCCCCGCATAATTTAAAGAGGTCCCGACTTCTATACAAGAATCTCACATTCTTTATATTCTTTCACTATAATACGTAATTATATTCTTTAATGATTACCTTGTACTAAGACGGCGGCTCTGTTCCCGCATTTACATCTATGATATCCTGATAATATGTATGTGCCATAAAAAATAAGTCACAGTTGCTAATATATCGATATAAATCATAGAAATATTAAACATTGAAAAGGAATAACGCAATTATATTGCATTTTTTCTTTTTTTCGTAGTTGAAACGTATTAATATAATTGCACACAATTTATTTGTTTTGAGTATAATATTAAGTTTAATTCATATAAGTGTCGGACGAACCAACAAACCATACATAAAATCCAGCTTTTATAATTGTTTATTCACTCTTCTTACACACTATCCAATTATGTTTATATGTCAATGGCCATGTATCAAAGCGCAATTTGGCGGAAAGTGGGGAACGGAGTGTCTTAACACTAAGTTCTCTCTGACTACCCTGCTTTGTGCAGGATACAGCGTGAAGCTGCTTTAATTTTTAATTTTAATTAATTTTATTTTTCTAGCAAGGTCGTGAGGAGGAGCTGTTACAAGATATTAGTAAATTTTAAATTGATTTCAACCTATAATCATCGCATTTATCCATTCAATCGTATTTATTTGTATTTAGCCATCATTACGTAATTGTTCAACTTTAGGCTGTCTCCCGCATATAATAGGCAGAGAGTCAAGACATTACGTGTAAAGTGGAAAAACTTAATGTCAATATAATCAATTACTCAAGTGGCGATCTAACCCACTACAATCGCTATCCCATTAAAACAAGATAACCTCTCCATATTTTCTAATGTATATCAAAAGAGTTACAAACGGCTTTAAAATTATAAACATTTAATCCTATTTCCAATTAGGACGTGAGTATACATTGTATAGCGGAATCCTCTACTCATTTTACACTTAACGTGAGGATGCGTGAGGGAAATATGTATCTGTACATGATGTAAAAATATATTAAGTTTCAGTTTCAGTACTTCTTATTTGTTATTAACAAATAATTGGTACGAAGAAGCTACGTATATACGTATCATTGATTTAAATCTAGCGACCTGCTCAAGGCTTCGCCCACATCAACTATACAATTATTTACTTACCAATCATTTTATAGTCAATGTCCATGCATCGATCTAAAATTTCAGTCAATTCAATAAAATAATTATTTTGCAACAACTTTGTGGAACAAAATATTTTAGATTGATATATTTTTAGGGTTCCGTACCTTTAAAGAAAAAAAGAAACCCTTATAAGATCACTTTGTTGTCCGTCTGTCTGTCTGTCGGTCAAGAGCCTTTATCTCAAGAATGGTTGGAGATATCGATTTGAAATTTAAACCATATACTCAGATAATGGTCCAGTGATTTCCTGAAAATATCGTATTTCTTTCAAGGGCCCCACTTTCAAGTGAGCACGTATACTGTTTTAACTACATAATAGACTAATAGTCCTCAAAATTTCAGCTTTGGTAAAATGACGTATGTCTCGTTGTTGAATTCCACCTCTCAATATACAATATCTCCATCATCAAAATTGCGTGGTGGGCGGAGTGTCTTCACTAGTTTCCCCCTGCTTATCATGCTTTATGCTAGTTTAGTTCTCTTTGGACAAATTACGTGTTAGAGGTTCACCAAATTACACATAACATCTCTAAAGAAAGTGGAATGTAGAGAACGAATTGACTATCTCTCTAACAGGCTCATGAACATACAAATATGAAAAGTATTACATATAATATATTCATACCTAATTTAAAAAAATTATTTCAATATCGTGTCGTCCCCATCACGTCGACACAAAAAGACCTCGTCGCCCACAGCCTTCATTTGAGCTAATGCGCGGATGAATCACCGTCCCGAGTCCCGACCGTAGTAGACTGTAGCAACAAAACAATACTTGATTGTAAATGTATGATTAGAAAGCATCATGACGATGCCAGTGGTTTTGTTTTAAATTACACAAAGGACTACTGGGGATTGAAGAAATGATGTCTCTGTAATCAAATATAAGTGTAAGATTGAAATGTATTTTAGTGATTTTGGTTAATTTTTAAAAGCAGCTTCACGTGTTTTTATTGGTGGCCAATTGTAGCGCAGGGGCAGAAGCGTGCGATTGTAAACGCATCAGGTCGTGTGTTCGATTCCCACTTGATTAAAATAATTTTTTAATATTATCATTTCCTAGCTCTGGTAACGAAGCAAAGCGCGTCGTTGAGCACCGGCACATAACATGTAATGCCTCTAAAACTCCGCGGAAAGTGGTTAATGGAAGTATCTTAATGAGAACGGTGTATCTTAACACAAGATTCCCAGGTTCCCTCTGCCTATCCTGTCATGTGCGGAATACAGTTAAAATCTAAAAAATAATTATTATTTAATCTTTAATATATCATTTATATCAACAATATTAAGTTACACATTAATAAATCATTATAATAAGAATATTTTGTGTAACATTATATTTTTACCCTTCTCTAATAATAATTACTGAACTGGTAGATAGGAAGGCCGGTTTAGAATTTTCAAATATAATATATGTTTAGAAATTAATATATATAAAAGATAAATGCTATATTTTTGTAGTTAAATATAAATATATAATTTTATGTATATACTAGCGACCCGCTCGCGGCTTCGCCCGCTTGAATTAGATGATTATTCATNTTTGATACTTTGTTATTATGCAGGCATAGGAAAAAAAACAGAAACCTTTATAGGATCACTTTATCTGTTTGTTCGCCTGTTAAGATATTTTTTCTCAAAACGTTAAATTACAAAAAAAATATGCTTCTGCATTATGATAGTTTATGCATCCTCTGGCCATTTTTGTATGAAAAACATATACTACATGGACCTAAAAATAAAAATTTGGACCACCGAAGATCTCCCATATGACTGGAACAAAGATCTTCTAATAACTATGCTGAAGAATGGTGATCTCAACCACTGCAGTAGCTGGAGAGGAATCGCAAATCAGTGTCATCGGTTTTCTTCAAGGTCCTATTGTATAAATAGTTATAGCAGAATTTGAAACAGCCTGTTGGAAACCGTCCAAGCGCCCTGACTATTAAGCCATATGTTCTCATCAACCTACGTCGAAGTCGAGACGACTTATACGTTTGTTAAATTATTCGTGTAGTGGAAATTTGTCAAAATCTCCCAACAGATATGTTAACGAGGTCATGTAATGCATCCAAGTCTTCATCGATTGTTGCCTTAGACAGATCCTCTTAGGTATCTACTCGCAATATCTAATAAGATCTCCAATGTGAAACGTAGAATCTCTGCTCCGAGAGGCCAATTGGCCTTCGAATAAAGCGTCGCAAGTGAGCTTGGATTAGGCACACCTTAAAAAGAGCCGCTGATCACATTCGAATACAAGCCCTGGAATGAACACCTCAAGGGAAAAGAAATATCGTCCTAAGCACACTTGGAGGCGTTCAGTGGCAGCGTAAATAAAGGCAATTGGGCAAACGTGGTCCGAGGTGAAGCGAACTGTCCAGAACAGAGCGCAATAGTGGAGCACTGCGGAGGCCCGCAGCCCCACCTACAGAACACAATATTTCAAGTAAGTAGCCTTTCTAAATATAATACGAAATAATTTTTCAATTCGGACTTCTAGTTTTCGAGATAAGCACGTTCAACAATACAAACTCTTCAGTTATATAATAAGAGTATAGATATAAAATATATATTTATACTCGTAAATATTATAATTTTGAGTGATTTTATGTTAAATAGGTAAATTTCACGAGTGACTTACCCGTTGGGAGCACGTTGAAAGTCTATAGAAACTCATCGTTCGAGCGATTAAGCAGCTCGCGGCTCAGTGGGCTCTGAAATTCAACAAAACTATCATATTGCATCATATTAAATTTAACACGAACGCTTGGATTTAATTATTTTGTAATTAAATTTTCAGATAATAAATGTTATTTTGCCGTTGTCTTTTTTAGAGTTCCGTACCTTGAAATAAAAAAAGAAACCTTTATAGGATCACTTTCTCTGTTCATTCGTATGCCTATCTGTTCGTCTGTTAAGATATTTTTTCTCAAAACGTTAGATTACCGAAAAAAAATGTTAATATTTGCTATTATGTTTATATGTGAGGCGTAGAGGCACAAACTGTGACTGTAATCGTGACTGGTTGTAGGTTCGATCCCCTCTCGAGGAAATGAAATATTTATTTCAATTTATATTTCCATTTCTTCGCTCTGGTATCGAAGCAAAGCAAGGCGTTGAGTTCCGCCACTCAATACGCAATGCCTCCAAAATTCGGCGAAAAGTGGGGAACAGAGTCTTAACACTAGAATGAGGGACCCTGCCTAACGTGATGTGTGCAAGATGTATTCTAAGTCAACGCAATATGATCGTTTGTGCATCTATTCGCCCATTTTTGTATGAAATTCAAAACATATAGAGCTCTTTACGTAAACCTTAAAATAAATAAAATTGGTAAGAAGTAAAAAAATAGTGGGAGTTATATAAACGACCATTGCCGCGATCTGAAATGTCTTCTTTTATCGTAATATAATAAAAAAAAAATAAATTCTACGTTAACTATGTGAAATCGTACAAAGATAGTATTTTCTCTTTTCTTAAAGTTTCACAACGTCAATTAAAGCTCTTTAGAAGTTGTTAACAAGCTTAAAAATCATTGAACCGGATGTAGATAAAGGCGTATAAAGGCGATTATAATATAATATAGTAAGTTCTTTGATATTCGTAATTAGATATACTAAATTAAATTATCATACTAAATAAGGCTTTCATGATGTAATAATGAAATGTTATTTCTAGTGTTAGTATTGAGTTCAATTCTATAATATTTTAATTCTACGTTTACCTGAGTCTATAGTGTCAAAAAGGTATAGGTATGCGATACCATATATAATGTAAAATGCAACTTTATGATTTTACCCGCATAGCAGGTTAGGCAGAAGGAACCTAGTGTTGAATCACTCTTTCCTACGCATCACCCATTTTTGAGATATTGCGTGTTGAGTGTTGTCAAGCCAACGCAGCGTTTTGCCTACCAAAGTGAAAAAAATACATAAATTTATATACATGACCATTCCTCCTATTTAGAATCGAATCCACAATCATCACGTTTCCAGTCAGAAGTCACCCTATTGCGGCATGACGACCTCAATATTATTTAATCAAGTGAAGGCGTAGTTTTTTTATCTTAAAATCCCGCACATAGCAGGGTCTGGAAACTTAGTGTTAAGACACTCCATTTCCATTAATACACTCCTATTCCCCACTTTCCACCGAATCTTGGAGGCATTGCGAATTGATTGGCGAAACTCAGCGCCACACTGTGCCTCGACACCAGAGCGAAAAAAATAAAATATATGTGTTTAATTTCCTCGAGTGGGAATCGAACCTACAAATTGACGCGCTTACAGTCAAACGCTTGTGCCATTCTACGTATGATATCCATCCTATGTATACGTAATTATTGAATCCCCAACCATCACATACTAAAACAGACACTGTCATTGCGCCTATACGGTGTCATATTTTATTTGAAACACTATATAGAAACACAGTTGCCGGGGATTCCACGCGTGGAATAACGCTCAAAAGGAATTTTAATCGCGCTGTCCGTTGAAAATTCCTCTCTTTACAATGACGACCGAATATTTGATGACTGACGCTGCTTGTTTGTTACCAATGCTTTATTGAGAATTTCACATTCTCATTGCAACGCCCGAAATATTTTATTGCGAACGCGGCTCCAGCGTGTCCTTCGAAAGCATTTGGGATTTATAAAAAAATTACTTTGTTACGTATATTATGAGTTTGGTTAAAAATAGGGTAAGCCTTCGTAATAAAGTTTGTGTGGATATGGCTGGAATCTTATTAGAGGAAAGCTTATGTATGTATTTGGAATATTGTATGTATGTGTTTACTAATGAACAGACGCAAATAGATTTCAAATTTAATTTGTTATAAAAAAACATACTGTTATTCCACACTTAAGAACGAAAAATACTTTTTTAAAAAATATATAAAAATCAGAACGTTACGGTGGTTGAACCTGCGCCTTTTGGAAACCGTCCAAACGCTCTGACCACTAAGCCATGCGTTCTTAACTAGCTACGTCGAAATTCTTAAACGCTTGTTACAACTTATTTATGTTGTTAGCATCTCTGTAGGGTGATTTACAAATTTCCGTTGCCCAAAGATAATTAGTGAACCTAGTGTTAAGACACTCAGTTCCCCACCTTCCGCCGAATGTTGGAGACATTGCATGTTGAGTGGCGAAACTCAACGCCGCGCTTTGCCTCGACACCAGGGCGAAAAATGGAAATATAAATTTAAATAAATATTTCATTTCCTCGAGTTGGGATAGAACCCACAGTCGCTTTAACAGGCACAATTTGTGCCCCTGCACCATGACTGGCCTGAATATAAAATAAACATTATATTTCTGTTGTTCCAATATATTAAGTTTATTTTTTTAAGTTAAAACTTTAATGGTCTGTCGAAATATAGAAATAGGACCCTGAAAAGAGGATGGAAAGTGGCGAATGGAGTGTTCTAACACTAAATTTTTACTTTGTCTAACCTCCTATATACAGGACACAACACAAAAAAAATTAAATATTAGTATATATAAATGAAGCTTTCACCACTAATAATTAAATATTTAGACTGAATCCAAATATTTTTTGATACTTGGGAAAGAAATAACATTTATGACCATAAAATTCAAGGTATGCAGACATCTGAAGAGGATCCTTGTCTAATGTCAGTGTCCGTACACTGCATGCTCAAAAAAAGGTACATTGTACTAATTTTTTTAGTTTTAATGTTCTGTTTTCTTTGGCTATATTACTGTAGACCGAGGCGAGTCGGATCAATGGGTGAATCGGATCAATATAAGAAATTCGTTGATATTTTAAATAACCTGAGGCAAATAATTCAAACGTCTAGCGTCTTACTTCCCTCTCTCTCGCCTTTATTAGTCCTTTCGTCAACGGTAGTTTTTTGTTTCTTTGTTTACATCAGTGACAGTGCTGCTCGACAGCGATTGGATGGTTATTGGGTGTGTTACATTTTTGGCACTCATTTAAGGTACTTTTAATTTCATTACATAACTCTGAGGATATATGTTAAATTTTTGAGTGATATATCTTGTATTGATTTCCATAAGGCCTATTTTAAAATATGTTTTAGTTTGAAATCTTTAATATGGGGTTATCCGTATCGTTCCATCTGGGGCGAAGTGGATCATGTTTTTAAAATGTGGTATTTTATGTTTAACGTCAATGGTCCTTTTTTATTTTATTATAGATAGTTCATACGTACAAAAGAAAGACAAATGAGGGAGAGTAGTTCCAAAAAAAAAAAACTTGGCCGAAAGAATTACCCAACATCGAGCTGCTGAGATTTACAAATTATGATAATTTGTAAATCTCCATAAGCTTACAAAGAAGATTCACTATTTCCAAGGGAGTCATTAAGATACGTGGTGGACATTGGACATCATTAGATGAGAATATTAAGAAGATTTTACCTCAACGTTGACTGTACTTAGCGAGTCGTGGCTTCGGAATACCACCTTAAGTATTAGGATCTTGAATAAGTTGCTGCTGTTTTTTGAAAGATGGTGTTGCGGCACTCTGTGCATGGAATTTCGTACGGTAACAAATCACCAAAGTAGTACCATATGTAACCTCAAATTATAGTAGAATAGTGTTTACTACAGTGTCAACTACATATTTATTTTCCCTTTGTGAAATGTGTACTTTTGTGCCAAATAAAGTGTTTTTGCGGGGAATTTTATTGCACTGCTTTATTCAGAAAAAATCTGCAGCAGAAGCACACAGAATTCTCGTTGAGACATATGGTGACAATGCTTTGTCGAATACAACGTGCAGAGACTGGTTTAGGCGCTTCAAAAGTAATGATTTTGACCTTGAAGACAAAGAGCGTTCTGGAGCACCGACAAAATTTGAAGACAAAGAATTGGAGGCATTGCTTGAAGAAGATCCATGTCAGACGTTAGTAGAGCTCGGGAAAACGTTACAAGTAGATGCGTCAACAGTTTCAAAACGTTTAAAAGCGTTAGGAATGATCCAAAAGCAAGGGCATTGGGTGCCGTATGAGTTGAAGCCGAGAGACGTAGAACGACGTTTTCTCATGTGTGAATTGTTGCTTCAACGGCAAAAGAGAAAAGGTTTTCTGCACCGTATCGTCACTGGGGATGAAAAGTGGATTCACTACGACAATCCAAAGCGAAAAAAATCGTGGGGCATGCCGGGTCACGCATCAACATCGTCGCCAAAACCAAATATCCATGGTTCTAAGCTTCTTCTCTGCATTTGGTGGGATCAGCAGGGCGTAATTTATTATGAGCTGCTTAAACCTAATGAAACTATCACGGGAGCTCGCTATCGACTTCAGTTGATGCGTTTGAGTCGCGCTCTGAAAGAAAAGCGGCCACTATACGAGCAGAGACACGACAAAGTGATTTTATTACGTGATAATGCTCGGCCACATGTGGCAAAACCAGTCAAAACTTACCTGGAAACATTTCAATGGGAAGTCCTACCCCACCCGCCGTATTCACCGGACATAGCCCCCTCCGATTACCACTTGTTTCGGTCGATGGCGCACGGTTTAAGCGAGCAGCGCTTCCATTTTTTCGAAGAAGCCGAAAAATGGCTTGATTCCTGGATTGCCCCGAAAGATAAGTCGTTTTTCCGACGGGGGATTCAATTGCTACCAGAGAGATGGGAGAAAGTGGTCTCTAATGATGGACAATACTTTGAGTAATGTCATTGTAAGCATTATATTTTAAATTAAATTTTTTTAAACAAAAAAAAACAGCGATAACTTATTCAAATAGTTTGTAAATATGCGTTTGAATTCGCAGAATATCAAAACATTTTTTTTTCTAGTTTACGTCAAAAAATTCAATAGAGACGTTGGAAAAGCTTGTTAAGATTAGTGGTGGTTCCACGAAAATGGAAGATATTCATCAATTATTATTTCAACGTTTTTGATGATTGCAACGATTATACTATTATAAACTTTGCGATCATGTTCGATCCTCTTCGCCCCACAAAATGGAGTGAATAGGATATTTTTGTCTTGTGGATTTTGTGTTAATTATTTGGAGAATTCGTGAGTAATCTAAGTTTTGTTATGTTTTTACATAGTTAATGATTGCTATGTAGCACTTATGTAGATAAGTCAAGCGGGTAGGATGGCATTTCTCTCTTAGTGCTCCGTTTTTGTGCTCCTGATCTGATACCGTTGATAACGGACTTATTCGGCACTCTTACTGTTTTCATTCGGCATAGTTTCAGACTCGTAGAAGAGCGCTCTTATCAATAAAATCCCGAATTTACACGTTAATTACAAAAACCGAATTTGACTTCTCGTAAAGCCGCGCCCAATATTTCAACTTACAACAACAACAACAACAACCTTAATGTTTCAGCTAACTGCCAGCACCATGAACATTTGGAAAGCAAGCCCATATCTTAGGTACTGGGTAAACTATATATTTTTAAACATTTTATTTTTCCGAGTTGGAATCGAATTGACGTCTTTTCAGTCACAAACTACGCCACTGCACCACATGGCTTCAATAATATTAATTATTATTATTATTCCCATAATATGACTATCCAATATAAAAATAATTTTACAACTCAAACTAATACTTCTCGAGATTCAGTTCAACCAAACAAACTATTCAGGTTTATAATAATAATATGAAAGTATAAATAAAGTCATAAATAAATATATTATATTCATTGGCCATCAAAATTCATAACTTTTGATCGCAAGTGTACTGCAGGTAGGTATGATAGGAGGGAATCTCTTAAAAACTGCCTGTGATGGGGCAAATTTGTATCTAAAAGGAAGCACCTCTAGACGAGTCAGCGAATATAAAGCCGGAATACTTTAGTTTTATTGGGGAAAGGATATTATAACCAATATTTGATCCGAATATGTTTAATAATATATACATACATATATATGATATGTATGTATATATTATTATATATATTCTAACATGTGAGGTCGTCGTGGTGTATGATGTGACTGTAAGTGCGACAGTTGTTGTTTCATTTCTCACTCATGGAAATGTATTGTTTTCTTTTTTCCCTCTGGTATAAAGATAAAGCGCGGCGTTCACTTACGCCACGCAACACACGCAACGTCTCGAACATTGGTCAATGATATAAAATTCTCCCACAAGAAAATATTAGTAGTCCCTGATTGAATAAAGGCAGGGAAACGACAATATTTTAAAAACTTCTTCTAAATAAACTACGAACATACAACATCCTCGTTTAGTCAAAAACGCCACTATGCCACAACGACATTAAAATACTTTAATTTAGTAAATACCAAGGGTCACAGTGTTAGATTTAGAAGGCAGTTTCACCACCCTGCTTCAGACGGGATTAGACGGACTTAGAACGAAGCCTGAAGATTTTCCAATTCACTCACTCGAATAAAGAGGCTTTACGTAGCCATGTAGCTACGTATCTACTAGCCTGTAACGTAACGTAAGCACGATTTGAGCTTTTTGTTTTTCAGTTTATATTGTACTGAGCTTAGCTGAGCTTATTACAACTGTTGAGTTTCTTATGTACATATATGGTATGTTGTTGATGACTTGTATTTGGTAAACTAGGTCTTATCTGAGCTTTTGCCCCCTTGGTTAGTTGGAAACAAGTAAAACTTATGTAAGAAGGTGTGCTGCAAAAATTTATTCTGTCCACTTCACGCTGTATCCCTCATGGGGCAGGGTAAGTAGAAGGAACCTAGTGTTAAGGCACCCCGCTTCTCAATTTCCGGCTAGTTCCGGCATTGCGTGTTGAGTGGCGGAACACGGCTTGCCTCGTTCCTCGAGTGGGGATCAAATTCACAATTCTTTATAATGTAAATGGCTTAAAGCTAAAAAAAATTGCTTCACGTAAATTAGAAATATTTTTTATAAATATATCAAGGTATGGTTTCATGAAATTCCTTTTATCTCTCCCTATTATTTGTTCCTTAAACTTCATTTGTCGGTGAAAATTGTATTGTGTTGAAGTAAAGCAATTGTGAAAGTGTTGATTGTCTTCTCTCTTGGAACAAACTACGCGATGGAAATAGACAGCGCGTCTTGAAATACAAGGAAAACCACTTCATTATGTGTTCGTTTTATATATTTTGTTGGGATTTTGTCATTATTTGAACGCTTATATATACCTATACATATTTTATATTTATGCTACATTCCACATATAATGGGATAGGCAGAGAGAAGCGAGTGTAACGACACTCCGTTTTCTCCATTTTCAGCAAAATTTTTGACACATTGTGTTTAGAGTAGTGGCTCTCAATGCCACTTTCTTTCTTATTACAAGAGGGAACTACGAAAATAATATAGACTTTGAGTAGTAATCGAATATACAAACACCATATTTACAGACAGACTCTGTGTCACTTCGCCACACCGGCCTTAATTCCATTCTCTCTGTAAATTTATAAATAAATATGAAATTTAAATTGAAATTAAAGTGGCTTGCGGTTTTAATAACAACATTGGTGTTCAGAAATGGTTTAAACGCAATCGTGAATAAAACCGTTCATTCATCTATTGTGGTTACAAAAAAAATTGCATACAATTTTTGTTCTTTTAACACGCTTTTATTAGATTTACATACATATACCTATCTATACATATGTATTTAAACTTAAGAAACTGAATAAAGACCCACTTCTAATAATTATTTGATTCTGAAACTGGGCAGTCATACTTAGCTTAGATGACAATATAGTGATACGATTTCATCGAGCTGATCTGATGATGAAACCAGGACATGAACAGTGGAACTTTTCAGAGATTACTAATAAGCAACTCAAGTTTAGGTTCAAATAATTTATTGATCCGATTACAGAGCTAAGACTAAATATATTAAATATATTTTTAGCTTCACGGTGTATCTCGTGCATAACAGGGCAGCCAGAGGGAATCTAGTGTTAATAAACTACGTTCCCCATTATACGAAGAATTCTCGAGGCATTGCATGTTAAGTATCATAACTCAAAGGCGCACTTTTTCTTTTTACCAAGGTAAGGAAATGAAAATATTAAATTTCATTCCCACGAACGGCAATCGAACTCACAACCATCGTGCTTACAGTCGCACACTTGTGTGCCCCACAAGAGGGGTCTTGTGGTCATAACTTTACATGTTTAACTAATAATCATAATCAATACCAGTAAGATCGTTTGGTTGCGATCGACGTGTCTAACGTGAATAGCAAGACAGGTAGAAGGAACCTAGTGTAAAGAGACTGAATTTTTTTATTAAAAAAAAAACTAATTGCTTAATTTCCAATAAAAAAAGAATAATCAGAATCGATTGGCGTGATATTGAGTTATTCATCTATTTATCGCGCACATGCCGAATGCAAATTTAAGTCATATATGATTTTCTCATAGATACAATTGTCAACAATGGACCAAAAAAATGGCTGCATTCGGGAAGCACTAGCTTTCAAATAAAAAAAATCATCAAAATCGGTTTACCCTGTCAAAAGTTCTGAGGTAACAAACATAAAAAAAATAATACAATCGAATTGATAACCTCCTTTTCTTACAGAATTCGGTTAAAAAATAGAATAAAACAAGTAATAAGGTTTTATATTTTAATGATCATATTTCCAGTTCGTTATTTACAGAAAACTATCTTATCAATAGAGGCAGTGACCATCTTTACATAACATACATATACTCGTACATATAAGTATTCGAAGTTAAGAGATTGACATTGAAAAGGCCGTAGTCATACAAAAAATTAACAAACTAAAAAAAAGTTGCCAAATTATCGCTTTTATTATGGTTAGTAATATGTTTGTTTTTCCATAATATGTTTAGAGATGATTCGTGGCGCAGAGGTACGAGCGTGTGACTTTAAACGCGGCAGGTTGTGGGTTCAATTATTATCGCTAGAAGAAATGGAAGATATATATTATCAGTTACTCAGCGTGAAGCTAAAAAAAAATTTTGTATTTGACTAAAAATTGATTAGAAAATAATATAGGATGTTGTTTAAACCTAATAAAACTGAAATCTTATGTTCGTCTGTTTGCATTCAATGCAAAAGTGTGGACTTTGACTAAAACTAAATCAGTTTAAGCTATAATCAATAATAAATAAAAAAAATACTAAAATTCCTTTTGCATGACCATGTCCAACCCCGTTGTATATACAATAAATAATAACATATAGAAATTTATATCTAAGTTTAACTAAAACAGCATCAACTTGCATTTAACTTCGGTTCGTATTTAATGGATAGATAATAGAATTTAAACATAACTACGTTATATATACTTAAACATGGTATAGTTATCATAATATTGATATTTTTATCAAAAATCTAATAAAATTGGTTAATCGTTTGTAGCGGAATATTAAACTTCACTGCAATTCAATTATATTAAGTAAAGAAATACCTAAGAATAGTATACAAATTTTAAAATAATTATGTACAAGCTGTATAAAAAATTGGCAGTTATGTTATTTAAATTTGTAAGCTAAATAGTGTATTATAATATGTTGTGCGATATTTGATTAAAATCATAAAAAAAGTAAGTACTGAGGCCAGTCATGGCGCAGACGCGCAAAGTGTGACTGTACGCGACTGGTTGTGGGTTCGATCCATACTTGATGAAATTAAATATTTATTTAATCTTATACTTTCATCAGCTTCACGCTGTATCCCGCACACAGCAGGGTAGGCAGAGGGAACCTAGTGTTAAGACACACCGTTCCCCACTTACCGCCGGATTCTGGAATATTGAGTGGCGGAACTCAACACCGCGCTTTGCCTGGACACCAGAGCAAAGAAATGGAAATGTAAATTTAAAAAAATATATTAAATTTTTTTCATTTATATTTTAATTTCTTCTGCGTTGTATTTTTTTTTATTAAAGACATATTAGGAGTTATCTTGATGTTTTCATAATTTTATGAAGTGTACGTATAATATAGAATTTTAAATCTTAATAGTCCTAAACGGGAGAATAGCATTTTAAAATATTACAAATTAATTGTTATAATCAATACATATACCATAAAAAATAAGGTTAATTATAACATGTACAATAATAAAAATTCTCACAAACATTGAGCATTTGTCAAAAGTTGATATAGTTGATAAGCGTTACGACTATTTCTAAAAATTTGTAAATGAAAAAAAAATATAGCTGATTAATAAAAAAAAAGATTAGTACGTTTAGCATATATCAATATACATATATCAATATACATACATCATAATCATTTTCATATTAATACAAACAGATCAGCCAAGTGCGAAACAGACTTACGTACAGAGGTTTCTGTACCATTATCTATAAAAACGGCAAAACAAATTTTGTTCTATGGGAACCCCCTAAGCATTTATGTAAATCTGTTTTTAGTGTTGTTACAGAGAAAACCGAAATATAGTCTGGTGACAGACGGACAGATAGATTGTCAGTCAGCAAAGTCTTAGCTGTCTAGTAGTAGTCTTAGCATCCAGTTTTAACATTTGGGTAAGGAATCGTAATGCCTGCCTCATAGGTACATACCAAAATCTTAGCCATGCTTCAGTATTTTTAACTTATACACAATGATCTTTTAAAAAGCTCTTCAATTTCGATTTCAATTTAATTAAATACAATTAAGTTTTATATTTAAATATATTCTTAATAAATAGGCAAAGAGAACCGTTCTCTGTCCAATTTTTAGTAGATATATTTCATTCCTACGCTACACTTTTTTAGCTTCACGCTTAATTCCATATACAGTGGGGTAGGTAGAGGTTGACCAGTGTTATATACACTCTCCAAATATTTGAGACGTTGCATATTAAGTGGCGAAACACAACGCCATCCTTTATCTTTTTACCAGCGTAAGGAATTGAAAACTCCTCAGCCGGAGTCGAACCCACAATCGTTATATTTACAGTAAATTACTGCAATACGAGGTCCTCTGTATCAAAAGAAAATAAAAATAATACAGACAATAATATATTAGAAGTGAGAATCGAATTCACAAATTCCATATATTTATACTATCCAATAGCTTCATGATGCTTTCACACAGTAAATTTATTAGTAAATATTTAAAATAATATTATAAAATATTGTCTAAAGTAATACTTGTACTTACTTACCAACATCCTACCTTAACGTATCTACTATATGTATGTATGTATATTCTATTCATTATTTATCAATAACAAAGTTGCTTATCAAAAAAATACATTTTTCATTTTTTTTCCAATAATTTTGTTTACATTTTTTGTGTTTTTTCCATATTATTATCATTTATTAAATCTGAAAATATGTTCCTAACAATATCCGAATAGGCCGCGAGTAATTCGAGTCAAATACAAAACGCTTTTAGGGCTATTCATTTTTTGTACTTCCGGTTGCTAAAAGTAAAAAAAATGCTGTACTGTCTGAAAGTAATCCAAAATCCATGCTAGCTATGAACCATAAGTACAGTACTTTTACTGCACTACCTCATATAGGGCATTCGATGCATATTGAGTTTTAGGACTAACCTACACGATGTAAATTTTAAGGCCCTATTTGTAATGTCACTAAAAGTAGTGTAATATAATCTTAAAATTACTGCTTAAGATTAACATAATATTAATATACAGTCATATATAGAATGTCAACAGAAAATGTGATTTGTAAAATTAGATATTGGAACCTACCATATAGAAATATCTAGTGGGGTTATCAGCAAATATAAAAAAAAATACATGCTTTTTGTCACTTTTTTATATTTGTTTACAACAAAATTTTAATAAACATGACGTATGACGACACCGGAAGTATAAAATCCGAAATAAACGAACCCGGAAATTCAAACGTATCCTATCACTAACTAAGAGCTATATAACAATTTAATTTTATCCTAAACGCTTGGCAGTCTTTATTGTCGTTCGTCTCATACGTGTATCGTGAAGTCTCTACGCTCTTGTTCCTGTCGTTGTTGATATCTGAAACAAAAGTTAATTAGTTACATATTTATATAGTTGTGTTAATATTTTTTTAAAAGTCAATTACTAAACTTTTTCAAGGATGTCGTAATGCAGCCGCACAGCGTCTGACTATAAAAGCGATTGTGGCTCGATTCCTACTCTGTGCAGTAAATATTTTCTATTTCAAGCTTTGATAAGAAGGTAAAACGCGGCTGTTAGTTCCACTACTTAGCAAGTCTTGAAAATAGGGCGGTGCGTGGGAACCGAAGTGTAAGTAAAACAAACAGCATTACTAAGCAGTAATTTGGTATTGTAGTAAGGTTGTTGTAGCATTAGCTTGACACGGACTTCAAAATTACAAAATCTTATTCTAATTATTTTTTTTAACAAAATCATTTTTTTTTTACTTTTTATTAGTTCGTTACTTGAAGTCAGTTTTTTGTTCTAATTTATATTGTAATGCCTTAGTTTAAATGCGTTATACTTTTACTGTAGGCATCTGTTGGAGAATCCTCATATCACATAAAAGCGACAAAAAGATAAGCAGGGGAGCAATAACGTAGTTCCGCAAATTTACCACAGATGGCGATGGATGTTGTTAAATTTGTAAACAGTGCAAAAATATTTTTTTTTGCTTACATGAATGCACTTTCCGCATAAAGTATGACAACCTGAGAGAATTTGGTTATTAAAACTCTCCGTTATCTACTTATTACACCCATAATTGGACATTATAATTATGTTGCTAGCCAAAGCTAACCTGACACCGCGTTTTTTTTGCGAAAGCGCAGAAATTATATACCTATAATGAATAATGTATAAGTCAAATATTTTGTAAATTAACTTTATAAGTCATTTTTTGTAAACCTATCTATTTGTTAGAATAATAACAAAACTATTTTTTTAAGCAACTAGCTTAAATATTTAAAAGAAGAGAAGAAATACAAAAGTATAAATTTTGTCAAAAGCAATATTGACCAAGCACACAATTAAAAAAAAATCTAAATTATTTTGCAAAATAGAAAAATTAACAGCTGAGGCTCCTTCTCATGGTTTAATAGATTGAAGAATGGGTGATTAAAAGCAAATAAGTAAAAAAAGAAAACGAATGATGATAATTGAACGAGTGAAACAATCAATGAATGAATGATTGAATGATAATACCTCGTAGTGTTAGGCGCGTGGTGTCGTCGCGGTCGTCGTCGTGATTTGTCTCGCGACGCGCCGCCGCATGACTCCGCGCTAGAGTCAGTCACTGTACGGAAGACTTCTTCTGCTGAAAGGATATTACAGTTTTACTAATTTTTGTGGTTTCGCCCACGTCGTCTACCAAAAATGAAAAAGAGTAATGTATAATAAATAACCGAACACAGAGAGTTAAATACATCGAAATAAGGGGCCGTTCAAGTATTACGTAAGCACTGTAAGGGGGCGGGGGGTCTAGGTTTGCTTATTTCTGACGTGTTCAATGAAATATTTTTAAGAGGATTGCTTATTATTAATGACATAGGGGACGGGGTGGGGGGAGGGATTGGGGGGGTGGGTCAATAATTGCAAAAAAACTGCTTACGTAATTCTTGAACGGCCCCTAATTAATGTGATGTAATATAAAAGACTTCCTCGATGAATGGACTACCCAACATAAAAATAATTATTCTATCTAAATTGTCATAACGCAGAAAATGGAGTGTCTTGATACTATTAAGAAGAGTAAACAGATATACCTTAGTGGTAATATAGTTTGGCCTCGAATTTCTGTCCATTTCAAGATTTTCCATGTTGTGCATTCGACATTTTTCATTAATTATTTTCAAGAACTCTTGTTTCAAATATAAATAAATATTTATAATGAAATGTTTTATTAAATAGCATGATTTTTTCATGTATCGCAATGCTGGCAGAGAGAACCTAGTGTCAGAATACTTCGCCTACGCATTTTTTTATTTTGTTTATAATACGAAATTTTTAAATACCTTTATTAGTCGCGAGTGGCATTCGATAAGCCGCTGAACTACACTCAGCGCACGGCGACCCGCTGGAGTCGGAGTCGGACTCCGCGCGACGCACCATCAATGTCATTGCTCGGGAGAGGGTGTATTCGTCTGTGAATTATTGATATTTTATGTGAGTTTTGTGTTAAAATATATATGTAAGATTTGGAAAATTGATAAATTTTATAAAAATCTAGGGTAAAAATATGGTGTGAGTGTAAAATTATGTAGTCAAAATTATTTCATATAAATTCTTTACACAAATTTAAAGATTAGCTGTGTAACAATTCAGAAAACCACAAGTTGATCATCATTATTATAGTTAATGCTGACAGTCCACCAAGAGCCATCTGCATAAAGAGAAAATTGAAGTTGTCGATAAAATATATACAATAATATAATTACTCTTTATAATACCACAACACAAATTAAATATTATTTTGAACTCAACTAACATTATAAATATTAAAGTTTTTGAGGATGGATATTTGTTCCACTTTAACACAAAAAAATCTATACAGAATTAGATAAAACTCTACAGTGATGTAGCTTGTATATCGGAATAACTCGTAAGCTACAATTTAGTTAAAGATATTTTATAATTTGGCTATAATAAGTTTAAACGGGTGAAACTTTGTGTAGTGTCCCTAGTTTTAAATATAAATAAATAGTATACCAGTATGCGCAGGTGATCTATGCGTGCCTCTAGGTGGTGCCGCAGCTAAGGGTGCAGGTTCAGCTCTGCCGAATGTACGTAGTGTACCTCCCCCCGCTTCGCACCCCACACCGCCCCCACCTGTAGTTGTCGACCCACCGGACATGCTGAACGTTGCGTACGGACTGATCTCGTACATTTCTGGTAACAATTACATGGAGTGTTAATATATTGAATATACGAGTATCGCAGTTCTGTAAAAAAGGATGAGCAAAGGCCTCAAATTATTTATGAATGACAGTTGTTCTTTTGAAAATAAACAAAAGCCTATAAATAATATTAAATAAAATGATAAATAATAAGAAATAATATTATAAAAAAAATCCATACCCATGAAAAACTAAAAATGAATTTAAATCAATGTCAATAGAAATACTGAATATTTACAACTTTAAAATCATTTTATAATCGATACATACATAATTAAATTATTCCTTTTAATTCTAAATGTCTTGCTATAAGAAGGATTAACAGCCGGGAACTATCTAAGCATCATCTCTTTGAGGAAATATAATTGGAAGTAGCGATTGGGTCCCATTTGAAAAGCCTCCTATTTTATGATTTAAGCTCCGGTTAAAGCTGTGGAAAATATAAGAAATTACAATATACCTTGTTGTTCCTTTTTATTAGTATGCTTTATAGGCGAGGACGTGTACACTTGCTGGCAGTTCCTTCTATTATCACGCTTTTCTATTGATTTATCCTCTTCGGGTGCTCCGCTCTGTTCATAGCCTTTTCTGAAGCATAATGTATTAATACTGTAAAAAAAACACGGATTATTAAGCAACTTTCCAAACTTAGTTGTATTAAAAATTAGCTTAGCTAGAAAATTAAAAAATATTTAATGCATTAAAATTATGATGGAGTTTAGAAGTATCTGACGTACCCAAGATAATGTCATATCGATTAGGTTAGATGGAGGGATTTGAGATCTGTATTCTAACCTGCTATGTCGGGTTATATTTCCAGAAAGTAGAAAATGTCTCAACACATAAATATATAAATTGATGAATATATGGACTTTTTTTAATTGAACAATGTTTGCTACTTTCTTATATTTGTAAACACAGAAAAAGGACCAACCTTTTGCAATACAATTTCTTATCTATGCTCTGCTCAATTATGCGCAGTAAAAATTACTGCACATAATTGAGCGGACTCTTACTATTATGGGTAAAAACCCATTCTATCAGAAAATATAGAATTAGGCAAAGACTAAGCCATTACTATTTCATATATCACCTTCGTTTATAAGCCAATCCAGATAACAAAATTAAAGCCAGCAATAACGCGGCGCCTGCAGCGATTAACGCAGCGCTACCAGGTGTTGATGTTTCTTCACCACCTGATGGAAACTGCGCTGGGGCAGGTATACGTTCTGTGAAATATAATACAACAAAATAAGAGTAAAAAATTGAAAATAAATTGTCAATATATTCTCTTTACAAATATTATATCTATGAATGGAAAAGATTTTTTTTAGCTGCATGATCTCGCATGTTGTAACTGATTCCTCGAACATCTTTAAAGTTGACGCTATAACAGTTCGCATAAGCCCATCACGTCAGGCTTCGCGACGTCAAGCAACATTCAAAATTGTAATATTGATCAAAGTCCACTTTGATCCACAGTATATGTCGCCCCAACACATATTTTGCCTTTATGAGAAATTCGATCATAAAAAATCGTGCCATTATAGTCTTCAAATTATTATATAATATTATATTTGATATAATATATATTTGGTACGAGCCATTATGTGCATCATATTTATTTGTACCGTAGTACTTAAGAGTTTGACTCGACCGCTGCCTTCCTATTGCCACCCACTATATATATGAAACGACAGTTGCAACACTCGGGACGACAATAAATGAACTAGTCAAAATTAATATAATATTAAAAATATATAGATTATATTATTAATAATAAACTTTTTTATTTATGTGTATATGTAAAAAAAAGATGCATGATCTTTTTTTTAATATATCATACCCAACGTACATACTGTTACAATGTAAAAAAATGCCTTACCACCATCTTCAGTCAACGTTGAAAAATAATAGGTAGCGGTGGAACTTCCCGCTGTACTCAATGCTACCACTTTCAAATGGTACCACGTCCCTGATAGCAAGTCACACATTGTAGTCGGATGAACATCTAGAGACACTGTCTCTGATCTCCATACAGTGTCTTCGAAGCTCTTGATGGACACCACAAAGTGTATTAGAGGGCAGTTATTACTATCCCAAGTTAGGAAGTTGAGACGTACGCAGGTACTGTTGCTTGAGATTAGGTGTTTTTCTGCAGCTGGTTTTGATACTGTAATGAAAGAAGAATTAAAGTTTATTTTTATTTATTTAATTCTTGCAGAATAAGCAACCAACCAATGCTTTGATTTTTAATTAATAGTTTCTACTATGATTGCATTTCTTTTTACTTATATGCTGTTTGCTTATTCTGCTTATCCTGTTAAATCTTTAAATTGTATGACATATCTGATAGAATATGAAATAGGACAGAAAAGAGCTAGGTAAGTATTATTGTGAATTTGAATATTGCAAAAAAAACCTAGTTGCCCTAGGTCAAATTTTGCCTCTAATACTGCTAGTTAACTTACAAGAAAACATACTTTCAAGAACAGAATGGTTTGTGAATTGTTTGGTTTTTGTTATCATAAATAATTATTTTAAATTTTACCTCCACCGCTAGTAGCCACATTCAGAGCTTCACTCGGCATCGACTCTCCTGCACTATTACGTGCTATAAGTCGGACTCTATACGTCGCCCCACATTGTAGTCTACGCAGCGCGTGCGTTCGCGATGTGCCGTGTAATTCTATAGATTGGTAGGGCTCTGCGCCTCGTGCGTATTGGAGAGTGAAACCTGGAATTAAATATGTATAATTTTATAAGGATCATTAGCTATTTTTTATATTTTTAAGTATTATTCCACATAAAGGATATAAAATGTTTTAAAATATATTTATAACAACTTGAACGTAGCGGGACTCGAAACCGAGGCTCTTTAAATGTAAATGCATGCTCAGCTTATTAAAAAAAAAACAAATTTTAATATTGAATAATTATAATTTGTCCTCAAGTTAATACTAATAAGTTAAAATAAGTCCTCACTTTAATGGTTTTTTTTTCTCTTATTTTATAGCAATTCGACCTTAAGTGCCGTCACTTAACACGCAATGCCTTGGGAGTGCCCAGCTATATGTAGGATATGATGTCAAGCAAAAAAAAAACGCTACAATCAGAAACATTTTATATAATTTTAAAACTAATAAAAAAAGCAAAAATCCTTCAAGAGGTATGGGATCTCGAACACAACTAGTAACCCAAAATAGTATAACAATGTAGAGACAACATCAACTGCAGCGTGGTGGGTATCAACACTACTATCCTCAAGGACTAGAAGAATTCCAAATTAACAAGATAGCATCAACCAGGCGAGTGCAACACTAATAATACCCAGTCTCGGTGAGATAGGCTCCCACGAGCCAATATAAATCCGAAAAAAAATTGTACTATATATATTTTTTTCATACCCACTATATGATTAATGTTTTAAGACAATACCAGTAAAATCAGTGCAATCCACCCATTAGCCTCAATCTTGGCGTGACAGTGTCGACACAAACGCCGCTCCCACAGGTAAGGTAAGTCCCAAAAATTTCTTTATATACGCACCCATGATTCCTGAGCAGTCGTCTCGGTCGCTGGTCGTCTAAGCTGGGCCTCCCCCGTGCAACCGAGGGTGTCACAGTGGATTAACCGCCCAGGCGGCAAATGCTTATCACTTGCCCCCAATTTCCTTCCCTAGTCCCAAAAGAGACAATTTCCCCCGGGCCAGTGGCCCAACCCAAGGACAGAGATGCGCGGCGGAAGAAACCAACGGCCAGAGGGTCTTACCCTGACGCCGTATAGCTTCTTCCCGACCACACAAGAGAGAAGATTGTTAGATATACGTACCCATTACATCACTAGCATCCCACGCCAGCATTAAAGATGCGGGCGCAGCGCCCGTCAACCTTAGTCGTGGCGTTGCGGGCGTCGACATCACACGTAGTTCAAACGTTCCGCGCTCCTCGCCCCAAGGATTGCGTACTGTACATGTATAGTTGTCCGACATTGATGGGTCTAGCTCTGGAAAAGGAGATTGTTATATTAGATATATTTGTTTTTTAGTTTTAGCTATATCCCGCAAATAACAGGATAAGCAGAAAAACTTAGTGCCATTCCCTTTTCCATTTTTCTCCCGAATTCGAAGCTTAGTTAGACTTAGGAGGTACTCAATGTCGCTCACTAGCTAGTCTTAAAGAACTTTTAAGGCCATTTAGTATTGGATAATTATGTAGATAATTATATGTATATTTGTTGTCTAAGATTTGTTAATTAGATATAACTTATGTTACTACGCTCGTGAGATGAACGTTAATAACTATGACACAGTTTTACACTACAGTAGTTATTATCATAACAAGTTGTTTTTGTTAAATATAAAAATTTTGAAACCATTAAATATGTGTAAGGTAAACATAAAAACATAATAGGAAACACTCACTAGCTATAACAAGCTTATATCCCTCCATCTTAATCCTGGTGTCAGTAGCGGGCGCTCCGCGACGTGCCCACGTGCGCAGCGGCGGAGGAGTCCCGGCAGCGCCGCACGGTAGGGTTACGCGGGTACCAACTGGCGCGGTTATACGCCGCGGAAATGACCAAAGTTTGGCACTGGCTGTGAATTAATAATAATTATTCTTAATTTTATGCTGTAATAATCTAAATAACTTAATTTAAAAAGGTGTTTTAAGATATTGTGTGTCAGAAATGAAATTCGAATTTTATACTAGTGTAACAATTAAAGCGAAATAAAACGGTCATGTCTATTACAATAAATAAAAAATCAGCTTCAAGCTGTATCCCGCACACAGCAGGGTAAGCAGCAGCACTCGAGGAAATGAAATATTTTTTTAAATTTATATTTCCATTTCTTCGCTCTGGTGTCGAGGCAAAGCGCGGCGTAGAGTTCCACCACTCAACAAGCAATGCCTCCAAAATTCGGCGGTAAGTGGGGACGGAGTGTCTTAACAGGTTCCTCCTGCCTACCCTATACAGCGTGAAGCTAATTTTGATTTAAATATAAAACAAATCTATTTGTAAAAGAGAAACTGAAGAATATTTCAAATAGTAATAGTAGTATTTGAAATAAAAATGTTCATGTCTTTGTACTTAGTTTTAACTTTGTCTCAGTACCTCTAGAAGATGGTTTTCTGGCTACAATAGCGCTCATCTCCCCCTCCCCCGCAGTTGAGGCCGCCGTCACCCAGAAGTCGTACAACTGATGTTCCTGAAGACCACGGATTTCTAGCATCTGTTCTTCATCGGTTTGTGGCACCATTACATGGGAATGTTGGCCTGTCCTAGAAACATCATAAAAAATATATAATCAGCTTCACGCTGTATCCCGCACACAGCAGGGTAGGCAGAGGGAACCTAGTGTTAAGACAGTCCCGTTCTGTCTGTCTGCTCTGTTCGTCGACTTCCCCACTTCCTGCTGAATTCTGGAGGCATTGCGTGTTAAGTGGCAGAACTCAACGCCGGGATGACTACACAAATATATATATATATATANGACGCTCTTCCGATCTATATATATTATAGAATTTATTATATAAATTCTATATCCCAAAGTAGTAATTGAATACACAACTATTGTTATACAGAGTTGCAAATTGTGTTTAATCAGATAGTTCAAAACTGTCAATTTTTAATACCAAATCTAAATATTGAAATTTGAGGGAATTTTTGAATCGTCGAATGAACATATTACTACCACTGGCTCGAAAGGCAGTTCTAGTGAGGAGAGTGGGCAAGAAACAATTGTTCATATTTTTAAAATATTATTATACTAACCTCTGTGGCCTGTTATAAACTGTATAATGTCTAATTTGACCGTTCTTATGTATAGGAGCAAGCCAGCTCACTATGATGGAGTCTTCAGAATTTGGTATTGCTTTTATATCGGCCGGAGGTCCTGGAACTGTGATTAAAATACGTATAATTTATTATTTGAGAAGAGGTAATTTATTCAAATTCAGTATAAATTAGATTTTTTCTTTTTGTTAAAATGAAAATATGTAGAAAAATAAAAAAAAAATCTCGTCTTAATAAAATCACATCTAAATAACTTTATTTTGTAATGATTCTATCTTAACAGTTCTCAATTGAGGCAATATTTACTTTAATTATCTTGCCTCAATCCCGTTTACCCGCTAAATATCGCCGTGGTGTATATTTGTGTAGTCATCCCGGTACCTATATTTTGTGTTTTTGTAATGAATTTCCACCTAATTTTCAAAATATTGTGTGCTGAGTGGCGGAACTCAACGCCACGTATCGCCCTGTTACTAGATCGGGAAAATTAAAATTATACATTCCGGGAAAATTAATTATTTTTCCAGGGGAATGGGTATCAAACCCACAACCATTGCGTTTGCAGTCAAACGGCATGTGTAAGACTTTGTATGATTAAAGGGATCTTTAAACACACCAGTCCTTTCATTAAGTTTACACATAGTATTAATATATAAAAATATATAAACGACAATACCGTCATCGAGCGTAGCACAGTAAATTTTTGCAGAGGGTCCGAGTCCGGCGGAGGTCCGCGCCGACACGGCTATCGAGTAGTTCCCGGATCGAAGTCCGCCTATCTGTATTTCTGCACCGCCCGCCCTACGTCGCTCCCACATGCCCTCTGGATGGCCTTCTTCCTGTTATTATATTATTTTTTGTTTAATAACGAAAAATAGTGAATAGTAAATTGTAGAAAATATAAAACCAGTAAAAAATATAAAACGTTTATGTCATATCTATTGAAAGAGAAAATAAACTAAGAAATTAGATTGTTTTATTTATATTTCTCTTCGTGGCTTCTTTTCTTTAAAAGTTAGCAAAAGAAAATAATTATTTCATACTTTATCTAGTACATATTACCATGATGCATATTAGTAGTAGTATATTTATTAATATATTAATATACTCGTAAGATCAATCTAATGAAATTAATGGCAATCAGATTAAATTCTTTTGTAATCTTCATGTCAAAATCTTATGATAAACTTAACAGAATACCTATATTTTCGGGAATTCATGTTTGTGGGCATAAAATATAGAAATTAAATTGAAAAAATATGTATATTCTTTATTATATTACCTGGAACATAACCTCGTACCCTAACAGCAATCCACCTCTCGCTAGAGCTGGTGGCGGCTCCCACCATACCCTCAGTGATTGTGATGATATCGCCTCACATCTTACATGTTGGGGAGGAGCTTCTGGTACTGGAATATAATATTATATAAATTATCTTATCTTATGACCAAGCACGGCGTTTAGTTCCGCCTGGATTTGGCAGCGTAGGAAAGAGAGAGGAGGTCTTAACACTAGTTTCCCTCTGAGGACTTTGCTACAACATGAAAAAAAAAGGGATCTCATTAGAAAAAAATTTTTGTAGTTTCAGACATAAGTTATACATAAATATGTGGAAAATATAAATATATACATTATCATATTATTATACAAATATGTGTGAAACTGTCTACATATTATATTATTGGTGAGACTATAGATAGTCTTATTTTATTTTTTGTTTATATTTTTTCTTGTTTTAGAAAATAAAATGTAATGTAGAATATATGTATGTTAATTAAACATACCATCTTCCAAAGTGGTAGCAGCAATAGGTGGTGAGGCGGGTCCAGCACCCGCAGCATTAAACGCTCTCAATCTCAACTCATATCTAGCGCGAGGTTTTAAAGACGCAATTCTTGCTCTTGTCGAACCCCAACCAGGCACAGTGAGTGCTAACGACGTGTTGTCACTGCGCCACCACAGTGCGTAGCCGAGGAGCTCGCCGTTCCAGGATTCTTGAGATGGTGCCTGATGAGGGAAGTCAAAATATATAGAATTACATATTTATAACTACATATTTATAATGAGGTCAGTCGTGGCGCACGGGCATAAACTGTGCCTGTAAATCGACTGGTTGGTTCGATTCCTACTCGAGGAGATGAAATATTTATTTACATTTATATTTTCATTTCTTCACTCTGGTGTCGAGGGGAAAGCGCGGCGTTGAGTTCCGCCACTCAACACGCAATGCCTCCAGAAATTGACGGAAACTGGGGAACGGAGTATCTTAATACTAGGTTCCCTCTGCCTACGCTGTTGTGTTCGGGATACAGCGTGAAGGTGAAAAAACAAAAAATATTTATAACATTTTTGTGTTATAAAAAACTGGTTTTCTCAGACAGTTTTGAAGAGCCACAGGATGCAATCCTGCCACGTTTAAGTTTCTATAAGTTTTCAAAAATCTAATCTAGCTTCACGCTGTATCCTAGCGGGGTAGTCAGAGAGAACGGAGCGCCAAACGCTATGGTCTCTGCATACCTGTTTCACCTCATCCACTGCCATCAACTTCTTCATAAGTGCCTATAACTTTTCAAAATAAGTATTTTTGAATTACATAATTTGATGAAGTATGTCGGTCTGGTTGCATGAGACAATTTAAAGTAAAATGTATGATTATGAATTTAGAGAAATAGTAAAAAAATCCGTTGTGGTTTTCTCTCCTGTTTTCTTTTTATACAACCTATTGTCGCAAGTGAGTAGAAAGTTTCCAATTAAACGGATAACTTTTATATATTTTTATTACCTGCCACTTCACTAGTAGTTCTCCCGGTGCATCTGCTTCTACTTCAACATTTCGAGGCGACTCGGAAGGAGCTGAAAATTAAAAATTTTGTCATATTTAAAAAAAGTTGATTTATTTATTTTTAAATATAACATTAATCTGACATCCTTCCAACGAATATAAGATAAACGAAATAATATTTTGAACCAGTTGTTTTTTATTTTTGTTTAGCTTCACTTTGTATTCAATGCAGCTGTATGTGCTCTATGTAGGCAGAGGCAACTTAATGTTAAGACACACCAATTTTCACGCACCGTCAAATTTTCCAGACAGTGTGTGTCAAGTGGCGGTAGTCAGCAAAAAATAAGAAAAAACAAAATATACTCCCCAGTAGGAATCGTCACGCCAGGCTTATTACTAATATAATAATATATATGTATATGAAAAACTTACATTCTTCCAAAGTCTGCAATATAACAGGGTCAGAGTAATCGCTATCCCCTATATCGTTGACTGCGGCTAGTCGTAAGGCATACGCGGTGGCGGGACGGAGACCTTCGACGCGATATTCGAGGATCGTGTCACCTTCTGTTTGTTCTTCTAACTGTTGATTGCCTTCTGGATTCAAACTTGGCGTTTCTTGCCTGTAATTAATGGTTTTAGGTATAATTCCAATAATAACATGATTTCGAAAGATTCTCAAATAATTTCTAATTCTTTTGATATTTTCTTAAGAACTTAAGTAGTAAAATATTCGAAATATCATTGTCTTTAACATTAATTAATTATATATTCTTAATCTTTAAAATAATCAAAGAAAAAAAAGGATATTTTCATGATTTACTAAATAAAAGCACATCTATAACCAAAATCATACAAGTATATTTCTTAAACCTACCTTTGCACAAGTAAATCTGGCGACAAATCCCTAGTCGGTGCATCAGTCCAGTCAGCAGCTCTGCGAGCATCACCCACCACTCTATACTGGAGTCTGTACGCTCTCAGACGAGCGTTGCCGTCATATCCACGACGCCACGATATATATGCTGCTCTACCTTCCTTACGAATTACTGTTAGACCACGGGGAGCTTCGGGGAATTCTGTAAATATAAAATAAAAATCAGCAAATAAAGCCGGTTGTGGTGCACAGGCACAAAGTGTGATCGTAAACGTGACTTGTTGTGGGTTCGGTCCCCAATCGAGGAAATGAAATATTTATTAAAATATATACATATTTCCATTTCTTAGCGCTGGTGTAGAGGCAAAGCGCGGCGTTGAGATCCGTGAGGACGCAATGCCCTCAGAATTCGGTGAAAAGTGAGGAACGGCAAGTTTTAACACTACGTTTAGCACTAGGTGCGGGATACGGCGTGAAGCTGATTTAAATTTTTTTTATCAGCTTCACGCTGTATCTCGCAGAAGAGTAAGACACTCCATTCCCCACTTTCTGCCGAATTCTGGAGGCATTGCGTTTTGAGTGGCAGAACTCAACGCCGCGCTTAGCCTCGACACCAGAGCGATGAAATGGAAATATAAATTTAGGTAAATATTTCATCTCATCATCATCAGTGGGGATCGAACCCACAACCAGTCAGTTTTACAGNTCGAGAGCGAAGAAATGGAAATATAAATTTAGGTAAATATTTCATCTCATCATCATCAGTGGGGATCGAACCCACAACCAGTCAGTTTTACAGTCACACTTCGTGCCACAGCGCCACGACTGGCCTCATTTGATTTTAATTTTAGTAAATAAATTACAAAACCAATTTCATTAGATTCAATAATTGGGTGTCGATTACATAAATTAATTGACCGTAAACGATTATGGGTTCGATCCCCACTTAGTGGAACAAAAACATTATATAAATTATTTTCAATTCTGAGGCCGGTCGTGGCGCAGCGGCACGAGGTGTGACTGCAAAACCGACTGGTTGTGGGTTCGATCCCCACTCGAGGAGATGAAATATTTACTTAAATTTATATTTCCATTTCTTCGCTCTGGTGTCGAGGTTAAGCGCGGCGTTGAGTTCTGCCACTCAACACGCAATGCCTCCAGAATTCGGCAGAAAGTGGGGAACGGAGTGTCTTAACACTAGGTTCCCTCTGTCTACCCTGCTGTGTGCGGGATACAGCGTGAAGCTAATAAATTTTAAAAAATTTTAATATTTTCAATTCTCCACTCTAGTAGACGATCAATCACTGCGTTGAGTTCCACTACTCAACACGCAGTCTCAATAATGGGTGTAAAATGAAAAACGTAGTGTTTCAACATTACTACTCTGTTTAACGGAGAGAAAATATAAAACTAAACATTTTTTTCTTATATATAATACTAAAAGTGTACTGGAGTAACTGTAATGGTACAGTATTCAAACACTGTAAGAGTGAACTATGCTCTGCGGGTGAAGATGCATTAAGTAGTGTTAAATTACCTTGTACAGCAAGATAAATAAGAAGCTCATCTCTTCCATACGAGTTTTCCGCTCTACAGCGATAAACGCCGGAGTCGCGGCGTTGCGCGTGCGCTATACTGAGCGTGGAACTAGCACCGCTCTCTGAACGCTTCTCTGATACTGATACCCTATAACGTGAAGTTAGCTCAATCTATTACCTAGATAATATACGTAGATATATCCTTTTTTAGAACACATTTGGTAATGTGTGGTGCGAGTTAATGTTCGTAGACGATTAGTATGAATAATCAAGTCTTTTATAACACAAATTATTTATTACACGTAAAAACAAAAGTCACATATAACGAAGAAACACAAAGAAAGATAGTCCACACACAGTTTATAAATAATACAGAAGGAGTGAAAATAAAGAGTGTACATATATCGCTAACAAAACTACAACAACGTTCACTAGAAGGTAGGTACGTGCGTAGTGACCGATAGTATAGCGAGTGCAAGGAATCCGCGACGGTTGGGTGTTTGCGACTTTTTTAACTAAATTAGTGGGAGTAGCCCACACACATAAAAAAAATTACGTAGCGGGATATGAACCCGCGCCTTTTGGAATCCATCCAAGCACTCTGATCAAGCCATACGTTCTCATCCAGCTACTTCAAAATTTTTATACACGCTTATTATTACGCACGCTATACTTATTTATGTTGTTGGCATCTCTGTAGGGAGATTTTTATACATTTCCGTTAACCATCATATAAATATATAACAAAATCAATAAAATAATATAAATAAGTACCTGTAAGTAGACAAATCCAATCTATGAGTATTATGAGTCCAGTGTAACTGTATGGGCGGGTCGCCTCTCGCGGAGCACACTAGCGCCGCGCTCGATGTACGACGGACTGATGTGTTGCGGGAGGAGAATTCGAAGTGGGCTGGTTCTGGAGATAAATGTATTAGTTATAATTGCGTTTTAGAATTGAATATTTAATTTATGATTATGAGAAAAAAAATATACAAAATACAATTAAGATAGCTTAGGTAATATATAGTCATGAAATGTTAGTTATAGTTCATAGAATAACAAAATAGATTTTAAAAATTGTATCAAAATCTAAAAGAAGTATATTAATTTTAGCATTGCACGATTTTCATTTACTCTGCTCCATTAAAATTTCCGAATGTAATTTAATTTCTTGAATAAAAAGATACATATGTGTTATATAGTGTATGTTATGAAGACAAGATGGCTCTGGCGTACACGCTGACCACTACTTTTACTCTAACATTGGGACTGGTTGGGTATGGATGCATCATGTATCGCGGTAGCTGATACTAAGCCAACATTACTTTGAATACATCGACACCCTACAATACACTAACCATTAACAGAAACACTAATAATTTTCGACAATCCTCTCCCCACGCCGTTGTCAGAACGGCACATGTATCTGCCTTCATGCGCGCGCGCCGCTGATGTGGACAAGGAGCCATTGCCCAGTACCGATATTGGCACCTCCAAGCGATTGAGTGGACGAAAGTCGGTTGATGTTGGACCTTTGGTATAGAAATGTATGTATGTTCATCGTCTATGTTAAGTTTATTAAGTAATATCAAAATAGTGTTCTCTTTTGCCAAACGGTAATTCTAAGTGATTTATCATTGGGTAGCGAAAATTTGTGAAAAATCTTCCTACAGAGATGCCAACAACAGAAATAAGGTGTAACAAGCGTATAAGAGCTTCGACGTGGCTCGATGAGAATGTATGGCTTGTTGGTCACTTGCAGCACTTGGACGGTTTCCAAAGAGACGCGGGTTCAAGTCCCGCTACGCTTAAATTTTTATAAGTATTTTTGAAGATTCTTATTGAATTACTTTAGTATAAAATATTGTTCTCTTATTATAATAAACTGTTCTCTTATTATAATAAATTGTTCTCTTATTATAATAAACTTACATATTTTACTACGATATACATATTTTATACTAAAGTAATTCAAAAAGAATCTTCAAAAATACTTAAAAAATTTAAGCGTAGCGGGACTTGAACCCGCGTCTCTTTGGAAATCGTCCAAGTGCTGCAATTGACCAACAAGCCATACATTCTCATCGAGCCACGTCGAAGCTCTTATACGCTTGTTACACCTTATTTCTGTTGTTGGCATCTCTGTAGGAAGATTTTTCACAAATTTTCGCTACCCAATGATAAATCACTTAGAATTACCGTTTGGCAAAAGAGAACACTATTTTTTAAATATTTTTTTAACATTTCTAAGGTGTTATTCCATATTTAGGAAAGAATAATACTTATATATAAAGAAACGTATAAAAAATTAAACGTAGCGGGAATCTTCAAATATAATAACTCAACGATTTGTAGAACATATTATAATATTTAAGAAGGTAAAAATCATCATTAAGTGCTTAAATAATATTTGTTATTTGGTACGGTGTCGGTATATAACAGCTAACTAAAAATTTCGTTTATAACTCACCACCGTGTGCTTTCAACCACGAGATCCTTGGTTCAGGATAACCTTTTGTAACGCAATGAACGAGTATCTGAGTGCCGAGGAGAGCCGAAACGTCCTGCGGTTCATACACCCACGAAGGCGCCACTGGAATATTAATAATAATTATTATTAAATATATATGACGTATATATATAGACTCTATTGACTAGCCAAAAACAGAAATAGAATCCCGAAACATATAATAAACTATGTGTGACCTATTATTATATAAAAAAATATTCCAGTATTACCTTTTACAGCAAGTCGGGCCGTATGATTAACTTCAGCTGCACTGTTGCTAGCAACACAGGTGTAGTCGCCGCTGTGCTTCGATGTTACGTGAGAGAAAATAAGGAAGCTGAACTCGTCTAGGGACTTCTCTTGTACCTATTAAAAGGCGAAATGTTATTAATAAATTAATAGACACTTGGACACAACGCGTTGACACTGCGGCTGATGTGTCACAATAAATTTTGCAATTACAGACACTCATATGCATGTAGAGACACTCTGTGTATATATACACGGATTGTACCGTGTATATTTATTTATACTCTAATTCTATGAGGAGATTTTTATGTTTCCTTTTGTTATTTTACGTTGTAACTTGCATAAAGCATGAAAGGTAGAGGAAACCTAGTGTTAAGACACTCCACTCCCGACGTTCCGTTTAATATTCGACAATCCGTGTTAAGTCTCTGCCGAACTCTGGAGGCATTGCGTGCTGAGTGGCGGAACTCAACGCCGCGCTTTACCTAGACACCAGAACGAAGAAATGGAAGAGCGGGGAGCGAACCCACAACCAGTCGAGTTGTCACACTTTGTGCCAATACGCCACGACTGGCCTCAACAACAACAAATAAAATATAGTTAAATCAATCATTTATTATTTAATACTCGAATCTTTCCTATCATGCGGAGTAAAGAGGAATTAGTGATCACTCCACATTACTTTTTTACTTATATTATATACGTCTTGACTGATGGAACCAATTGCCCAATTTTGCCTACACAACTCTTGAAAACGAAATATACTCGTACTTAGCGTAAAGGTACACAAAAACATTCTACGCATCAATGAACAATCAATTCAAATAGTAATACAATACCTGCAAATTGGTAGGGATATGCAGTCCATCTTTAAGCCACGAAAAGTACACCGGCTTATCTCCAGAAGTGATGCCACAGAGCACTTGTATAGAACTACCTTCTATCAAATCAGCCGGAAAAGAAAACCCTGCTATTTTTGGTGGATCTGTAAATAATCATGTTTTCGTAAGTTTATAATCAATTACTTACATATGTACATAGTATATCGTATTTCAATAATATAATCCAATTGAACTGTAGTATGGTTTTATTAAAATATAGAAACAAATAGCTTACAGAATAAAATTAAAAAAAAACTTTATTTTTTATTTTATGTCTAATATACGATGGTATATTGGACATAAAATTTGAGTTGCCCAACTTTTGAGTAGCTCAAAAGAACGCATATTTCTATAAACCTTTCTTAAATATCTTGTTTTTTAAATACCACTAAAACAAACTTACTTCTAACAAAAATCTGTACATCCTTCTGAACATACTGTCCAGAAGGAGCGGTAACTCTGCAAGAATATACTCCAGCATCAGCAGTCTCCGCCGGCCATAACAGTAGTTCTCCACCACCACCAGCTAGCGTCCGGCCTGTAGATCCGACGTCTACACCACCTCTTTGCCATCTGATATCACTGGAAAGAAAATTATATTTTGAATTTAAATTCTTATATAGAGAGTCGTCGTGGCGCAGCGGCACAGCGTCTAACTGTAAATGTGACGGTTGTGACTTCGATTCTCACTCGGGAAAATTAATTATTTTCATTTCCTAGCTCGACACGCAATATCTCGAAAATTTGTTACCAAAGCAAGAAAAAGAAAATATAAAAAAAATCATTTCCTTGAGTGGGAAGTGGGAACTTGGCGCGCTTACAATGTACACTTCTGCCCCTGTGTCACGACTAGCCAAACCTGGTACTATTAATTTAATATTATTATTTCGTATTTGTTTTGTTTTTTATAGTTTAGCCAGTCTATTACAAAACACACCGAATACAACACAAGTGGCGTTGCATTCGCTGTGTGCTGTGGTTCGATTCCAATTATATTTTTTTCAAATCATTCCCGTTACATAGAATAGAATGATATACACATGTATATGTAACTTTAGACATACTAATCTAGATTTAAAAGACAAAAAAGAAATTAATTTACGCCTGCTGTTTTCAAATTATCTTATAACTTTGTGTATCTACTTATAAATGAGCTACAATTTAAATAAAGTTTAAATAAAAATTCATAGTATTTAAAAAATAATATAGAACATATAATAATTTCTCGTCTAACAAAGTATAAAAAAAACAAGACATGCTAAATAAACCAAACAACACAAATGACGCAATAAAATAAGTAAAAAACGAAACCAAAAACAAAATAAAACATAGACGAAACTTATAATCTTACTAAACAAATGCACCTCCATCAACCTGATTGGAAATCCGGAGTAGGGGCAGTAGATGGTGGTGTTGACTCCTGCGACCACGCGGACCGGACCGATGTTGCGGATGGACGGTTGACCTGGGAAAAGGATAATATTTTTTACTAGTACCCTTATTAGAATTACAGCCTCTAATAACAAAAATGCTAATACTTATTAGGAAAAAGTATAATAATATTTCTTTGGGGCCCTCGCCTCTTGGAAACCGCCCATGCGCTCTGACCACTAAGCTATACGTTCTCTCAAGCTTGTCGAAATTCTTATACGCTTATTACAACTTATTTATGTTGTCACCATCTCTTTAGGGAGATTTTTACAAATTTCTGCTACCCAAAGATAATTGATCAGAATTATCGTCTGGCAAGAGAGAATACTATTTATTTATTTTTTACTTATTTAGAAAACGTATACAAGTTTTAACGGGAATTTAACCCGCGGCTCTTGGAAAGCACTCCAAGCACTCTGACCACTAAGCCAAACTTCCTGAGAACTTTAAAACATGTTAAAAATAGCAAAAATACTATTAGAAGATGACATTTTCAGTAACATTAGCTATCCTGACTGATTTCTTTAAGGTTGATACCTTCGCAGCAGATTTGTTGTTATTTATTCATAAAACGAGACGTCCTACCTTACCTTTTCCGATGTCATTAGAGGACGGTTTCGTTTTAAATAACTAGTAAAATATTTCTATATATTCATAAAAAATATATAAGTGATTCGTAGTTATATACGGTACGGTAAATATTATCTAATATTTACCGTAAACGTTAAGCCTTGTAGAATGTTCGACAGCGCCTCTAGTGTTGTGCGCGCGGCAAGTGTATCGCCCGCCGTCCTCCGGTCGAACTGATGTTATATTCAAATAGCTGACCACATCGCCATTTGGGCTCATGAATTGGGATATACTTCTGAAAATAAGTTATAAAAGTATTATCAATACTTTTTTTAAATACTTAATTTGATTGAAATTAAATTTATAATATTTGATAATACAGCTTTTACCTCTTTAACTTAAACTTTAAGCAAAATACTTTTTTAATATCGTTCGTGTAACAATTAAGCAATTGTTTGAATTGATCTTTGATTGGGCCAATTATGTTTATAATCCGTTATCTTGTTATATATATTATAGCGAGTAGGCAGGTAAATACTAGTGAGGATGTCATGGTGAGAATTAAGAAAAACTTGCTCTGTTGGTTTGGACGTCGAACGAATAACTGATGAAAGTATGGCAAAAAAGATTTATGATGGAAAAGGGAGTGGTAAGAGAGCTAGAGGGAGACCTCGATTAATACAGTATCTCAAATACACAGTATCTAAGATACTGGGGGAAGGTCACGTACAAACCATGAGGACCCCCCAGAGGGCATATATGAAGAGGTTGAAGATTGTGTTATAATTAATATAAAAATCACCGTTGTGCAGTATTGTGTTCTTCCACCGGCTGCATATCAAGTAACCAAGTAAACCTTGGCGGCGGTGATCCCGACGCGGAGCAGTGAAGTGCAAGCGCTGGACCTGGATGTAGTGCCTGTTCTATGAACGTATAATGAAGCTCTGGTGCTGTATCTGGGAATAAAGAACGACAAAATTGCATATATTTAATTTGAAAAGAATTTTGACATAGCTTACATTCTAATATATCGCCGACGATTTTTATACGTTTTCTATACAATATTTTCCTTTCCTTAGTGTAGAGTAACAATTTAAAAATGGATTTGAAGGATATTTGTATTTGTGGATGTTTGTGTAGCAGAAATAAGATGTGCGTGTAGTTTTGTCTAACCAAACCGTTGATACACCTATTTATATGATGGTAACGTTATTATTCACCAGAAGTTCCTCTAATAATTTTCGCGATTGATCTATAACTTAAATTTTGCGATGCAAGGATAATATTTTTAATTATGTATCGAGAAATATCAGTATTATAGAACAGAGTAAATTTGTAGGTTTGCCACAAAACAAAATCGGAGATTGAGAATAAAAACACAATTAATAAAAATGAACTATTTCTTATAGATATGTTTGGAATTATATTCTTATAATTCGTATTATTTTTCTTATACCGTTTTTTTTTAGATAAACTAAGAAAACTTTTAAGATTAAAAGATGTTATAACAGTTATGTCTAAACTGATACATCATAACATTAGCAAACCGAAAAATAACAACAAAAAGTGCAAAACATTCGGCTCGGTCATCAATTTTCATGAAATTTAATTTTTTTTCATACTTGGCCCCATCAATACGTGTAAAATGTGTTCGGACGGGCGCTATAAATCAGGGATGTCAAAATAGAAACCAATCAACGCTTCGAATGCTAAGTAAACAAAGATCAGCGTGGCGGGAATGAGCAGCCCTCATCCATCATCCTTTCATAGACGATTAGCAGAGGGAGAGGAAGTATTGATTCTAATATTTGTCGTGGCGTAGCGACTTTAGTCTAACTATAAAACATCACGTTTCCTCGATCTGGTAGCAAAATCATCAGCGGCTTTGAGTTCAACCACTCAACGCGCGCGTTGAGTGGTTGAATGTCTCGAAAATTGGTTAGAAATTGAGGAACGGAATGTCTAAATACTAAAGTTCCTTCTGCCTATCAGTCGGGGATATAGCGTAAAGCCAAATAAAGTTTGTCCGTATATCCTATTAAATGTGAGAGATTTGTTATTGCAATATACTTTTTTTAGCTCAACACTTCCACACGCAAGGCCTAGAAAAATTTTCCGTTCATATTTTTTAACGAACCTCTAGTACTACACCATATGAAAATAAACTATACTATCTATATTTATACACCTTAATGTCAAAAACTACTGGTCCAAATTGAAAAAATATTTTTAAGTTGTTTAGTCCATTAATTAGGAAGGCCATATTATGACATTACGTCAATTTTATCGATGTAACTGCTGTACCTGCGGTCTAAAATAAGTCAGTTCCTGGGCCGCTTGAATATTAAATAATTGCCACGAGTGGACATCAAACTCACGACAATGAAGTAAATCAATAGATTCAGACATTACTACTACATCACTTTAAAAAATTAAATTAAAATCATTTATCAGAAATCAGTGCTGATACAACTTATGCTGTATCTCGCAGACGGCAGGGTAAGCAGAGGAAACCTAGTGTTAAAACACTCCGTTCTCCACGTTTCGACGAATTCTGAAGGCATTGCGTGCTGAGTGGTGAAATTCAAAGCCGCGCTTTGCTTTGGCACCAGAGCGATGAAATGGAGATATATATTTTTTTTATTTTCTCGAGTGGGGATCGAACCAACAACCAGTCGCATTTACAGTCACACTTTGTCCCTCTGCGCCACGACTGGCCTGACATTACTTTAGCGTTACTATATACACCATAAGACAAATAGAACAAATATTTTTACAATCGCCAATATAACTCAAAGCAACAGTACAACAGCGGACTCTAAATGACTTTGACACAGGAATTATAGAGGCAGTAAATAACAGGAACAGACGTGAGCTCTTTATTGCTCAACCGGATGTTGACACGCTATCTGTTTGTGAAGGTATATTATTAAATTATTTATATAGAGATCTTACTAATGTATAGATTTTTATTAGTTTTTGCTTTTAATCTATTTACATATTATATTATGTAATACATCTTATATGTTCCGTTACTGAGTGATTGAAAGTACTAGTAATTTGGTATGTAAAAAGTAGGAAAATTAGGGTAGCATTAAGATAGGATCGTTCGATATTCCTACAGGAATGGAAAACCACGAACGTGGTTTTTACGTCGTAAAGTCCACACAAACAAAAGTAAGATTAGTTATTGAATGAAAAAATAACTAGTAAGTAATACCTAATATCAGTATTACAATGTGAAATATTTTAAAGTTCTGTAATAAAAAAAAACTCCTCCACTTGCAACCTGCAAACAATGTACAGTAGAAATGATGCAATATAAAATTTGCAACTTCTGCTGTGCACGGTGCACCTCTTGGATAGTTGCCCAGTAGAAACTTGTATTTTATTTACTTTTGAGTAATTACTATCTATACCTCTACAAACAACACTCTTTTGTTATTAAGGGATTGACATCCGTCTGTTATACATTATATTTCTTCACGGAATGTATGTATATTTCGTTACTGAGTGTGAGTATCCCGCACAGAGCGGAGTAGGCATAGGGAACTGGGAACTTACAGTTAAGATATTCCGTTCTCATTAAGACACTTTCATTCCTCATCTTCTGCCGAATTGTCGAATCAATGTTGAGTAGCGGAATTTAACACAGACGGTATCGGAAAGACTTAGAAAGTTGAAATTTTATATACACGTAGGCTAGGAAATGTAGGATTATATAATACTAGCGACCCGCCCGCGGCTTCGCCCGCTTAAACCACAGAATTATTTAATTAACACACTGAATTATGTTCGTGTTTTGATATACCTATAATGTATGCTTGCAACGCAATGAAGATTTTTAGTGAGAAAGTTATTAAAACTTTAGGTCGCATTTTCGTACCTCCCATAAGAATCTTTAATTGAATGTTTGAAATAAAAACACAACTTATCGATACTTACAATAAAATCCTAACTCATCGGTGCCTGTACATGAAAGATGTTACATTTAACGATGTAATAGCATTAGTTGGTCTGTTTGTCTGTGCGTTTGTTCACGATAATCTCAGAAACGGCTTAACCGATTTAAATCCTTTTTTTGTTTGTATTTTGATAATCTGCCCTTAAATATTTAGTATTCGTTTTATTTTAATCAGCTTCACGCTGTATCCCGCACACAGCAGGTTAGGCAGAGGGAACCTAGTGTTAAGACACTCCATTCCCCACTTTCTGACGAATTCTGGAGGCATTGCGTGTTGAGGGGCAGAACTCAACGCCGCGCTTAACCTCGACACCAGAGCGAAGAAATGGAAATATAAATTTAAGTAAATATTTCATCTCCTCGAGTAGGGATCGAACCCACAACCAGTCGGTTTTACAGTCACACCTCGTGCCGCTGCGCCACGACTGGCCTCAATTTAAAAATATTAATTGATTTCGTTGAAATAAATCGACGATTAAATGTAAGATAAACGTTTACAGTTTCTTAAATGTTTTACTCTATAAGTATTTGAATATGTTTAGAAAAAAAAAACAAATTATAAATTAACAATTTCCGTCCGGTCGCCACATTCTTATCAATGTTGATCACTCCAAAAACAGGTAATTTAGGTTGATTAGATTTAGACGACGATATCTACAATATCATTTTTAACTTCAATCAATTTAAATAAAATCAATACTTTAAAGAACAATTTAACTAATTACCTATTCGTTTAGAAATAAAAAAAATGCAATATTTGCGGCTCTTTCTGGCATTATTTCGTTTGTGCACGAAACTCTCTATAGATGTGGTATTTTCGAAATAGCACATCTACAGAAAGAGTAGATGTGTACGTATTTTCTAGAGGTATATTTCTTACATATTAATTGTTAATATTTTTTTCATAATTTTGATTGCTAGATATATAAAATACTAGCGGTCCGCCCACGGCTTCGCCCGCTTAAAATACATGATTATTGATTTAATAAGCAGAATTGATTGACAACTATAATGACTTCTAATATGATTTTTTTTCGACATTATCGTCAAAGAATTTTTGATTGTTTTAAATAAAAAAATACGACCATTGTTGATATTTGATATTTATAAAATATACATAAAGCTAATTATTTATTACACGTATATATTTTTGTAACTTTATGTTCTTTTTACCTATATAATATACTCTGTTAAATGTGCTGATGTCAGTGAATAATTTAATTTACTCATTCAGAAACAGCCTTAAATGTTAAATTATTGATTTGAAGGATTCATAATATTCTTTGTAAAATAACTGTAATAATTGCATATTAACTCCTGTACAGTTTTTAAATTAGTTACATATATTATATGAACGAACCAACCAAAAAATCTTTGTATTTACTTGATATTTCTTTCAAGATCGTTCTTTATCTCTGTGTTGAATTAATTACGATTTAAACTTAACTGTTATGATTTATGAAGGTAATCTCCACTAACAATTCAATTTTGTTTACTTTATTGTATAAAATATTGTATAATAGTGCTTCAAAAATATATATTTTTATCAACAGTCATATAACCAAGACGTTTCGAATGTCATTCTTTAGCCAGGAATCTTACCAGCGCGATTGCTATATAACATTCGCAGGCAAACTAATGCCTTGAGTTCATTCAAATGACGATAACTTTTTTTTTAATGAACCGATTTTGATGAACTAAACTTTAGTACTTAAGTTGAGTTAAAACAAAGCAATTGGTGAAATTTTCAAGTAAATCGGTTCAGTACTTTCAGAGAAAAATGCGGACAAAAATATGTCGACAGACAGACAGACAGACAGACAGACAGACAGACAGACAGACAGACAGACAGACAGACAGACAGACGGACAGACAGACAGACAGACAAGAATTCTGCTGAGTGGTTTTTTAGGTTCTATAATCGACATATAAACCGACCTGATTATTATTTTTTTTATATCTTTCATGTACAGAATTGACTTTTCTATCCTTTTATTATATATAGAGATTTAAAAATTATTACGGACACAGAAAAAAAATCTTACGCCTTAAAGTCCACGATAGCAAAGTTGCGAGCTACAACTAGTTGTTTAACCTTTTTTATGTTTAATACTTTTAAATTAAATTATACAAGTATTTTATAATTATGACGAATTTGACATTTAATTTTGATGTTTTTAAAAAAATCTAAATTAAACATGAAACTGTTGGCCTGTCTGAATGTGACAAATGCTGTTAGCCTTATTGGCTTAGTACGTGTAAAACTCTTCCTTTACTAAATTATTGATAGCTAACGCACACCCGAAACTACACTGAGAAAGTTGAAATTGCATATATTTGAAAATTTCTTGAAACTGCTACGAGTACGAGGACGGAAAGGAACTGGATTTTTCATTTTAAAATCCAATCAAATCGCAAACAAAGTTGTAGGAGACAACAAGTATTATATAAAATATATCTAACAAATAGTAGTAGTATTGTAAACGTTCCACATAACTCAGTGGAATATCTCGACAGGACTGACGAATGCGACACTGATCGCGCGCTGCACACGGCCGACCCGGCGCGGCGTTCTACCAATATATTACAAACCTCTTTGTGCTTTTATATCTTCAAATAGCTTTATGGTGCAATATTTTGGGATAGATTTTTTTTTATTTTCACGTGTTTCCTGTAATTTCCAAAAGAAACAAAATATAATTTATGAATATTATGAATTTAGGAATATAATTTGAGGGTGTCGTGGCGCAGGGGCACAAGCGTCGCGACGGTTGTGGATTCGATTTCCATTCGATGATAACAAAGCGGAGCGCGGCGTTGAGTTACGTCACTAAACATCCTATTCAGTGGTGCGTTGGAAACGAAGCCTAGCACTAGATCCTTCTGCCAACCCTGTTATATGCAGGATATACCGTGATGCTAAAGAAAAATTAAGTTACTAAGTTACTAAGAAGCAATAAACTAAACATATTTCATAAGTCAACTATAACATCTGAAACTAATAAACTAAATACTAAATACTGTCAGATACTTAATATATCCGTTTCACTGCTTGGAGTAATAATAGATTTTGTCTTATAATAAAATATCAAATAGGTAGAGAAAGAAGTTATTGGCTATAGTAGAATCCGACGGTAAACGTGTTGAGTGAATGAAGGTGTGATTCCCACTTGAGCATATTATTTTTATTTTAGTTCCCGTAATGCAAATTTCCACACAAGGTTCTCTCTGCCTACCCTGGTATATGAGGGCGTAAAAGTGAACCTGAATAAAAATCACTCCACCTATTCTCCAGAAATCCTGCAGCGTTGAATTTAATGTGTATTATATTAATAAAGAATTCAATAAAAAAAACTCTAGAGAAATTATTATATTTTCCATTGAAAATTTCCCTCGCGTCAGTAACGCATAGGTTGTCCGATGCTTCAATCAATAAACCAATACTGTATATCGAATAACGCAACTATCGATATACATATATACATAGTATAGGTAGATGTATGATGAGACCACTGTGGTACAGTGAGACAAATTTTCTAGGAATAGGAATTATATTTAAATTATTTTTATATTCCTGCTCAGGTAGGGCAAAGCGCGGCGTTTGGTTCCGCTACTCAACAGGCAATGCACAAGAAGCCATAAGAAAAATAGATAGAATGATTCGGGAGAAAGTTTTATATATTTTAAATTATTGCTTTACGCGGTATCTTGCACTGCTGTTGATTGGTGCAACTCGTGCGATGCCACGCTTTGCCTCGATACTAGAGTGAAAATGAAAAATATTTAATTTCCTCTAATAGGAATTGAATCCACAACCTGTCGCATTCATAGACACACGCTTGTGTCCCTGCGCCACGACTGGTCTCAGTTTTATATGGGTTAATATAATACATGCATTTTATATCAGAGTAGACCAAGCGGACGTAGCCGCGTCAAAAACAGGTATGTAATATATATGTATATATATACATTTGCAATCAATACTACTGCACAATTGTGATTTACAAATGTGCCAAATTGGGTCGCCTTTATTTGCGTTACGTTGTATTTTCTACATGACAAATGAAATGTAAATATAAAAGTTATGTTTAGTTTTAAAATACTAAAGTTTAAAAACTAAACCGATGTGGTTCAGTTTAAGGAGTGTGTGTATAGATTACAAGCATAACTGTGTGACTTTAAATGCAATAGTTATAACTATAGTATTTCCACTCGAAGGAATTAATTATTTAATATTTTAATTTCTTCTCTATGGTATTGAGGCAAAGTGTGACGTTGAGTTCCGCCGCTCAACACGCAACGCATCAAGAATTGTCTGGAAACTGAGGAACAGAGTGTCTTAAAATTAGGTTCCCAGATTGCCTCTGTCTACCCTGCTATGTGCGGTGCTGCGTAAAGCGGATAATGGAATGTTTTTCTTTCGCGCAAAACATTAAAATAAATAAATTCAAAATTAGACTTTCGTATAAATATAAATTTTGGTTCAAAAATTAACTTTATTTCAAATATGAACTTAATTCAACAAAATAGCTTTAGTTCAAAATGGCATAACACAAAACCGAAAACAAACTAACATTAAATACAATAAAGCAATTATTCAACTAATAAATCCCTCCCGAATAATACATAGACACTTTAGTTAGGAAAGTCTTATTACGGAAATATATATTCCGCAGGTCTAGCATAAATTATGCTAATATGCATACCCTGAGGTGACGTATGGAGGTCACATTAATTTTGTAACACCATATTGTTTAATTTATGGTCCTAGAATGCTATCGTAGAGTAATTCAGATTAGGCAGTAGTGGATTCAAATTCGATTTGAAAAAATGTTTTGTGTGGGGCAGTGAGTATTTGAAGGTAATCGCGCGACAGCTTGTGGGTTCGATTCCCACTCGAGTAATTGAGTTCTTAATATTTTCATTCCGTTGCTCTGGTAACGAGGTAAGGCATATCGTTGTCCACACGCAATGCCTTCAGAATACCGGCAGAAAGGGGGGAACGGAAGTGTCTTAATGATGTCGAAGTGTCTTAATATTAGATTTCTTCTAAGTATGGGATGTATCCCATACTTAGAAGAATTACACGTTGTAACGTGGAGCCAAAAAAAGTAAAACAAATTGAAGAGGCGGTCGTGGTACAGAGTCAACGTAGAGACAAAAGTACTGAACTTGGAAAGGTGAACTTTAGTAGGTATGAAGGTAGGGAGTGTAGGGAAAAACTAAGAGAGAATTTCTCGATATGCCCACGGGAACTTAAAAAATCGAGATTTTCCATTTTAAGTTTTAAAATCCATTTAAACAAAACTGTGGACCACGACTAGTCTATTTTAAATCATCACGTAACTATAGGCATATGTTGAATTCAAAATTCCAATGAATAGCCCGTACTTTATTTAAATTCAATATGGAAAAGGATTTGTCATTTTTGCATTGTTAACTTTTTGACGGTATATAGAATCCTATAATTATTTTGAATTGCTTGAATGTAGCATGTGTATTGAAAATTATACGCCGATTTTATGTTAAAATCATTGTTTTGTGATCTTTACTTTCTAAATTAATATTATATATTTTTTTTGTGTATTTTATATAAGTGGTGTACAAATAAAGAAATAAAAAATTAAAAAAAAATATAATGCTAAGGAGTTCGTTGGGTTGGAAGAACCTATCCTAGGAATAGAGCTGGTTGGAATTGAAAGTTTGTGTTGACTATAGTTTATAATTACATCACGTAAATATTTTTGATGTAATTCAATGTTCATGTGTAATAGACAAGTATTAAACACTTTAATTTACCACGCGGGCGAAGCTGCGTATTTATTAACCTATACATACATATATAAATATTTATATATGTATGTATAATCTGACTATTAAATAAAACAACAAAAGCCAACTTGGTGTAGCGGCACAGCATCTAACTAACAGTAAGTGCGACGTTAGTAGATTCATTTCCAACTCGAAGAAAGAATAATTATTTTAATTTAGCCACTCTGGTTACAAGGCAAAGTGTGCAGCACTTTATTTGTTACGTTCCAAAAAATTATAATAATATTTTAAAATTAATAACTTTGAATTTTCAAAAACTAACTATTGACAAATTTATATTAAGAATCACGAAAAGTTTAAAATTATTAGAAACTAAATTGTAATCAGATAAAAGTCATTTTGCAAAAATAATTGTCATTGATTTTCTCATAATTAAATTGAAAATTGGAAATTTTGAAGTTCAACTTGTAAGATTTGAATAAAGAGATTACTAGAGAGCTCTTAGAAGAGAAATTCCTGAACTATTTACAACTCTAAGATAATCTTCGTAAGAAAAACCAATTAAGCCAAGCAAAGAACACCACTTTAAATCTAAAGTTTTAACGTCTTAGCGGATTCAAAGATTTTTAGTTATAAAACCAAGCTTAATACAGGGAAATTTAATTTTATCATAAATTATTGTGTTTTTGTTACTATTTTAAAAGGTTTATAGACAAAAAAGTAGTATTAAAGAATTATGGAAATATTATTATTTGTACACAAAAAAATCTGTAAATCTTTCGAATGGGCATCAAACGCGTTGAAAATTAGAAAACGGAAAGTACTCGGAATATAAAAAAATGCTTCCCGCTTTTTCCCCTATAGCAGGGTAGCCAAAAGGATCCTAGTGTTAAAACGCTCTTCTACTTTCCGTCATAATGGCGGAACTCTACGCTGCACACCATCTGTCATCGCTAGAGTAGGGAAATGATATTTTAAGGTGAAGGTGTTTTTTTTTAATATCACTTCAAAATAGTGAATTCCACTTACCACCAAGCCTCAGCTCTCCAGCCGCCTGCGCACTATCCAAATCCCGTTCAGCAAAACACTGGTACATGCCTCTATGGGCCCTGACCACACCGTGGACCCGCAACACCCGCTCTCCTCCCCCCACTGGTACCCCGTCATGCAGCCACCTGACCCTCGCGTCTCCGCCTTCCACTGAACAGTTGAAGGTGACAGAACTGCCGGAGTTTGCTACCTGGTTTTTAGAAATATAGCAATATAGTAATTTATTATAAAGATTTTTTTGTTCATCTAGTTAGACGAATACCGTATATATGTATATGCTAAATGGTTGTGGGTTCAATCCTATATTTAATTATTTCTTTTCAATTATTTTCACTTTTCAGCTCTTACTTGAGCTAAAGTCAGTTTAATAATTTAATTAAGACAAACATAGAATTATTCTCCATTTTTAATACATAATAATAATTTTGCGCATACCATTTTATTCGAACAATTAGCAGAATATTTGTGTGAGCGTAAAAGTTGCAGCTGTGTATTCGATTACATCTAGTGTGAAAAAATATTTTAGTTTTCCCGCTCTGATAGTTAAACGATGGCGTTGAGTTCCGCCACTTAATGTCTCTATAATCGGGCGTAGGGCACAGAACAAAACTCTATATTAAGTTACTACTCCGCACACAGCACAGCCTAAACTTACAATATAAAAATAAAAAAACCTTTTATTTCTTGCTAAATACAACTATAAAGTAAATTACAACTATTCTTAGGTTAGTTACATTTTATTATTCTTAATAAATAAATATATATTTTTTAAATTAGTTAAGATTAGTAACTTAAAAGGTTAGTAACTCAATGTATATTTTTTAAATTATAAGGTTAGTAACTTAATGTATATTTTATTACTTTAATATTATTATTTATTTTTCTTTTTATTTATTTTTTTTATTACATTCTCCAAGAACCCCATAAAAGGTAAAGGCCTTCTCCAAAGTTTGTTGATTGATGTGTTTATATTTTTCTTTGAAGGGTTATGGTAATATTCTTCCACGGTGACCAACCGGCTTGGAAGATTATATTTTTTAATATTTGTTGTTTGGATATTGTATGTGCTTTTTCTGTAAGAGGGGGAGTAGTAGTTTCTATTTGTATGTAGATTTATTTTGTTGATTTATTGGCTGCGTCATTTGGCTTCTTTTAGTTACAAAGTTTAGCATCGGTCTCTACGTTATATTCTTCTTACATGTTTGCAGTTTTTGCACGACTTTATGATTCTTGTTGAGCTCAGGGGAAATGGAGAGTTGTTTTTGTTTTCTGGTGTACATATATTATTGTTTAGTATTACAATTTTATCATACTTGATTATTGCTTTGTTTCCTTTTTCTCTCTCCATCCTTACTTGATGTTGTAGTAACTTTCTTTTTTCTTTTTCTTTAATATAATAGTGAGTGCCTTTTAGTGCTCCTCTATTATGAAATATATCTATTTTTAAACCAAGTGTAGAGAACATAATGATAGTAGGTCGTGGCTTTTCTCCCTTCTTTTCTAACCTTTTTATTTCTTGTATGTCTCTACGGTCCACGTTTATAAAGAAATATTGTGCAACAAAATTGACTATATTTGATTCTAAATTTGAATATGATGTTTCAGTTTCTTCAAAACCGAAGAGAACAATATTTCTCTGTCTGACTTGTTTTTCAAGAAAAAAGAGACGTTTTTCTTGATTTTCTATCTTTTCGCTAATGTTTTTGATTTTTTCCTCCCAAGTTTTGAATTTTTCTTCCAATATGGTGTTAATATTCTGAGTTACTTGTTGTGTAACTATGTTGCCATTTTCTAAAATTGCTGTTTTTTGCTCGTTCAGGTCATTTTATATTTTGCGAAGCACCCTCATAATTCCCTCCATTATTGGATATTATAAACGTTTCTACAAGTGTTTACAATCTTTTGGTACGACTAGTGCCCTCTCTCGGATCTTGCGGTGTAATATTTGATTGATTTTTTGCCCGGTCAATAATTAGGAAAGTGCTCGCAAACTCGCAATAGATGGCGCTTCTTTTGAATTAAATTATGCAAATCACGTTACGAACGTAGTTATTTGTTTTATTTTTGAAAAATGACTACCGAATGCGCACTGTGATATATCTTAGCCTTATAATTTGAAATTGCATAATGTGAAATTGCATCACTTGTATACACCAATATAACTGTAAAATATTTCACTAGTTTTATTTTTGGAGACGAAAAAGAACAATGTCTGACACTGGATTTATTTTGTGATTTATAGTTTATTCACTTGCTCACAGTCACTGTCCACAATATATATCCTGAATCAGATGATTATTTCACCACTCAATTAGTTTTATTGATTATTTATGCACTGATTACTAATAATTAGTTTCACGCTGTATCCCGCACACAGCAGGGTAGGCAGAGGGAACCTAGTGTTAAGACACTCTGTTCCCCACTTTCTGCCGAATTCTGGAGGCATTGCGTGATGAGTGGCAGAACTCAACGCCGCGCTTAACCTCGACACCAGAGCGAAGAAATGGAAATATAAATTTAAGTAAATATTTCATCTCCTCGAGTGGGGATCGAACCCACAACCAGTCGGTTTTGCAGTCACACCTCGTGCCGCTGCGCCACGACCGGCCTCTACTGACTGATTACTACTTTTTATGAATATTTCTACGGAGGGTATATTACAAGCAGCACTGCAGCGCCCTCCTCTCCTAAGCTTAGAACCATTATAATTCAAAGATAAAAAGAAAAATAATCATAAGAAACAGATCAAATCTCATACATTTCTCTGCTGAAACTATAAAATTCATGGATGTCGAAAAAAATATCCATTACCCGGTCTCACGTTACAAGTCAATACAAGACCTCTCATGAATAATTCTTGGTAACATTCTGTCTCCGGGAGTAAATCTCTGAACGGATTATGTGAAGTGGCGAGAGCTTTTTGAAGATTAGTTTCTGTTTTTTATATTGTTGGGTGTTGACGGGTTACATTAATGTTTCAAAATATTGATAGTATTAGTATTTGAGGTCGTCGGGGTACAGAGCCGCAGTGTCTGATTGTAAGCGTGGCGTGGCAGTCGTGGATTCAATTCCCACTCAATGGAATGAGTTGCATTTCTTTCCAATTAAGACAGTATTTTGAAAATTAGTGTGTGCTAAGCAGAGTGGCTTAACACAAGGTTCTCTTTGGTTATCTAGCTACGAGTATATGCGGGATATATGTAGATTAATGCAAAGATACAATAGAAATTCTACTGATTGTATATGTTGATATATTATAGTAACCATTTATTGAAACAGATTCTAAATTTCATTTGAATTAGATACACCTGGCTCCTTCTGGTGGCTGTAACGTCTGAGTTATCAAAATTCGCTTAAAAACATTAAAGTGCGATTTGAGTTAAAGCGCTGGTCATTACTGAAGTTTTAAGTAGGTTTACTTGGTAATATCCATTATTTGGGGAAAACTAAAAAACTTTAGATTCACATAAAATATATTTTTTATAAGCCATATAGGTATATACATATACGTATCTAAGTAATTTTGTACTCATCTAGTGTTTTTTTCAGCTTCACGCTGTATCCCATGCAGGTTAGGTGCCTTTTATTAGGTGCCCTCTACCTACAGTGCTATATGCAGCAGGGTAGGCAGGGAACCTATTGTTAAAACAATCCGTTCCCCACGCACGTCCTCACTCATTTTCGAGTTGTTTTATGGGACTCAACCTGTCACTTTATATAAGTATATGACAAAAAAATCCAAGTGAGAAACAAATTCACAACCATCGTGTACGGTTAGATAACTACTTACTGCGATACTATGGTATTTTAAATTGTTTTTATATGTATTATTTATTAACAATGCAAAGCGTGGCGTTGAGTTCTGTCTTTCAATACGCAACGCCTCGAAAATTTTGCAGAAAATGGGGAACAGTGTCTTTATACTAGGTTCCCTTTTGCCTACCCTGTTATACGCGGGATACAGAGGGAAGCTTAAAATATCAGTAATCTTAGTATTTTTGTTTGTTTTTTCATATCTCATCTATACAATCTATACATCTGTCGCATCTATACAATTATATTTTTTATCATTGTAACTTTGATGATTATGCTTCCCTTATAAAGTAATCGACACACTATTCACAGCGGAACTGTGCGGCGTTGAACGCCGAACTTTGTCACTTAAACTCCTTAAGGAATGAACACTGAGATAGAGTTTTCCAATTTTTTTATGAGAACGGGGAAACAAGTGAATTATAAACAAAACAAAAAACGCGCCATCAAGACAAATCCAACGGCGTACTATCATTTATCAAGAGACACATAGATACATACATTCATAGGTACCCGCTTAAAACATAATCCTCTTTCTGGGAATCGCCGCAGTCAGGTAAAAACAGAACGGTTTAAGGTCCACATAAAAAAATTACGGGCGACGACTAGCTTAACTAAAACGGTGGCTGTAGGTTGAAATTCTATTCAAGAAATATATTTTTAATGTTATAATTTCTTTTCCAGTCTAATTACACATTGTGACCCGTTAATAACGAAATCGTGAAGTTCTTGTCATGCAAAAAACTATTATAGTATAATATTTTAAATATTTTAAGGTATTATTCCTCACTTAAAAAAGAAATGTTGTTTTAAACGTGGCCAGTCGTGGCGCAGCGGCACGAGGTGTGACTGTAAAACCGACTGGTTGTGGGTTCGATCCCCACTCGCTGGCCTGTTTAGCTTTATAATATTAATATAGAAATATAAATATACGTATTTTTTTTATTTCCTTAAAGAATCTACAACTACCCCAATAAGGAGTATTTAAACTGTGTCATAACAAACAACCTATATGGTTGTACCCTGAAACCGTCTACTATTCGTCAGTTCGTCGAAGTTATGTGACATCTCGTCGATATTCGACGAATGTAAGCTACCGAGTGATCTGATCCGAATTCCTTAGGGTATTTTTCAATTTGCCGTCTCGTTCCACGTCGCACTGACACTACTAGAAACGAGAAGGAAATCACACCATTTTGCTTGGATAAAATATTTGTAGTAAAACTTGTTTTGTAGCTCAAGTATTTGTAAACTAACTAACTAATAATTTAATAAGTTCTTTGATTTTCACGAGTATTACACATTTTAAATGAAACTATTTTAACCGGGTTAATCGCGTATATTTAAAATTTTACATTTTGGAAACCCGACGACGTTTCGAACACTTTGCAGTAGTCCGTGGTCACGGGTAAACAGTCTACCCGGTTAAAATGGTTTCATTTAAAATAATTAATAATTTGCTGATCTTGACAATTGTGAATTCGATTCCTACTCGGGAAAATTAATTATTTTCATTTCATTACTCTGGTAATAAGATGAAGCGCGGCGTTGCGTTTCATCAGACAACATGCATTTCGAAATTGACCGTTGGCTAGAAAACAGAGTGTCTCAACACTAGGTCCTCTCTGCTTACCTCTTATATGCTGCATACAGCGTGGAGTTAAAGGAAAAGAAATTATGTGACCATATTTTTTTTATTTTCTACATTGTATAAAATATATTAAATCCTGACTTTCTTATAATTTTGATTTAACGTTGACGCTATACACAATAATTCAATATCGTAGTCTAATATCGCATATTACACTAGAATTGGATCATTTCAAAAATATATTCGCTTTTGTCATTTGAATAGACGAAACTGACTCTTATTTCTTGCTTAAAGCAACAAAGCGATGTTTAAAAACCAAATAGCATAATTAATAAACAAAATAAGTAAATTTTCGGAAGTAACTTGTTAACAGAATATAAAAGTCAGCAACCATTAAAATTATATTGTAAATAGAAATAAAAGATCAAATAGAACTTTTTAAATACTTGTAAATTAACGTACTGGTAAGGCACTGTGAACATTCAGTAAACGTATAAGAAAAGGTCTTTGAGAACATCGCCGCCGGTGTTTGGGACAGTGCGGTCGAAATGGACTGTAATGAAGTAAATATTTTATGTGACATTTGTATTTGGCCGAAATCTAAATTACAAATTTTATAAATAAAGCCCGAAAATTTAATTAAGTAAAAGGAAATAGCTTCACACTAAATTCTTTATATAGCAGGGTAGGTAGAGGGAACCTATCTCTAAGTTTCTCTGTTCCGCACTTTTCACTCAGTTTTGAAACATTGCGTATTTCGGTTGAAATGTTGAGTGGTGGTACTCAAGATCCCGCTATGTCTTCTTAGTAGAGCGAGGAAATGAAAACAATTTATTCCTCCAAATAGGAATCGAATCCATAATCATCGCCCTGACAATCAGACGCTTTGTAGTTACGTAAATATAAAATTAAAATTATAATAAATTTATTAGTAACTTTTAAATTTGAAACGGACGTCAAATTTGTGGTATAATATCAATTATACATATATTACACTCAGACGATAGATTCACTGCGCCACGATGGCCTAAAATCAAAGAAATACCTGGCCACGGCACTGCAAAACGTTAAAAACGGTAAATTCCAAAAATGTAAAAATTTAAGATTCTTATATAATCAAACAGAAACCAAAAACTCACCTGTAGTTGAGGATGGACACTAACAACCAATCTTGACCGTACTCTGAGTCTAGCGTCGCGGCGTTGTTCCCCGTACTGGTTATGAGCTCTACAGGTCCACACGCCGTTGTCAGATATCTGAGCTCGCCTAATTATTAGGACTTGATCTGACACAGATATCCTGATGCTGTTGGAGACTGGGCTCAGGCGACCATTAGCGTGGCGAAACCAACTAAAATTGTATAATATGAAAAATGTAAATATGTAGATAAACACACAATGCTGCGGCAACTGCGATTGTGGATGATAGTTGTGATTTAAATTTTTTATTCTTTTAGACTCTAAATCATAAGTTTTTATCAGCCTAAGTCGAAATTTTTATACGCTTGTTACAATTTATTTAAAATTAAAAAAAAATACAATAATTAAATCAACGTCACGTAGTATCCTGCACACAGCAGGGTAGGCAGAACCTTGTGTTAAGATACTCCGTTCCCCACTTTGCGCTGGATTCTAAAAGCATTGCGTGATGAGTAGCGGAACTCAACACCGCGCTTTGCCGACTCCAGAGCGAAGAAATGAAAGTATACATTTAAACAAGTATTTCATTTCCTCGAGTGGGGATCGAACCCACTTTTTTCAATTAAAAATAATTTATATACCCAAAATGGTGTGTATTCAAGTCTCGAATTTTAAATAATTGTACCTGTATGTAGGCGGTGGACTACCAATGGCACAGCAGACCAGTCGTATGTCCCCGCCTTGTGGCACTGTCTCATCGTCTGATATTGTCAGAATTCTCGGTGCCATACTTCCAGAAGGATCTAATTTGAACACACGAATATTATCAGGGGAAGCTTTAAAAGCTCTATAAAGCTTAGCAAAATATGTTTATTATTTAAGAGGCTGTATCACTTATTCATGTAAGTTAAGACCAAATTGTCCTAATAGTTGCCACACTATCATTATATTTACTTTTTAAACAGTGCAGGATTGAGTTTCGCCACTCAACACGTAAAGTCTAAAAATTTACGGTAAGTTAAAACCGAGTCTCTGATTACAAAATTCCACTGGTTTTGTGGTAATGATTATTTTTAGAAAGAGTATATTTTTCAGCTTCACGCCAGGCAGAAGGAACCTTGGGTTAAAACACTGTTCCACACGCACCGCCCAAAATTTCGACACATTCCGTGTTAAGAGCCAAAATTCAGTGAATCGCCCCGTCTGTTATCAAACCGAGAAAAAAAATAAATTCCTTTCGGCGAATGGAATCAAACTCATTACCGACGTGTTTACATTCAGACGATGTGTGCCAGCAGTAAAACTAATGTATGTACCAATGAAAAAAAAAATTAAAGTATTCAATTCTCCAAAAAACATTTTTTTTTTCATCGTATATGTATTATACTCACGTGACACGGCTATCATGGCCGACGGACTTCTCCTCTTCTCCCCGGTGAGGGCGTGCTGTGCCTCGCAGGAGTAGGTACTGGCGTCATCCGGCCTCGCTTCTCTTATCACCAGGATATCACCACGACTACCCCCTATCATGTAACGGCCACCTGGAAAAATTATTATGTATTGTTTTTGTATTTTTTTAGCTTCACGCTATATCCCTAGTGGGGTAACCAGAGAGAACGGAGCGCCAATAGCTAAAATCTCCGCATACTTCAGCTGCCTCGTCCATTATCATCAACCTTTTCTTACATGCCAGAGGGCTATCATGTTTTTTACTTACTCTTTGAACTTCCTCCAGTATCATTGATATTATGTATTCGAAGGTCAACTGCGGTCTCCCACTACGTTTCTTTTAATTTTTTATATTCATGACATTTTCGAAAGCGCCATTGTTTTTTTTCCCCCAAAGCAAGGTAGCCAGAAGGAGCCTAGTGATAGGCACTTGAGAGACACTCTGTTCCCCACTTTTCGCGCAAATTTCGGAACACTGTGTGTGAGTGTGTTGGTGAATATTGGTCGAGGCAAAGCGCGGCGTTGAGTTCTGCCATTCAACATGCAATGCCTACAGAATTCAGCGAAAAGTGGGTAATGGAGTGATTTAACACTAGGTTGCCTCTGTCTACTCTGCTGTGTGCAGGATACAGCGTTAATACCACTTCACTTAACATTTAACTAAACCAAAACCTTGGCTTGGCAACCACCGGATTTGACGAACATTAAACATGATCTTTATAATATGAATAATATACCCAAAATAAAATTAATATCTCATTAACAGAAAAATGAGACAAGAGCAAAAAAGGCACGCACGTCATATTATTTTCCTGGTGTATTTAAAATAATAATCAGAAATATATTATTAGAGGCCAGTCGTGGTACAGGGGCAGGTTGTGCACTCGAGGAAATTAAATATTTAACATGTTAATTTCACTGCTCAGAACGCGGTATTGAGTTTCGCCACTCAAAACGCAATTTCTCATAAATTCGGCGGAAAATGGAGAACGGAGTGTCTTAATTCTTATTTTGCCTCGTTACCAGAGAGAGGAAATTCAATTATTAAATGTATAATTTCCTCGAATGAGAATGTGCCATTGTACCAAAATTGGCTTAAAAAAATATAATATTTATTATAACTAAATGTAATAATCTGCTCTCTAAAACTGAGAAGCAAAAGTAACAACAACTTTATCCTCACCAATGTAAACATAAAGTACTTTAAACACATCAAAAACGAAAGACAAATGGTCGTAGCACTTTAGAACTGGAACTCATGACTTTGAAATTAGGAGACAGTACTGTAGCACCGATCGAGTGCACTCAAGAATTTATGAGTGTAGGTTTATACCTAATAGATGTCTATATAGATACTGAAAGATAAAAAAAAAATAGAAATTGTTTCAAATTTACTATCAGAGTTGAAATAAAGTGTTTGATTAACTTGAAGATGCAAACGTGTCGTGGTGTGGTTGACCAGGATTTGATTGTACCCAACGGTTGTGGGTTCCATTCCCACTCGGATTAATAAATTATTTTTCTTAATATACGCCAGTTTTAAGACAAAACGCGGCGTTGAGTTCGGGTATTCAACATGCAATGTCTCAAAAATTGGGCAGAAAGTGGGGAACGGAGTGTATAAACACTAGGTAACCCTGCTTTTGAGAATAAAGTGTGAGAAACAAAAAAAAACTAATTACAGGATGGCCGAAAAGTTTGGAAGTTTTTTTTTAAATTAGATTGTCTAGCTAAAAATATAGAAAGATTGCAACTGAATAACTCTAGGCGTACTTCTACTAGGCGACTAAAGATTGTGTCTCTACTAGGCGACTAAAGATTGTGTCTAGTGGTAATGAAGATTAGATGCAATGGATGTGGGTAAAATAAAATGAGAGTTACATTTTTTTCTAGCAGCGTAGCTGAAAGAGCCTAGTGATAATACACTCCGTTTTCTACTCTCCGCTTAATTTAGGTGATATACATGCAGTTAAGTGGCAACAGTGATACGAGTCGTACCCATAACCGCCGTGTTTACATTCAATCACTGCGCCGCCGCGCTCATCTCATCATTATCGTTATCTCTGGTCTCTATACTCAAGTATATCTCTGTACTCAAGTGATATATAACAGCAGATAATATAAAGATAAAAAAATCAAAAAATCAGCTTCACGCTGTATCCCGCACACAGCAGGGTAGGCAGAGGGAACCTAGTGTTAAGACACTCCGTTCCCCACTTTCTGCCGAATTCTGGAGGCATTGCGTGTTGAGTGGCAGAACTCAACGCCGCGCTTAACCTCGACACCAGCGCGAAGAAATGGAAATATAAATTTAAGTAAATATTTCATCTCCTCGAGTGGGGATCGAACCCACAACCAGTTGGTTTTACAGTCACACCTCGTACCGCTGCGACAGCTGGCCTCATATAAAGATAAATATACATCAATATAAAGATAAATATACATAAACATTATCTAATGGCCACCATAGTCAACTAAATCGAAATTCATGAATTAAAGATTAAGCGACGGTAGATACTGATCGGGTGCACTTGCGAATTTATACTGAGATGTCTTTATTGCTATAGACGGACTAACTGCAGGCGTATAGTTAAAGAGACAAGTGCTAATTTATATTTTAAGTTATTTTAAAAAGTTGAATGTAAACGCGATGGTTGTTGGTTCGATTCTCATTTGGGCTACTTATTAGAAAAGAAAGTACGATATTTAACACTACCGCTCAAAACACAATATCTAGAAAATTGAGTGGAAAGAAGGGAACAGAGTGTTGTAACACTAGGTTTCGCTCTACCAAACCGGCCGATATACAACTACATAAGTTTTTTTTTAATAGTTTTAATAATAATAATAATGGGGATTATTAGACGGAGGGCTAAAAAATTATTTGAATGTACAAGTACTTATAATATGGTAATTTTATCACATTTATTATCCTGACGCTTCAAACACTTTGCAGTTCTTTGCGAAAACTATGAGAAGAACTTACTTTTACTATTATAAAGATGATCCACCAGTTATATTCATAGAGATTATGACTTTGTATCATAAAGTGCTGTTCAACTAAAAATATATTTAAATGAATGCAAAATTTATAATTACTTTTATTCATAATTTACTCTTGTTTAATTCACAAAAACTATATCATATAATAATATTAATTAGAAACATATTACATAAACTAATTCAGTAAAATTGTTATATAATACAAAATTACAAAGCAATTACTTACATTAAAATAAGCTTATGGAATGAATTAAAAACATCACGTTAGGGATTTATTTTATGAAATGTATACATTTATCTGAAATATTTACATTGAATATTAAAATTCCGTTTTTTTTAAATACCTGGAAGCGAAGTAGTGATGAAACGCGGCATTGAGTTCCACCACTCAGAACTTAATCTCTCGAAATTTTTAGTTAATCCTTATATACGTGATGAAGATACAGGTGGTCTTAAAAAAAATGAATTTTCAAACTTGATATCTACAAAATATTAAATGACAGAAGATAATAATTATCAGAATATAATTACGACGAGATTAATGACGAATATTGAGTGAAAAATAAAGTGAAAAATCTCTTCTCGTTTCACTCTCTCAAGCCCAAAACATACAATAGAGATAGTTTTCTACATTTATTTTGATTTAAAAGCAATTATTAAATATTTTGTAGTATTTTTATAAAATATGCATTTAAATACGTTGTTACATTCCAGCCCGATGGTCCGCTGGAGACCGTCACCATTTTACGATCAGATAACTTTCAACTTCGACTTTTTCAATGAATTCTAAATGCGCGGTAGCTTTGACGCTCTGTCTTTTTCACGCAGCCACATTCGGTGTACATTTTTTGTAGCTATCTCTCTCACTCTCTTATCATTAGATCATTGATAACAATCCTTTTATACTTTCCAATCCTGTCATATTGTGCTAGGTCCTTGAAGTGGTAGTTTTGCTTGTATATTGTTAATATATCACTCTTTTTTAAAGAGCAAAAAAAGACCCTAGTGAAATATAATTTCTTTTTCACTTTTTATCCAACTCAGTTCATAGGTCCAACAGTGAGCTAATGAATAGCTGACATGATGGTGATGAGGTAAAAATACATTTTGTCTATATAACAAGAAATCTTGATATTTTAAATTAATTTGTTAAGTATTATATGTTAAATTGAACGTACTTAAAATTTTATTTTTTTAAACTATGGACCATTGTATCCTACGTTGCCCAATAGAACCTTGAACAATACATGAATACATAATAACGAAGTAGATATACATCAATAGTACGTTTATATCTTTTAACTGATTCAAGTACGTACTTAAATTTATAAAACATTATGGAAACCAAACCTATGACCAAAGCTGCACTAGACAGTGAAGTGGAATCTAACAATACGTTTGAGTATTACACTTATTAATTGAATGCAATCATTAATTAAAGATCGCCATGGCGCAGTGGGTCGCATGTGATGATGGTTGTGGTTTGAAACTGCACTCGGAGGAATGATTATATTAGTTTTTTTTTATTTTTTAGCTCTAATAAGAAGACAAAGCGTAGCGCTGAGTTCCACCAGTTAACATGCAATGTCTCGAAAATTTTACAGAAAGTGGGGAGCCTAGTATTTTATCACTAGGTTCACCCTGTTAAGGGGGAAACGCGTCAAACTGCTTAAAAAATGAACTCAATTGTAAAAAGCAAACTAGTATTTTACTAGTATTTAGTTGAATTTTTAATTAACATATATAACACATTTTTATTTTTACATACCTCTCACTTTTTATTGATATAAACTAGGGGAGAATAGTGAAAGGGCCTACAACGCTAACGAAATCTCTGAAATAATGCTAAAACACGGTGTCTTATCACTACACTCTCCTACCAAACTACTTATATTTGAATATCAATTATACATTTACGTACATATAACAACAAATATACAATTAACAACAATCTGTCAGATCGCATCCGTCCAGCCGTGAGCTGAACAAGGGGTCGACGGCGCGGAAAACTATAATGAGGTTAGCTGTTGACGCGCCTTTGTCATATTTGTTATCTGTTTGTTTGAATTTCCAATAGTTGGCAATTAGCGATTTTTTTGTTTGTTTTTTATTTATTCTATTTGGCGCCGTGGCGCAGTGACACAACATTTGATGGTAAACACGGCAGTTGTGGGCTCGATTCCCGGGAATCCCACTTGGCGTAAGGAATTATTTGTCTTTCTCGCCCAGATAGCAAGACAAGGCGCGGCATTAAGTTGCACCACTCATCAAAAATGTCTCGAAAATTGGGCGGTGCGAGAGGAATGGAGTCACTGGGTTAGTAACCTAATGCATACGCTATAGCAAAATGTTTAATACGCATATACGCTCGGTTTCGATAAGAAAGTAGTACAGTCCTTTTGACATTACGTACACATTTAAATGGTATACTTGCACCATTTCTTTACTCTGCAAACAAATTGTTGGATGCTGATAGAAAATATATAATTATCCCGAATAGGATTTGAACCCACGATCTCCACTATAGCGTTAAATTAAAACAAACAAAAACAACAACTAAAATTCCAATTTAGAACGTCAAATACAAAATAATGGTACACAAGTGAAAACCGAATATAATTGAACGGAATTCTAAGAAAGAAAACAACGTCTGTGTTAAATTAAACAGACCGAGGCGCGAATGTAAATTACTTTTCTACTTAATAATTATATAAGAGGATGAGTTTTTAAAATCAGTTTACTGCGAAAATGGATTAGTTTTTTTTATTTCTATTATGGCTTGCTAGCTCAAGAATTAAGAACTAAAGAAACACTTATTTAGCATCACGTTTTATCCCTAGCGGGGTAGCCATAGAGAATGGAGTGCCAAGCGCTACGGATTTTGATTTCACTTTGTCCATTATCATAAACCTCTTCATACATGACCTCCGAGGGGTCCTCTCGTGCTATTTAAAATACAGTATCTTGAAAGTCGCCCGAGACCTCCACCTGCTTCTCTTACTACTCACTTTTCCTTCATATTTTTTTTTGTTTTTCTTTCATCACTCATTGTCTTGACGTATCCAAACTCCCTTCTGTTCTTCATTCTCACTGTGACATCCTCGGTATGTAACTGATATCCCAAACTCCTTTGAAATTATTATTTAATAAATAATGCCTTGGCTCGTGATGTGTCTAGTGGTTAGAACCGTTTATAGTTGTGATCGTGAAGAACTCAAAATCTTTTAGAGATTCCGAGGTAACGATATTAAGAATTTTATATTATGCCATTAGAAGGTTTCGCTTTAATAAGATATTTGCCATCAGAAGTTGTTCTTGTCTCAGTTATTTAGATAACTGGAAACTCGACAATATGACATTGTCATAACTCGAAGCTCGTCCGAAGAAAAGCCAAGAGCGCGTCCTATCTTCCTCTCCACTATAACTGCGAACTAGTTATAATAAAAGGAAGAAAGAGTACGGGCACCGCCCCGCCCCTACACCGTGAGTTCCGACCAGACCGTGGCTTTACAGTCATCGTTGAACCCTCCGAGACGTTTGTGTGTGATCTTTCCGAAGGTACTTGTTACGCTTGTTTATATTAAGATTGTATTAGAATGGTGATTCGTGATGTTGGTTGATTTGTGAGATCAATATAAGTCGTTGGAACGAACACACTACCGCAAGGCGGCCGATATGTTACATAAACGCACAGCACACACCCCAAAGTCGTGTCTCGAACCGTAGGCATACACTACTACATACACCAGAGTTCCAGGACATAAAATAGCACCACATACCCGTATGACACAGGCGGACACTACTGCATACACCGGAGCTGGGACATAAAATAGCATCATACACCTACTAGTCGTTTACCAAGTCGTAGAAGTGGTATACAATATATCAATGACTAACGCCATACTCAATAGCTTACGTTTCGCGAGCGTACTGTGAGACGGCATCAGCCACGACATAGTTAATGTCGCTATAACAGTTCGCATAAGCCCATCACGTCAGCTTCCGCCACGTAAAGCAACATTTAAATAATGGTCAAAGATCACTTTGAAGCACAATATGTGTCGCTCCTACATATATATTACCTTTATAAGAAATTCGATCTTAAAAGATCGTGCCATCATAGGCTTCGAATTATTATATTATATTTATTATATAATACATTTGGTACACGTCTTTGTGCATCATATTTATTAGTACCGTAGTACTTAAGAGTTCGACTCGACCGGTGCCTTCCAAGCATCACCACCATCTATATAGACGGAACGACGGTTGCGATACTCGGGACGACAATACATGAACTCGTCTCGATTAATATGGTATTAAATATATATAGATTGTATTATTAATAATTAACTATGTTATTTATTTGTATTGTAATGCATATTTTGTTTTATTTATTTATTTATTTTTAACTTTTACCCAAGGTACATACTGTTACAGGTAGTCCCTGTCATTTTCTGCATCTCTTTATTGAGGATTCAGTTAGCGAAACTGACTCCGAATATCCTACAAAGAGATTGCATCTCTATTGCATTCATCTTTCTTTCATTCTTCTTCTGATTACAGAAACGTTAATGAATGTTAAAAACGATTAAACGTGGATATTAACTCATGTTTTGCTATCATGTATAATGCAGCTAAGGCACCGTGAACTCTGTTAACGGCAGCAATACTCCTTTCCACATCTATTTCGAATCATCTGATTCTACAAAACATACTTTCCAAATATACCACTTCATTCACCTGTTTCAATATATACTAAATCAATTTTATAAAAAAATATTTGAAATGACTTTCTAATATCATAATGTCTTAACACTAGTTTCCCTCTGCTTATATTATAATCGATATGTCAAATTTAAATATATCCTGTAGTAGTAGTATTATTTTATTACATCCACATTTACGACTGTTGGCCCGCTAGTATTATGAGGGTCGTAAACAACATTTATGTATTCTATAATATGTTTTAAGCATTAAGTTAAATTCCGAAATGTTCAACATAAATGCAAATTTTATTGGCAATATTGATTTCAATATATATATTTTTTTTCGATTTATTATGTATTTGGGACGTCTGGATAGATGTGGCTTCGAGCTTAATTTTTCTGAACACTTTCCTATAATATTTAAAAATTAAACCTTTAATTCATTTAACCTTAACGGTCTTTGGGGTGTTCTTGCCGTTTTGGTTACTTTAGATAATTGATTAATATTTTAGTCTTTATTATTTTACAATTCCTGAGGATGTCAATAACACTTTGAAGTATTATTTTGTTAAGTTTTTGCCACATGATCATTTTTTAGTACAAATAGATAATGTTCATTTTATGATATTTTTTTAGGTCAAATACATCAATAAATAATGGCACCTAAAGTAACAAAATATTTTGTAAAACATTGGAAACTGTTATGAAATCGAATTGACGATATAAAAACGAACAGTTAAATTACTTTTTTATATCGGCAACTTTATTTCTTTACAATAATATAAACTGTGTAGTAAAAGAGGAGAGAACATAATTAGAGCAGAGAATATAAATTAAACGTATTGTATCTTTTTTAAGTGGATTTTGAATTAAAATTATGAAATTGCGTCACGTTGTATCCCGCATATAGCAGAGTTGGCAGAGGTAAATTAGTGTTAAGACACTTCGTGCGACACTTTCTGCCTGATTTCTGAGACATTGCGTTTTGATTGGCGGAATTCAACGTCGTGCTTTGTCTTGTTGTTGGAAAGACGGAATGAAAATAGTCAATACCCCAGGAACGGGAATTGAACCAATCATTGTGTTTACAGTAAAATTCTGTCTTTCAACTCCATGACGACTACAAGCTACTTATCGATATTTTCTATTGTTATCGGATTTTGACTTTTTTTGGCACAAAATCCCTCTCATGAGAATTGAACGCACAACTATCACGTACAATTGCCCTACTAAAGCATACTACTGATAATTATTAAAATGAACATAACGATAACGTAAATTTTGAGATACATTTCATAATTAACGTGCTGCATATCATTTCCGGTGTTACGGCGCGGAGCTACACATATACAGCTTTTTTAATTCTTGTAAAGATAAATAACATGTATTCTGTCACATCTACTAATGATATAGCTTGTTAAATATGCTCTTGGAATAGTTACGTATTTGAGGCTGCCTAACTTTAAGGGCGTTGTGGGTTCAATTTCCACTTGAAAGAATTATATTCACTTCCTCGCTTTGGTAACAAACTAAACACAGCGTTAAGTCGCTACTCAGCACGGATGTTTTGAAAATTTCCAGAAAGTGAGAAATGGAGTGTCTCAACACTAGGCACCCTCTGCCTAATCTGCTATATGCGTGATACAGCGTGTAGTTCACGAAGAAAAACCTACAAAAAACTAAATAAAATACACATGTAACATGTAGGTACACACAAACCAACCAAGTATCTCTCCATTACGATAATAACACCACATATTTTGATAATGGATATTTTTTCGTTTGCAATTATGTTTTTTATGATTTAGTTTTTTAACGTCACTTTACTCAAAACGTTTAAATTTAAAGTGTTAGGTTAAAAATATAATTATCTTTTTTCCATATATGGAGTTTCTACAGAAAGATAAAATTTTAATAAAATTACATTTTCATTTCATCGTGAATAAAGAACAAGTACGGTGAAGCGGAGACTTATGTGAAATACGACGTATAAAGTAATTTTTGAGTATCTCTCCTTTCAACATATTGTTGCGAGTGTACGAGTAGTCAGGGTACGAAGAGATATAATTGTCGGACGCCATGACCTAACCTAAATAGATTTGTCATCTAGTAGCATTTGATATGAGTTTAATGCAAGTTTTTTTTCAGCTTCCTTTGTGGGAAAAAGAAAAAGTACTTTTTTATTTATATTTTCTGATTGACAGAGAAAACCTAGTGTTAATACGCATTATCTTATTTTCGAGACAATGTGTATTGAGTAGGGTAACGTAACGCTGGGCTTTGTCTTGTTGCCAAAGCGAAGAAATAAAAAGAATTAATTTCCTCTATTGGAAATCGAACTAACAGCTTTCGCATTTACAGCCATACGCTGTAGCGTTGCGCAACAACAGACAAACATACTCGTACTTTCATCGTCTTAATATCAATTCAAAGAAATCCCTATAAAGCGGTAAGCTCAGGTTCGAGTTCCATGAGGTATGCTTTCATGTAGCCACGTAGTACTTGCAGTGGGCGTATCTTTTTTTAAATCATCTTTTTGTGTAAAGTATTTTTCTTCACGTTTAATTTTTAGTTGGTAAAAATTGGAGTGAGCATGGACACGGGCATGATCTCCCATTTGTATGCCCATGAGTCCTTGCTATTTCTTAGGGACAGAGTACTCTAGTAGAGTAAAATTATACAAACTGTACTATTTGTCACTATCAATCGTACGATAACAATATAAAAACTAACAAATATTTAATATCTTATACAATTAGTCATATAATCCTCGCAAATGCTGTACATACGTATAAACGTATAAAATAGTTAGATATTAATTCGTCAGCACGTTCAGCCTTTTAATCCTATGAAGCAAACAGCCAAACTTCGAAGCTTTTGCCAAAAATTACCCAGTACAAGGGTAATCTGCATAAACGCTTAGATCTGCCAACCCGAAAGGCGATTAGTGCTCTGTATGGAGCATAATGGAAATATAGCTTATCTCTATGAAATATTGGTATAATAAACTACGTGATGCTACCGCGATGCACTTGAAAAGTATTTTGTGCTAATTGTGAGCACGATCTTCCTTTGGCAGAATGCAAATTCAAATTATTATCATTTGTCATTCTGGTGAGACAGAGCGGCATTGGGTTCTGCCACTTTCTAAAACGGAAAACGCTCTAGGTTCTTTCTGCACAATATTCGCGAGATACGTGAAAACAAAAAAAAAACTGGTCAAATGAGAGCTGGATTCGCATACCGAAGGTTCCGTAGCAACTTAAAAATTGTTTGTTAACGTGAAGTACAATTTGTAAAAGCGGACAAAGTTAAGTCTGCAGACGTTTAAAATGCGAATTATAAGTTTGTAATAATTTTTTTCTATGAAATATCAATAACTTTCCAAATCCTTTCGAAAAATCTATCTTTATTTGTACTGCAAGTTGTCACATGCACGTGATCTCGAGATAAATGCTCATGACGGACATACAGACGGACAACGAAGGAATCTAATCCCTTGTTGGATTCCATTTTTTCCTTTTGAGGTACGGAGTCCTACAAAATTTTATATTATTATATTATCATTATTAACAAGCTTCTAAAATTTAATATCACATGGTACTTAAATTATCACTCAGATAAAGAAATATTTCAGTTTTGACGTCAATGATTTTTATAACACCTATTAATATATACAAAAAGTATTAATGTATACAAAAACTGGCATAGATTATTCTTTGTCATAAAACAGTAGAGTGAAAGTGAGTAACTTCAATGAAATTTAAACAAAATAAAAAATTTTAAACATTTTTAAAGTGTTATCCATACTTAGGAAAGAAATTTTTATACGTTTTCTAAATAAGTATTTTTCTAAATAAGTAAAATAAAAAGTTATTTTTCAAATAAGAAAACACAAGCAGAACGAATTTCACGATTCATAGAACGAGCAGTAACGAACATTAAACATGCATTAGCACTTTTAATTCCTGACAATTCTCTTAAATTTGCAAATCGAGTTAACTGTAGGTGCTTTTTATTTTTTTATTTGGGCTTACTTTAATTGTAGGCTATTCTTCTTTATGATTTATGCTACATATCAAGGTTGATTGAGGGGTTGAACCTAGAACCCTGTAACCCTACTAATAGTATCCACGATACTTCTTCATTCTCTGCCTTCTGGTCAAAATCCACACATTGACTTTTGGTGTCAGAACTTAACTTATTTATAAATCAATTATTCATGACTTGAATATATACAGGTATAAATCATCTCGACCTTTCATTTTTGAGTTTGAGAATTCTTTATTCTATCTTCTGTGTTAAAATTAATCATTGCTGGGAAATTTCAAATACTAAAGGAAATATGGCAATAAAATATATTCTATACACTAGGTTCCCTCTGCCTACCCTGCTGTGTGCGGGATACGGCGTGAAGCTGATAATAAAACATATTCTACTAATATTATTCCACGTACCTTCACATTTAATATTATTTTGAATGATCATAAAACAACCTAATCTGCATTTACATATCCTAAAACTGTATAGTGGCCGTATTAACATAACATAAGGGAATCATCCAAGCGTCAGTAATCCCGGTCGCATGCGGCTTTATCCAGGCCCAGGACAAAGACAAACAAACTATATTACCAACTAAACTCAAATACCGTGTTTACTTCAATTATGCGACCATTGTATGTGGTAATCAACCAGGAAGGTAGGTACCTACTGACTTTTGTCTCACATTGCTTTAGCATGATTATATTGACAAAGGTGGAATATAGTAAGTGTTACATCACTCTACTTTAAACTTTCTGGTAAATTAAAAAAAACTTGTACATCATATCACTGCATTCTCTGAAATCATCTAATAAAAGAAAAAAAATCATAATAAACTAAAATTTGTTGTAGCTCAACCCAACGCCGCACATTGGTTGACCAGAGACCTAAGGTATGGTATCATCTATATTTCATGAATATAAATATTTTTCTTAGTAGTATTTGGATCTACAAGAATTGTGTTCATTCCACTACAAGGACAAATTACGCCGTGATGGCGTTTAATTATATTAATTAAAATTTTTAGTCAGTTTATGTTTTTATGTTTAATATAAATGTTGAAATATTTTTCTAAATTTGAAAGGAGAGATTTATACGAATATTTTTTTTTATGAACACAGTATTTGTATTTTTTTATTTTCATAGCTTTAAAATAAAAGACGAATTCATTTCACGAGCTAAAGTTAAATGAACAAATTATCACACAAACAGATGACGCTTCCAAACAGCTTTCGCATCATTTGGAAATGAAACGCTAATCGAATCTCCATCTAATCTGAAGAATTAGACCTCATAAAGTATCCCCTTGTTTCTGTCACCGACAGGCGCTTTGTAGGAAAAATTCTTAATTTACACCCTCCGAAACGGTAATAATCGGCTCTGGGTGGAAATTAATTTGGATTTTATAACTGGCAACTTTCCAGACTATGGTATTATATTGAAACCGGTGTTTGAGTTTGCAATTTATTGTTGGAGCGTAACTGTTAATCATTGACCAATTAAAAAGGTTAAGCTGTACAATATATGGATGTAAAATGTTGGTCAGAATCAGAATTTATGCTTATCTCGTTCAGTACTATGCTAATTATTATCAAATACCAATATATTTTTTTTAGCTTCACATACTGTCGCTGGTGGGGTTGAAAGAAAAAAGACATCGTAGCGCTAAATCGAACGATTCCCGCAATACCTATTTCACTTCGTCAATTTTTTAAAAATTATATCCTTATTTAAGTCATTACTAGATTCTGTCACAGCATTTCCAATGTAAGGATATTTTCTCATTACTACTATAAAAATATATTTACTAATTTAATTAAATAGATTTTTTGATTTATGGCGTTTCGAGTGTGCCAGTTGAGCACAATTCATTTCGCCAATATCACGTTGTATAGAAAACACACTAAGGAAATTGACAGGTAAAACAAGAGATAACTATATACAATTACAGAATACATGTAAAAAATAGAGATCCAGTAAAAATACAGCCTTCACCTAAAACAAAACAAACACATATTGACATTGTGTACACAGCATGTTTGGTTAGTATATGTTTACTATCTATGTTAGTATATATTTTACTTAAGGATATAATTTTAGCACTTAAGTCGTAAATTTAATAATCGAAATCAATTTTTAAGTTTTGGTCCAACCGCCTTTTTTAATTTGAATGTTTTCTTTCATTTAGATACATTGATTGCCAAATTGTAATCAATACTCGAGTAATTATTATTATACATGTATCTTTTTTTGAGCCCAGTCGTGATGCTGGGAAACAAGCGTGCGACTATAAGCGCGATAGGTTGTGGGAAATTAAATATTTAATATTTTCATTTCCTCGCTCTGGTAACGAGGAAAATCGCAGCGTTGAATTCCGCCACTCAACACGCAATGACATTTGAATTCGGCGGAAAGTAGGGAACGGAAATGTCTTAATGGGAATTTTGCCTACTCTCCTATTTTTATAGAAAATTGATAAATATCAGTGTGACTGTTGGGTGTAAGCTCGTGATTATTTTTCTTGATATAGCTTAGCAGTAGGCCTTTTGTGTCATATAATAGTTTAAAACTATCTTGGAAATAAAAGCGAAAAAAAAAATTAAATAAGTAAAATTTTATTAAAATTTTACAAGGGCAGTATCGAAAAATTTTATAGCACTCTAATATGAAGCTAATATGTATTTTTAAAACTGTAAATGATATCCTCAGCTCCATTAAGTGAACTCGAGGAGTTGGGAGAGTGTCAAGTATGTTCTAGGTAGTGTTAGAGAGAATGAACGAAACTCTTTAATGTAGATGATGGTAAAATCAGTATAAAAGAAGTTGAAAGTGTAATACGAAGTCTGAAATGTGATAAAGCAGCGGGTGCAGATGGATTTACTGCCGAGATGACAAAATATGGTAGGCCACGCGTCTTGAATTTGTTCTGGTTTTTGTACAGCTTATGTTTTAAATCAAGGGAGGTCCCAGACGAATGGCGAGGTGCAGTCATCGCATACAGGTAAAGGTTCATGTATAGGGCTATCAATTTGATTATGGTTGGGTAGTAAATTGTATGCTAAAGAAGAAAGAGAGATCCGAACTCAACCTGCACGCAAGTAGGTGCTATCGGGTGCAATACAGAATGGCAGGTACTAGCGAGGATGTCACGGTGAGAATGAAAAAGAACGTGCTCAGCTGGTTTGGGCACGTCAAGCGAGTGATGAGAGTAAAAGTGAGTGATAAGAGAAGTAGGGAGAGACCTCGGTTGACCTTCTAAAACACAGTATGAAAGATACTGGAGGAAAGTTGTGTAAAAAACATGAGGAACCCCCGAATAGCACGTATGAAGAGGTTGATGACAGCGGACGAAGCGGCCGAACGAAGAGGTATGTAGAGACCGTAGCGTTAGGCGCTCCGTTCTCTCTGACTACCCCGCTAGAAATACAGCGTGAAGCTAGTTTAGTTTAGTAAATTATAATAAATGAAGTATGTTATGCATATTTTATAAATATTTTATTAAATAAAAATCTTTACTTACCAGCATCACCAGCCAAAGGAGCCAGAACAGCTCCATCCTTGAACCACCTAGTGACAGTGATATGACTTCTGACAGGTGCTGATGTAGCACAAGTCATCAGGGCTGAGCCCCCTGACACGCCGTGGGTGGGCTGTACTCGTACTTCCCAGGGTACATCCATTACTGAAGAGGATAATTATTTAGTTATATATATCTATAATAATAGATTTTTATTGTGACATACACGTTCTCGTGGGGAACGAAAGTATATTTCTCTCGTGGGGAATGGAGTGTCTTAATACTAGGTTCCCAGGTTGTCCTTGCCATTAAGAAATACTCGTTCTCATTTTCTATAATATTTAACTAGACACAATCACGAATAGCTTCTACTTCTACTTAGTGGAGAACGTAGAGAGACTTTCTATGAATATCTTGTAAATAAGCAAAGCTAATGCAAGCTATATAATATTTATACATGTATGGCTTATTGGATATTATGCAAGATTTTAAATTTTCTTACTTTTCAGATCTTGTAATAAATTTCAATATGTTTTTCTACAAAAAATATGTGTAGATTTCTTTAAACTATTTTGTTATTAAATAAAAGAATACAGGTTTAATTAAAATTTTATGAGAATTTGGTTTGACGTTAGTATAATTAATTTCATTTTTATTTATAATATTAAAACTATATCTTGGATCCTTTTCATCAAACCGTACTGTACTGGATGCTTTGATTAGTCAGTTTCTATAAAAAGAATGTAGAATTGATATAATTTTATTAAATAATTAGTTAAATATATATATTTTAATTTTACAATAATTACTTTAATTATAAGTCAAGGTTACCGAGGGGCAGCGCACAGCATCTGGCTGTAAAGACGAGAGAGAATCGACTCCTACTATTAGAAATGAATTTTTTCGATCTGATCACGATATAAAAGCGCGGTGCTGTGCGGTGTATTTCGCCACTCAACACAAAATGTCTCGAAATTGGGTGAAAAGTAGAGAGCGGAGTGCTTTAACGCTAGATTACCTCTGCCTAGCCGATAAAAATAAAAAAAAAACTTTACTTTTACTCATAAGTATCTACGTACATAATTATATGTATAATATAATATTTATGATCATAAGCTAGCGCGAAACTAAATTTATATTATACATCGTATAATATAAATTTAGTTTCATCGTTGTTTACTAGCGACACGCGTCTATCTGTCACTATCTGACACTTGAGGGTTAATTAATTATCGTCGGTATATACAGCTTCAGCGTGTTATTGTGGAGGCCGTTGCTATCAATTGAATTGATTTAATACTTATTATTTTTGAAATTTCTGAAATTAGTTGTTTAGTTATTTAGCCATATTTAGCCGCCGCGTTTTGTCTACCAGGCATACCTACCATATAATAAGAATAATTAATTTCCTCGAGTGTTGATCGAATCCACGACCGTTGCGCCTGAGGTCTGCCATCTCTGCGGCACGATGAATGGACGCTAATAATATTTTCAATTATCATTCCTAATATTCTTCTTTTAACTTTTAACATTTGTTTCTAAGAAATTTCAAAATGTGTTAAGTTCGTTTACTTTCCTTATAACAGGATTATCAAAATTATTTTCGAAACAAATTATCGAAAAAAAAGAAGGTTATCGAAATCGACTAAAGAGAATACGATAGAATATTGAATTGTTTAAGTCTATTGCAAAATTACGACGCGCGACACCTTTGAACAGAAGATACTACCACTCAGAAGATCTTTGATCTTTGTTGTGCAACGAACTCTCATCAATGCCTTGGTTTCTATAAAATCCTTCAGATTTGTGGTATTCTTTCAGTGTTCTTTAACACTTGAAATTATTTTCGTTACTTCTTTAATATATATACATAACAAGTACGAAACTTCAACATCTCAATAAATAAATTAAAAATCTCTAGAGAAAAGTGTACACATAAATGAATGAAAATTTACCAATAGATGCCGTAACACAGTGAACCTCCCGGGATACGAAATAATGAAAATCTGCCGCCCATGAATAATAACCGGGCCAATGATTTCCCATGTCACCAATGGGATGCCCAGCAATGTCCAACTTTGACAGGATTAAGAGCCATCAACCCCTTGAGCTCGTCGTGGAGCAATGGCACAGCGTATGTCCGTAAACGCGATGGTTGTGGGTTAAATTCCCACCCGGTGAAATTAAATTTTCGATATTTTCATTTCCTCTGAGAACAAGACAGCTTTGTCTCTTTTCTAGCGTTAAATTCAGCCAGTCAACACACATTGTGTTGATAATTGAGTGATATTTAAGTAACGGAGTGTCTAAACACTGGGTCACACTAGGATACAAAGTTAAGATATAAAAAAATACTACCATGTATAAATAATACAATAATAACGGGCTCAATAATTTCCTCTGGCATCAATGGGACATCCAGTGTCCAGCATTGTCCAACTTTGACAGGATTAAGAGCCACATAATCCTTTGAGATGCAGTATCCAGCGCCGGCTTATTGCATCGGCTTATATCGTTCTGTTTGGATTACCTTCTAATTAAAAGGTTTTAAAGGACGTTTACTTTGAAAGTTGTTTGTCGAGTCTGTTTATGTACATCAGTGGTGCAATTTCCTTTTTTTTGATTCTAAGTTTGTTTATCTAGGTAAATCAGATATTTTACGAGCGAAATGTAGTGACCGAACATTTCATAACAGATTTTTATGATATTTCTTGTGAATATTAGTATTATTTCTTTCTTTAGTTAACTTTAGCTTCTTTTCATCATATAATACAGTCAGTCCCTTTTAAGAACCTGGTGTCTGAATATAACGTCTCATTTTGTTTTTTTAGCTTCACGCTTCCCTTCCGTCACTCACTCGAGGAGATGAAATATTTACTTAAATTTATATTTCCATTTCTTTGCTCTGGTGTCGAGGTTAAGCGCTGCGTTGAGTTCTGCCACTCAACACGCAATGCCTCCAGAATTCGGCAGAAAGTGGGGAACGGAGTGTCTTAACACTAGGTTCCCTTTGCCTACCCTGCTGTGCTGCGGGATACATCGTGATTTTTAATTTTGATTTTTTACTTGTAAAAATTGTAACTTAATCAAAAGCTCTTATCTCGCACTTAAACAATATCAGTTCAAACAATTCAGTCCCAGTTGATTTATTCCGAAGTGAAATCAATTTATTTCCTGTGAATGACGGCATCGTCGCCTCCTCCAATTTATCTCTTTATATTCGCGAGGCCCAATTTCGTTTTATTTGTCTTATAACCGTGCTAAATTAAAAACGTGTTTCTTATACAAAATTTTGGATTAAGTACAGAAATATTTTGTTTTTATATTAAAATTAATAATTGATTGAATTTAAAACCTAATATATTCTCTGTAATTAAATTTATGTAATTAATCAAAAATAAGATTTTTTGTTCTCCTTTTGCTAATTCAAAGATAAGTGTTAAGTTATAAGTAAGTTCAAATTAATTTTTTTTAGAATATTTGTTATTTATAATCAAAGTTTAATTTTGTTGCATCACTCACTTACCGCAAAATTAATATAAAGTGACAGACAAAGTGAAATCTATCATTTTCAGGCTATCTCTGGCTCGTTTATTTGTTAAATAGATGGTAGAACACATTTTTAAATGAAAATTCACTTTTAAAATAAACGGTTTTATTCAGTATTGGCCATGTTTGTAAAGGTTGATGACTGTGGATGAGGGGAAAGAGATTATAATATGCAGAGATAGTAGCGTCTTGTGTTTTGTTCTATCTGGGTACCCAGCGAGGCCTATACAACTTGAAGCTCAAAAAATTAGTTTTAAAATTCAGAAATATTTTAACATAGTCTTTGGCAACAGTTAATGCCCCAGTTTAAAATAAAAAAAAAACAGCTTCACGCTGTATCCGCACACAGCAGCGCACACAGCAGGACAGAGGGAACCTAGTGTTAAGACACCCAGTTCCCCATTTTCTGCCGGACTCTGGAAGTATTGCGTGTTGAGTGGCAGAACTCAACGCCGCGCTTTGCCTCGACACCAGAGCGAAGAAGAAGTTTAAAGTAATTGAATTATAAATATTAGTAAAAATCGTAACAACAAGTACCTTTACCTTTCATTAATTTTGGAAAAACGTAAATCGAGTGTCTCAACACTACGGTTATCTTAACCTTCAAAAAGTGGCATATCTGTGACTTCAGCAAAAACTTATCAAGCTTAAGCGGAAAGCTTTATATTATCCTCCCCAGGCGTGTCTTTTCAAGCCACTTCAGTTGTAATGTCCTTGCTGTATGTCATTGTTCTGATCAGCATCCAACACTCAACACTCATCTCCACACGTTAAGCACTTGTTGAAATCTCAAGTTGGCAATATTAAGTGCTTTTTTGTATATTTCTATTACGGTTCAGTAACTTCGACGTACTTTGTTTAATACTTTGTAATATTATTTAGTACTTAATCAAACATTTTAAAAATAGTTTAGAAAGCATGTTAAACATTGAAATTGGTGAGGATGCTACGGCACAGGGGTTTAGCCTCTGACTGTCAACGTGACAGTTGTGGGTTCGATTCCCTCTGTGGGAACTGTCTTTGTGGGAAATTGTGGAACGAATTCTTTCCATTCTTCTCATTCTGCTACTTGAAGATATAGAAAGAATCGATGACTATATAGCTGAAAATGCCATGTATATATATATATATATATATATATATATATATATATATATATATATATATATATATATATATATATATGTATGTATGTATATATGTATATATGTATAAAAACTATGGTATTGGTACAAGAGGTATTGATGCGAAAAACTTTTGTATTACAAGAGATTTCTTTTTTTAAGACTGTACCTATCTACTATGATAATGGGCTTGTGCCTTTAAATATTGCAATATTGGTATGAAATTTTGTCTATTTTTTAAAAGTTATCTTGTATTTCTTATATTTAAGTTTGTAAAAAAAATGNTATATATATATATATATATATATATATATATATATATATATATATATATATATATATATATATATATATATATATATATATATATATATATATATGTATATATATAAAATGTCAGTTGAACAAAAAATTTAATTTGTGAAATGTATACGTGTAAATATATAAATCGTAGAAAGTCGAAGATCAAACAAATAAAACTATAAGTTACACACATCAGGACCCTGAGAAGGCATGATATGAAATGATATGAAGAGGTTGATGACAGTAGACGAGGCTAAATAAGTACGCAGAGATAAAAGACGAATCTTATTAACCTGAATTATTAGTATCTTTAGTCCAAACTTACAAATTATAATCAATTAATAGCAATCCCGTCATCCAACATTTGACCAATATACCATAAATTCTATACAAAATGGCATACAAAAAAGAAACCAATATCGAAAGCAAAATCCAGGGCAAGTTATTGATAATTTTTCGGTGTATTACGCAAAAAGGGAAAGACTTGACTCGCCATTGTTTCGAGGGTTGAAAGGCGGTGAGGGGTTGTCGACTGTAAGTTGCGAACGCTGCCAAAGCGCACAAGTACCTACTCTGTACTTGTATCTCAATATGTGTGCACGACAAATATTTGAACTTATCCTATATAGGTGCTATTTTGGTCTGTTCTGAATTTTAATATGGAGTTGATAGGATTTTAAATGGCTTAGTGTTTTACACACAAGAATTAATACAATTCTGGTATACAATATTTACTATCAATATTTTATTGCATGGCGTTGAGTTTCGCAACTCACCTGACAATGTTTCAGAAATTGAGCAGATAAGATTTGTAATTGGATTTTTCAATGTTCCAAGCTTAAAATATGTAAAAAAATCTTTATTTTTGATTATTACATTCGTTTTTTTTTCACTTTAAGTCTCTTTAAGTTAAGATGAAATCAATAAAGTTAAATTATAACTATTATTAGCTAATAAGTTCTAAAGACATCGTTTGATAAATTATTTATATCCATAAATCCTTAGATATTTTTTTATATTTACTATATTAAGATCCACCAATCGTGACCCATAAAATAACATTGTTATTTGTTTACCTTTTATCTCATACTTTTGTAAATATAGTATCAATATGAGAATAGTTATATTTAAAAGATTTTCATTAGATAATATTAATCTGTCTGTAATTGAAAGGAAAATCAAGAACGAATAATTTAATATAAGGTATTTTTATATGATATACATTAAATTTATTAATGGTTAAATATTTTTTTTAACCTCACGCTGTATCCCACCTATAGTAGGGTAGGAACAGAGAACCCAGTGTTAAGACACTTCGTTCTTTATTTTCCGCCGAATTCTGAAGACATTGCATTTTGAGTGGTGGAACTCAACATCGTGCTTTTCCTTGATACCAAAGCGAAGAAATGGAAATATTAAGTATTTCATTTCCTCGAATGGGGATCGAACTTACAACCTGTCGCGTTTAGTCTCGACTGGTAGTTAAATATTATATATATATATATATATATATATATATATAATAAGTAAGTATTATATACGTATTCTATAGTTATACAATAATATACAAAAAAAAATTAAATCTGCACATTACACTCGATCCTCAATTATCCACGAGAAGGAAATCGGTTCAAGATATGATTTCTTATATTTTCACTTGATTCCATTAGCGGACCTCTACAAAGAATATTGGGAGTTCAATCACAGGATTTATGGTACTCGAGGCTTTCTATAAAAATTCGTATTTGCATTCCAGCCTAAGAGATCCCGACTTACACCAATACTGAGGTCAATAGGAAGTTTTTTAACGCAACTTTGACACGTATTTCTTCAGCAAGATGGTCTAATTTTAGGCAAGGATGTGTCAATGACAAGTGATATCGGAAAGGAGCGTGATGTGTGTTGGGCCGATCATGATTCAAGGGGCTTTATTTATATGTATTTTATATATAGAAGGTGAATATTTTTTGATTGTATATAGTGATAATGGTGACTGTGGTGGGTTAGGTGGAAACAATCCTTGAAATGTTGAGTACCAAAACGAGTCACGTTTTTTTATTAAGTAGATTAGAAAAGGCAATAATTAAGTAGTTTATATAAATACCACTACACTTATCGTATTAATTAATATTCAAATTATTATTAAAAAAAACTTCATATCGTACTTTAAACATCTCGCTTATTCTTTAGTGTTTATCTATAAATTGACATCATCGTTGTTTGTTTACGAGATATTGTCCTAGTGTGATACAGTCAGGAATCCTAAAAGATCCAAGAAAATATCTTAATATTACAGGACAATTGAGAAGATAGAGGATAGTAGTTGTATATCACAATATGATAAAAGAACCAACCAAACCAAAATAAAAAAAACCTAAGACAATATAACATTTTAGCTACGTTCCATTTTTACTATAAACTACACTTTCTGAACCAATCTTCTGAATCTTGAAAATAATATGGATTCAATCTTACTATAATAAAATTAAGAGATAATTATAATAAATACTATAAATCTTCGAATACGAAACTGTTTAACGATCCCTTATAAAAAGGTTAAGTTGAAATGTGAAAAGCAGAAGTCACGAAAGTATCTTTTGTCGAATAAATTATATTAATTCGGCGTCAAAGGAATACAATTCTATTTTTCTCTATGGAAAATGTAATCTGGAAAATGTTATTGGATTGTTAACCTTTTTAATATAAGAATAAGATTGTAAATACTTTGGACTGAAATTGTAAGGTCACATAAATGTAGAAGTTTGTCGAACATTGAGTAGCAAGTGTTTATTAAATTTTCTTTGGCTATTGACAACACTTAAGTTTTCTGACTTCTCAAGATCATCTTTTAAACATTTATTAAGCTATAAAATGTTAATTTCTACACTCTGATAGATAAAGCGCGGCGTTGAGGTCCGCCAATCAACGAGTTTTGTCTCGAAAATTTGATGGTGAATGAGCAACAGAGTGTCTTAACACTATATTCTTTCCATGCGACAACTACGCAGTCATAACTTGCTATGCGAGAAAAAAGGTGAAGCTGTGTTATTAATGAAATTAAAACATTTTTCAAATGTGTGCCAAATAGCTGTCAATTGTTTCCAATCAAGCTATACAGGCAAATTAGAATAGGATTTGGCTCACAGTTTTGCACGCTATATAAATTACTGGAGCTTAATAAAATTTATGTAGATTACTAAGGATTTTTATTTATTTTATGAGGCCAGTCGTGGCGCTGTGGCACAAAGTGTGACTGTAAAACTGACTGGTTGTGGCTTCTATCCCCACTCGAGGAGATGAAATATTTACTTAAGTTAATATTTCCATTTCTTCGCTCTGGTGGTGTCGACGCAAAGAGCGGCGTTAAGTTCTGCCACTTAACACGCAATGCCTCCAGAATTCGGCAGAAAGTGGGGAACGGAGTGTCTTACATTAGGGTTCCCTCTGCCTACCCTGCTTTGTGCGGGATACAGCGTGAAACTGATTTATATTTATTTTAGGCTTACGCTACATCCTGCAAACAGAAAAGTTGACTTAAGGAGCATGGTTTTAAGACACTCTTTTTCCTAGTTTCCGTCCAATTTCCTAGACATTGCCCGTCGAGTGGCGGAAGTCAACGACACATTTTGACGTATGTTTTTTTTAATCATTCTCCTAAATTGGAATCAAATCCACAATTGTCATATTTATAATCAAAGCATGTGTCTCTGCACAAGGACAACCTCGAAACCACGCTTGACGATTATCAAGGATAGGACGGTGTCATATTCATTTAATGTCAAGATTAGAAACAAATTTTGTGAGGAATCTAATGTGATCAGAAAAGTATGTACGGTGGACGTGGGTTCGACTCACAGAATTAAAAAGTATGCATTATTAATACGATATTCATTATTGGGATGAATTTTATAAGAACAATATTAAGTAGTAAAGCCAATAAAAATTCATGAATCAAATATCAATTGAATCTCATGCAGGAGAGCTGCCAGTCTGTGGAATAATTAAATTGTAACATGACATAGAAAAGAGTAAGCATCGAGAAATGTGTTCTGGTGGTGGCTTTATGTTTATTCGACGATATGAAAGTAATAAAACGCATGGACATTGGATAGTAGTTTATTAGAGAANTTTTCCGTCGACACTTTGAAATAACGCTTTGCTCTATGGTTTTGGCGCTATCGTCGCGGTCGTTTCGATAACGTTGAACGCAAGTGTCATTTGGCTACGGTTTTTCAATTCCATCGTCGACTTTTCTACATCTCCATACATTTTGACATCGTACAGAAAGTTAAAAATGACACTTGGCTAGGCCCTCAGGTCTGTTAGTTAATTCACATAATAGATTCTTTAAGATGCCATGTATTCAGCTTCGGTGCTTGACAAAGCTACCGTCCTTTGCTTTCTACTTTCATGAGATACTAGACAACCTGAATATACAAAACAATATCCTGTATAAGATCTTCTATCTAAATTGTCAGATGCCCAATCAGCATCAGCGAAGTCAATTAAATCTAATTTATTTTTAACATATTTTAAGCCAAATGGCTTTGTACAACTTAAATATTTTAAAACTCTTTTAGCATGTTTCCAATGTGTTTCTGTATTACAGTTATTAAATTGACTTAAATAACTAATACAATATGAGATGTCAGGTCTAGTCAAAACTGAGATATACATTAAGCTCCTTATTAGTTGTTGATAAGGAAAATTTTAATATAATTTCTTTTCTTTTTTCAATTTCAAATTAATTTCCATAGGAGTTTCTACATTTTTACATTTTTCCAGGCAAAATTTATACAATAATTTATCAATAAACTTCTCTTGATCAATAGAAATACAATCTTTCTGTATCTTAATAGTCATACCTAGACAATGTCTTAACTGACCTAGATCTTTTAACTTAAATCTTTTGCTTAATTGACCCTTTAAATATTCTACTTCTTTATTACAGTTATAAAATATGAAGAAATCATCAACAAACAAAGCCACTAGTGTTTTAACATTTTCAGATAATTTTACAAACAAACAATGTTCATACAATGACTTTTTATACCCCAACTTTTGTAAATAATCATCAACCTGCTTATACCAGGCCCTAGCTGACTGCTTTAACCCATATATGGCCCTTTTTAATTTTAAAACTTTATTCTGAACCATATCACATTTAAAATTCTGAGGTAACTGCATATAAACAGTCTCATCTAAGTGGCCATTTAAAAAGGCTGTAATTACATCTAAATGGCATATATTGAGGTCTAATTTAACACTCAAAGCAAATAACAATTTTAAAGTGGAAAATTTAAACACTGGTGAAAAAGTTTCTTTATAATCTATGCCTTCACGTTGTGTGAAACCTTTTGCTACTAATCTTGCTCTATATCGCACTGTGTTATTAACATTTAATTTCTTTTTATACACCCACTTGCACTGCACCACCTTAGCATCACTTGGTTTGCTCACTAACTCCCAAGCTTCGTTTTCTTCAAAGGATTTTAGCTCTTCCTCCATGGCACTGCACCACTGCTCTCGTTCAGGTCCACTCATAACCTCCTCATATGTGAAATTGTTCTCATCCAAGCCTTCATCAATTTTACATATATTACCATATCCATACCTGTCTGGTTTTCTTTTTTCTCTCTTCCCAATGTCAGCAAACTCTTGTTCTAAGCTTTCAGCTTCATCACACAGAGACTTGCTATCACAGAATTCTTCCGAGCTAGACGAGCTAGTAGTCGCATATGGTATATATGTATCATCCCGTTCAGAGATTAAGCTATCTTTTTCTGGACTCAAAGTGGTATCATTTTCCACTTCTTTATCTTCAATAATAGGTTCAATGTCTTTATTATCTTTTACCACTGCTTGTACTATATCTGAGTTTGTTTCCTCCATAATGAAAACATCTCTACTAGTAGTAATACTCTTTGACCTAGGATTATATAATCTATAGCCCTTGGTATTTTCTGCGTAACCAATCATGATATATACTTCAGATTTTTTATCCCATTTGGTTCTCTTTGCTTTAGGAACATGGACCATTGCACGACTTCCAAATATCCGAACGTGGCTGAGATCTGGTTTTTTATTACTCCATAACTCATATGGTGTTTTTTGTAGACCCGAAGCTAGCGTTCTATTCCGTAAATAGACAGCAGTATTGACTGCTTCTGCCCAAAATCTTTTATCAAGATTCGCTTCAAACAAAAGACATCGAGCTCTCTCCACAACTGTTCTATTTAGTCGTTCACAAAGACCATTTTGTTCTGGTGTATACGGGTTTGTTGTTTGATGAACTATTCCATTTATCTTTAAATAGTGATCAAATTCCACAGAATAAAACTCCCTACCATTATCTGTTCTTAAAACTTTCAGTTTATTTCCTGTTTGTGTTTCAACAAAAACTTTAAACTCCTTGAAATATTTTAAAGCTTGATTTTTGGCCTTGAGGAAGTAGACAAAAGCCATTTTACTGAAATCATCAACAAAAAGCAAAAAATATCTTGCTTGGCCCAAAGAGACCTGTTCCATCGGCCCAAAAAGGTCCGCATGAACAATTTCAAGCACATTTTCACACCTCTTGCCTTTGTGTGAAAAAGGTATCTTGGTATCTTGCCTGCTTACCTTCACAGCATGTGATGCAGTTAGATTTATCAATTTCTGCTTTATCAATGTACGAAATTCCCTCTACAGCGTCATTCCTCATAGCATTCAGGTTATCCTTGCTATTAATGTGTCAATGTGTGTGCCAGTCTACGGTGCCATATCTCACTTGTCATTGTTGTAGCTGAGCATGCCGCCAAACTTCCTGACTTTATATTCAATCTGTATACTCCATTCAACAAATTTGCTTTTCCAATCAGTACATTCTGTCTATTGCGTATATAGCAAATTTCTTTTTCAAAATTAACTTTGTTTCCATTTCGAATAAGTTGACTTACCGATAACAAATTGGTTGACAGGTTAGGAACACACAACACATCCTTGAGTGTAATGTCGAATTCTGAATTATCAACTATGGTTCTAATCATTGTGTTAGGTTTTGAAAAAAAGAGGGTTGTTGATAAATAAATAATGGTATAAAATCGACCAGTGTTAGGTCTTGTAAAAATAAAGAGGGTAGTTAATAAATAAATAATGTATAAAAGCGGTACACATCGTATTGGAGGGGCAATTCCCGAAACGGCATCGAGGCTAGATATAGTACCACTGGTGAAGAGATGANATTATTGGGATGAATTTTATAAGAACAATATTAAGTAGTAAAGCCAATAAAAATTCATGAATCAAATATCAATTGAATCTCATGCAGGAGAGCTGCCAGTCTGTGGAATAATTAAATTGTAACATGACATAGAAAAGAGTAAGCATCGAGAAATGTGTTCTGGTGGTGGCTTTATGTTTATTCGACGATATGAAAGTAATAAAACGCATGGACATTGGATAGTAGTTTATTAGAGAATGAATATGACTTTGACAGATGGTAAGGAAGTACACATATAGCTAAATGTCGCCACTAGTAATATTTTAATCATTTAGTTACAATTAATAACAATAGAAAGTCCTTGCAAAAGTCTAATTTTTTAAAGTATGTTATGTTATGTCAGCTAGTGAACTTAAAGAATATTGGAATTTTAGCTTGAAATTAAAAATACATGTAAATTTCCACACTAACCAGCTTCAAGCCGCATATCTCTTGAAAGCACAGTGCCCACAGTGCCGGAAGCCCGACACCGATACACTGCGGCGTGGACGTCGCTCCTATATTGTGCTGCTGAGAACGAACCCAGCCATAACGTGCCATTGGGTAAAGCCTCCCTGTAACAACGTGTAGAATTACATATAAATATTTTTTGAACCATAAAAAATCTTTACCGTTAACGCTATGATTTTTGTTCAATACAAGAGGCCGTCGTAGCGCGGTTGCAAAAAGATTTATTTTCATTTTCTCGCTCTGGTAAGAAGATAAATCGCGGCGTTAAGTTCCCCCACCCAACACGCAATGTCCTGAAAATTAGACGTATAGTGAGGAACGGAGTATCTTAATACTGACTTCCCTCTGCCTAGCCTGCTATGCAGGATACAGCGTGAAGCTTTTAGTTGAATATTTCAATACTAACAGTGTACTATACATACATATATTTCCCCTTATATAATATAATTTAAAAAAAAGTTTCGCTATATAATAATGTCGATAGAAAGTTTAGCTTACAACGCAGTATTATAATAAAATAGCGATGAATGGTGGAGAAGGGTATGTTTTAACACAAGACAGGTAGGCTGACGACCCTTATAACAAATAAACTGAACATCTTAAAATGTAAAAAATAAACGTGCCCCTTGTGGCGCAGGACTACATGTATGCAACTGTAAAATTTTCTCTCGGAGGAATGAAATATTTAATATTTTTATTTATTCACTCTGGTGACCTCTCTGCCTTAAAAAATCTACAGAAATTTGTGAACGGAAGTGTTTTGATGGGAAAAGTGTCTTAACATTAGGTTCCCAGGTTCCTTCTGCCTACAGTAGGGTAACCAAGTGTGTAGTATATAGCGTGAAGCTAAAAAAATAAAAAATACTGGTTGTAACGAACAGTCCTTCAGTAACTCATTTTGTACCTACATAATATACACGGTGGAAGTGTCAGCACTACTTTAAATGAAACCACAGTTTTAACTACTCTATAAAAGCTTAATAAAATTTAAAATACTTTTTTTTCCCCAAAAATTAAAAAGTGATTTTTTCAAACAAAATAAATAATAAAATTATTGTTGTAATATAAAACGCCATTTGTCAAGAACGACGCACGCTCACATAAACCTATCAAAGGGAAACCACCGCATACGTGTCATTCCGAAATCGAGTCGTAGGTATTGGCGGCAAAGTTCAAAGTTGATTAACCTTTAGTAGTATTTTTGTAGTAGTATGAGTTTACGTTATTGGTATCTATGCGTAACTGCGTCACACGAAATACAGGTTGGATAAACATCGTAAAATGAAAAAAAATCCTACGACTAAGCGGTTGAGGTATCTTGAATAATTTCTTTAGGTAAGGGTTTAAAATATTTTACACTATATGCTGTTACCGTAAAAGAACGCTGACACTTCCATCCTGTATAGCCCTATACAATATTATTTCCTAGAATCCTTACTTTTCTTTCATAATAAATAACGTTAACAAAAGCGTTGATATAAGATATCACGGCAAACAATTTATAATTTATTAATGAATGTAAAAAAATATTTCGTTCTCATTCAATTCGGCCACTTTTGAATAAGTACGAACTTGTAACGGAATGTGAGTCTGAAAAAGATTAATGACGTTTGATTTTCCACAAAGAAAACGAGAGGAAATATGAATCCGGGAACAGTACGGTTCAGCAGGTGTTTGTTAGACAAGATTTATATATTTTTGGAAATAAAATGTGTTTTACTAATGACAAAATATTGCCCATTTGCCTGTTTACTTTGAAAACGATTATTTTAATGATATTTTTTTATAAACATGTTTAAAAACTCGAATTTCTAGGAAAATTAAACACTAAAAAAATTGTTGCCTTCGTGCCGCAGGAGCACAAGCGTGGAACTGTAGACGCGACGGTTATGAGTTCGATTCGCACTCGGAGCAATGAAATATTTAATATTTTCATTTACACGCTCTAGTAATAAGCGCGACGTTGAGTTCCGCCCCTCAACTAAACAGCTAAAATTATACAGAAATTGCATTTTTTAATAAAAAAATATATTTATGTATATATGTATGTTTAATATCTTTTTATTATTTAGCATAACATCACAATTATTCTATCTTTCTGGTTATACATAAAAATATATAAAAATAAATAAATCAGCTTCACGCTGTATCCCGCACACAGCAGGGTAGGCAGAGGGAACCTAGTGTTAAGACACTCCGTTCCCCACTTTCTGCCGAATTCTGGAGGCATTGCGTGTTGAGTGGCAGAACTCAACGCCGCGCTTAACCTCGACACCAGAGCGAAGAAATGGAAATATAAATTTAAGTAAATATTTCATCTCCTCGAGTGGGGATCGAACCCACAACCAGTCGGTTTTGCAGTCACACCTCGTGCCGCTGCGCCACGACTGGGCTCATAAATAAAAACATATAATATTTAATAAAATAGCCTAATAAAAAAAATGTACCCCGCAACCATTGCCCTCAAGCTTTCTATTACGTTTATATTTTTATAAGACTGTAAACGCAACGCGACTGATTTGGATTCCATTCCCAATCGGAGCAGTGAATTATTTTTTTTTGCTATGATAACAAGACAAATCGCGGCGTGGAGTGCCAGTGGGAAGCCTAGTATCTAAAAACTGACTTACTACTGCCTACCCTGCGACTAAAAAAAACCACAATTATAAGACATATTACACATCAAAGTGGAAAATCTTTTGTGTGTTTAAGTGTATTAAATAATTTCAACACTCGTGTCATCGCTATGAGCAAGTAATTAAAATGTTCTTGAGTAAATATGACTTGATTACTGACCCTTGTGTGTCTTAATGATGCACCTTGCATGCTATCTGGTTTTATGTTAAGGGTAAGTTCCAAAGATTTTTTAAAATTTAAAATCTTTTAATTTTGCGTTTGATTTTAAACTCGACAGTTTGGAGTTCGATGCCCACTCTATGAAATAATTTGTTTTCATATTTTCGTTTTGGTAACCAGACAAAGCGTGGTGTTGAGTTCCTGTACTCAACTGTAGCACTTACAGCACCAGCGCTTATGATTGATTTAGTTGGGAAAATCTTGTCAATAACATATCAAAATTAAAATATTATTTATTGAATTAGGGCATTACAAGCACTTTTGTATTGTCAATTTACAAGAAATGTCAGTAGAGTCGCTCTTGCCGCAAGCTACCACCGGCTTGGAAAGCAGTTCTGCTGAGAAGAGTCGGTAAAAATCTCAACTGATGCTCTTTCTAAAACTTTATTTACAACTAGCGGCCCGCCCACGACTTGGCCCGCTTAAGCTATATGATTATTGATCTAATAAACAGAATGGACTGACAACTGTAATGACTTATAATATGATTTTTATTACTTTAATCTGTAATATTCTAATATGTTTTTTTTACTATTATACTTTGATGGTTTTGAATTAAAAATATCACCAATGTTGATATTTGAAATTTATAAAATATACATAAAGCGAATTATTTATTATACGTATATATTTTTGTAACATTACGTCCTTTTTACCTATGTAACGTACGTCTCATCACAATTTTAAAACTCGGTTAAATCTGCTGATGTCAGAGAGTAATTTAATTTACTCTTTCAGAAACAGCCTTAAATGTTAAATTATTGATTTGATTTTATAATATTCTTTGTAAAATAACTGTAATGATTGCATATTCACTCCTGTACAGTTTTTAAATTAGTTACATATATTATTGGCTAAATGTACAATTGGTAAATATGTAGCTATTACAGTGTACACGTAGAAAGGATGTTTTTAGGCATTTTTATATAGATTTATTTCAAACGAACGAACGAACCAAAAAATCTATGTATTTGCTTGATATCTCTTTGAAGATCAAATCGTTCTTTATCTCTGTGTTGAATTAATTACGATTTAAACTTAACTGTTATGATTTATGAAGGTAATCTCCACTAACAATTCAATTTTGTTTACTTTATGGTATAAAATGTTATATAATAGTGCTTCAAAAATACATATTTTTATCAAAAGTCATACAACCAAGACGTTTCGAATGTCATTCTTTAGCCAGGAGTCTTAATAGCGCGATTGCTATATAACATTCGCAGGCAAACTAATGCCTTGAGTTCATTCATATATATAAATGCCGATAACTTTTTTTTAATGAACAAATTTTGATGAAACAAACTTTAAATGTTAAGTTGATTTAAAACAAAGCAATTGGTGAAACTTTTAAGTCAATCAATTTCGACAGACAGACAGATAAGAAATTAAAAAATATTTTTGATTTCTATTATTCTTTTTAAGTGTCCTTATATCCATTTCAGTCAAAATAACTAAATGTATAGACAAAATATTTCTACTGTCTTTTTATATATAGAGATAGAGATAAATGTATAAATATAATTAGCATTCCGATTTAAGATCAATAGCATATAATTTCTTCCATTATTATCATTATCTTGGATTGAATAGTAAGCTTTGCCTAGTAACATATCTTTTATTTTAAGTTTGATTTGTTCAAGTGGCAAGTCTTAATCACCTACTAAAATTTATTATACATACGTATACCATTTCCTATAGATGATTTAGTAGCTTTTTAAAGACAAACATTAGGAATGATCATCTTGTTTTTATTTCTGCTAATAATTTTGTTTCTATCATTTATCAAGTAATTGTTAATATTTTTAGAAAGAACAAAATATTTTCATAAATACTGTGCTAAAACTGCAGGAATACCTGTTTTATTATAAACTTTTCTCTGAGATTCTCAAGCTTCTTGGCTGGAAATAGCTCACATTGCTCTTTTTTGAATTATAAATATTGATCCGTAGACTGCAAGGTTGTTCTAAAGTATTATTTCCAAGGACAAGATAATAATAATTAAAGTCAACTAGTCTTAGTCTCATATCCCAATATCCCTTTCTGTATCAATAAAATTGAGAATTTCACTATCGACACTAAGTAAAGCTTCACTTCATGTTGGGCTAAATTCTATACATTTAGTTTTCTTCGCCTTTAATACTAAATTATTAACAGTAAGCCAGTGAAGTATTTGCGATAGTACTACTATTCACTTCGTCATTATTATTCTTATTACGATCTACTTTAAGAGTTAAAGAAATATCATCAGCAAACAGTACAATATTGTATAAATTCTTAATATTAAATTGCAGATTAATATATAATAAAAAAAAGCATAAGAGAGGCTATAAAATCAGTCCTTTTGGCACACGCGCCCGTAGAAAGCAACCGGACTTTAAATTATTTACAATAATATGCCGAATCCTTTTACTAAGGTACGAACCAATGAGATCACGAGCACTGCCTCTGGAGTATGTGCAAAATTAGCCATTATGGAGTCAGCTCCATAGTAAGCCAGGAGCAAAAGTAGAAAATTTATATTTATATAGTTTTAATTACATATATATTTATATATGTAATTACAACTTCCATAAATTAGTAAAAGCTAAATAGTTAAATATATTATTCAACTTACAACAGTTGCTTAATACATTAAGTTTCCTTATAATTTTTATTTTTTTATTAACAAGATACATCCTCCTCTTAACATATTCCCATATTGGCTGAGGTGTACACGTCGCTCGCATGGTAATGAAAGCTGTAATTGTGTCTCGATACCTGCTGGTACCTGCTTTGAGTGCTCACTGTCGTCGTAAATATGTTAGAGTGAAATAATATTTGATAGTCGTGGCGCTGGTTGTAGACTGGTGGTGGGTTCGGTCCCCACTCGAGGAGATGAAATATTTATTTACATTTATATTTTAATTTTTTCGCTCTGGTATGCAACACGTGCATACCTGAGCGAAAAAATGAAAATATATGCAAATGCCTCCAGAACTCGGCGGAAAGTGGGGAACGGCGTGTCTTAACACTAGGTTTCGTCTGCCCACCCTGCTGTGTGCAGGATACAGCGTGAAGCTGAAGTACAAATAAGAAGATATTTGATAGTATGTATGTAGAGTAATTTTAAATATTTGTTAATGTAAATTTAGACTAATCTTGTAAAGCTAAAAAGTTTTTTTATTTGAACGCGTTAATCTGAGGAGCTATTGGTTTAAATTATTATTTTTTTCTTGGATAGTACATTTATCGAGCTAGTCTCATTAATTTATATATATTTGACTATTAGAACTTGACGTAGCGCACCGACAATGCGTCTAAGTGTTGGTTGTGGCTTTGATTTCCACTCCACACATCCACAGATGGCAAAGTGCAGTGTTGAGTTTCGTTACTCAACACGTGATGTCAACGACAATGAATGAAGAACGTACCATCACTAAAATTCCTCGTTACTTGGCCTTACATTTTAAAAATATAAATATTTCTTATATGTTTATTAGTATTTTTTTAGGCTCACACATTCCATCTAATACATTAGGATAAAAATAAAAAGTTTATTCTAAGGACAATTCTGCCTACTTTAGCCTACTTAATAAATATTATGCTGGTAGACCTTTACAATAAAAGTCCTTGTAACAGTCCCAAGTTAACAAAGTCAACACATTTCGCTAGCAACATTAAGTACAAAAACTAAATTCATCAAAGCCATATATCAATTCAGCGAGCAAGGGTCAACAAGGGTTGAAATTCAAACTAGCGTAGTTTCAGGCATCGCCCAATATTTGCTTAGGTCGAGTTAAAAGCGTACCGATTAAAATTAAATTACATTTATGTATGAAAGTTTATGTTTTACTTTTGGCTTATTATATATACTATGTTAATTATTTACTGGTATGTGTCTTGTTCTTTTTTTTTCCCTAAATTAGTCAATTATTGATCATACTTTCTTATCATCATTCACATACTTTAAAGTATAAAATAATATATGGACAACAACTATTGCATTTCCGATATTTTTTATTTAACGTTGCGCGGCTAAAATGTATGCATGATTGTGATGTTATGCATGATATATAATAGGCTAAAAATAAAAAAAAACTATAGAATTTTCAATTTTCTTAATTTTATTTAATTAATCGCTATATCCTATCCCTTATTCCACACAATTCGGCTAGATGGGGTCGTAGAACGGTTATTGCAGTAGGTACCAGTATATAAGTATGTTGGTTTTACGGCCTGTCCTGAACACTGAAGCATGTTGGCATAATCATGTAAATTGTGATACACATTAACTTCACCCTCGCCTCAATAAACGGATTCTATGTATGTGGGGACAAAATTAATTGTCATTAGGGTGGTCATAACCTTTAATTAAAGATTTTGTCACAGAAGATATTTGTTATTAACTTGTATCTATAGTTAGTCATCTTAAAGTTCTGACCAAAAATAAATAATTAAAGACATATACATATGAGGCCGGACGTGGCGCAGCGGCACGAGGTGTGATTGCAAAACCGACTGGTTGTGGGTTCGATCCCCACTCGAGGAGATGAAATATTTACTTAAATTTATATTTCCATTTCTTCGCTCTGGTGTCGAGGTTAAGCGCGGCGTTGAGTTCTGCCACTCAACACGCAATGCCTCCAGAATTCGGCAGAAAGTGGGGAACGGAGTGTCTTAACACTAGGTTCCCTCTGCCTACCCTGCTGTGTGCGGGATACAGCGTGAAGCTAATTTATTTTAATTTAATTTTTTAAAGACATATACTTCTAAGATGAAATTTAAAAAATATTTCAGATAATTAAAAAAATATGATCATCATCATCATCATCATGGTAAGATCGTCAATTTATCTCAAAGTCTCAAGATCTATAAAAATATTAAAAACAACAAAGTATTGGGCACAACACTAATTTTTCATAAAAATTCCGCCTAAACGGCATCCACAAATTCAATTACGAGAAAACTCTCGCGACCGCACCTGTTGGCGGGGAAAAACAATTTCCAAACCGAATCAGGCTCGAAGGACCATAAAAATATATAACCTACCTTTTGTCCAACTGGCAATTTTCTGAAGAAAACCCCCGGGGGTCTAACTGTCAATTAATCCCCCCGCCCCTTTGATAGCTAGAAATATTTTAAATTGTGTCTCACGCACCGCTTTTAAATGAAAACAAGATTTTTCACCGACGAACAAAAAGACGGTTTAATGGAGTGAGTTAATAAAGTTACGTCGTACTGGAGGTAGTCTGCGGATCTAATAGACAATTTTATTTTCTATTACACCATTTTGTCCGAGATTGGGTCGTGGAAAGTTAAATACGCTACGTTTTAAGTATTACGCTTGTAATCTCCTAATAAACCGAATTTTGTTTAGATTAAACTTTTTTAATAATGTTTTTTGTTCTCTTGATTTTTCTATTATATTTTTTGTTTTATAATAAATAAAACTAGTATCACGCTGTATCTCGCATGTAATAGGGTAGGCAGATAGAACCTAGTGTTAATAAACTCCGTCACGTAACACTCAATATTCGACACATTGCGTATTGAGTAACCTCATTTCAAAGATCAGAGACTTAGACAAAATATTACAAGGACAAGCAACTAAACTTCAATTTATTGAAAATGAAACGTGGAAATAATACAATAAATTCAAATATAATTTTATAAACAACAAGATATAACTACTAAAGAAATATATAAAATAAGAAAATCACAAACACAAACATCTAACTTATTTTTAAATTACAGTAAACTTTTCTAAAAAACTTTGTAGCCGACCTTTGCCCAGTGTCGAAAAGCTGTTAAGGAGTTTTACTGCCATCCTTTGCAGTCCCCGTAAGATTAAAACGACGGCGAAATGTACTTATCGTCGTTTCACTGTTCACATTCAATTTTATAAAATTGGAGTTTTGTCACGATGGCGTTTAATATTCAGATGCCGTGGGATATCTTTCGTATACATTTTTGATCGATGCTAGTAAAGTGTATTGTTTTATACATAACGACTAGAATATAGTCCGTAATTTTGTTTGCGAGGGCTATTTTTATTAGCTTCACGCTGTATTCTGCCTACAGCAATGTAGGCAGTGGAAACCCAGTATTAAGATACTCCGTTTTTATGTAGATTATAAAATATAAAAACTTTCTCCACTTTTCTCGTTCACATATTAATTTTGGGGTCATCCTCTCTTTATGCTCCCTTATACCTAAGGAATCTATAATTTCAGTTAATTAATCACAAAGTAACATAAGTCGTCGTAAGTTTACATAAAATTTTATGAAATTAGAATTTTGCCATGCCAGTATATATATATCCCATCTTTAGAATTATAGTGACCTGTTCAAAAAAAACCATGACTTTTGTTTTTGTCAGAAATTGACCTTGTTCCCCACTTAAGTAAAGTGAACCAAGTGTCTTAATTCTAAGTTCTCTCTGCCTACCCTACTGTGTACAGCGTCTTCGTGTACAGCGTCTTCAGCGTCGGTTTAGGTCGTCGTTTTAGGTCAATTTCTGACAAAAACTAAAATCATGGTTTTTTGATTAGGTCACTATAATTCTAAAGGTGCGATATGTACGTACATATTGCAGGAATATTTTTCGTGTACATTTTTGACCGTAACTTGTAGAGGTACAATATATTGTTTTTATAATATGTTACACTTTTATGTAAGCAACTGTGTTTGCGTGACCTATAAAGTGTTATATTCGGCGGTAAGTGGAGAACGGAAGTATCTTAATGGGAATGGAGTGTCTTAATTCTGTGTTTATGTTCACAGGTTCCCTTTGCCTATTCTGCTATGGCCGAGATAAAATCCTTCCTTTCTTTTTCTAGTTAAAACTTCGTCAAATCATCTTTCAGTGCTTTCCTATACTTTCTATATCAAATTTTTGACAAAATGGCAGCTTACCACGTCCATTGGTGTTAGCTGTGTATTGTCTCTTAGACACACTGTAATGGAAGACTTGAATTAACTTCTAACCGATATTAATTTTATTTTGATTGTTTAAAGTGATAAACTTAATCTTAATTCTAAGTAAACTCATAAGTTTTGGATACCATTGCTACTTGTGGAATTTAATCTTTCCACTTACTCATTCTGGTAAGACGACAAAGCGCAGCGTTAAGTTACACCTCTCCTCACGTCATGTTTTTTGAAATTCGGCTGGAAATGAGGAACGGAGTGTTATTTCAGTAGAATACTGTATTACCTCTGCCTACACTGCTAAATGCCAGGACCTACAGCATGAAACTAAAAAAAAACCTTACAATATATATGTGGTGGAACATCTTTCGTATACATATTTGATTGACGCTCGTAAAGACTATTGTTCAGAGCGACGTCAAGGAAATATATTTTGTACTTTTCCGTTGTTCACTCAAAAAGCATTGATGAATATTTGATATAATCCTTATTTTTTGTTTTATAACACATTTTTTCTATACTTTGAAACTGATCGGTGTTGGTACGTGGAAGATATATGAGTAAAATTGTTATTGGGGACATTTAACAATGTAATATAACGCGTAATAATGATTTTATTATTTTTTGTGGAGGCCAGTCATGGCGCAGAGGTACAAAGTGTGACTGCACAATCGACTGGTTGTGGGTTCGATCAGCACTCGAGGACATGAAATATTTATTTATATTTATATTTTCATTTCTTTACTCTGATGTCGAGGCAAAGTGCGGCGTTGAGTTCCGCCACTCAACACGCAATGCCTCCAGATTTCGGTGGAATGGAGTGTCTTAACGCTTGGTTCCCTCTGCCTACTCTGCAGTGTGTGGGATACAGCGTGAAGCTGATTTATTATTTTTTTGTCTGTTTGTCTGTGCGTTTGTTCACGTTAATCTCAGAAACGGCCTAACTTATTTAAATGCAACTTACATTATTGTGTTTTGAGAAGGTTCCCTTAAAATTTAGTATTTTTTTTAGAATAAAAAAAGTTATATCAAATAAACTATTTTGTGAAATGGTGTAAAGTTTTTAATGTATAAATAATGTCTTTTAAATCATAATGCTGTCAGAACGCGTAAGTAATTCAGGTTAGTTAGTAAAAAATTATGTAGTTCAAGCGGGCAATGTCGTGAACACGTCTTTATATTTATAAGTGAACAAATATGAAAAGAGTCTACTTTTAAGAAGATTGTTAACATTTTGAGTGAGATCGATTTAGATTACAGCGAGACCATCCAACTATAAACGATGGCCTCAATCTTATTTGTTTTACTTCTTTAATGTTAGGGCAATGTGTTTTCTAATATTCGCTCAATTTTTAAGCATTGCGTGTTGAATGACGAAACTTAACAGCGGGCTTTCCAGGTCAAAGAAAATAGTTCATGACGCCGAATGGGAATCAAACCCACAACCACCGCGTAAACAAGAGGATGCTACACTGCTCCGATGCGCCACGAAGCCTCAACTCACCCGTCAAAAGTACATAAGTACATAATATTGCCAAAGTCAAGTCTTCACAATATTTTTTTTCTATTCAAAGAAATCTTTCTACAATATTCATATCCAGGCAAGTTCACATCTGCCTTTTCTTATAACCATAATATTCAAGTTTTCAACATAGGCCATCTACTAAGTTTACATGGTTCATATAAAAAATGCCGAGTGGGACGCAAGCACCTCGCAAAGGTGAACTCGTACGTGCCTTCGAAGATAAAGTGCTAATTTTGTCTCCCATCCATACAATAGTATAGTGGCGGTACAAAACAAATATCTGTTCTGTCTGTTTTTGTTGATTTTCATACATTCGTGACTAGACTTTTTTCCTTATATTTATTTCATAACCGCATTTTGTCTATATATCGTGTTTTTGCAGGTTTTCGTTTTTTGATCTTTTGATTTGTTAAAATTTTTAGTAGAATTGTTGATTGAAGTCTAACTATGAGTATAGTGATAGGTAATTGGAATATTAAAAAAAAATAACTGATATGAAACCGTCGAGACACAGGACACAAGTATGTGACTGTAAAGGCGATGGTTGTTGGATCGATTCCCATTTGGGAAAATAAAATATTTATTTTTTTCATTTCCTCGCTTGAAGTTTCTAAATGGAAACGGAGTGTCTTAACACTAGATTTTCACGGTCCCTCTCTGCCTATCATGCGCATAATACAGCATGAGGCTAAGACAAATTTAATTACTTCTCCAAAAATAATTTTATTTTTTTTCTTTAGCCAGGAATCTTACCAGCGCGATTGCTATATAACTTTCGAAGGCAAACTGCCTTGAGTTCATTCAAATGACGATAACTTTTTTTTAATGAACCGATTTTGATGAACCAAACTTTAGTAGTTAAGTTGAGTTAAAACAAAGCAATTGGTGAAACTTTTAAGTAAATCGGTTCAGTACTTTCAGAGAAAAATGTGGACATACATATCGACAGACAGACAAGAAATTCAAAAAATATTTTTGCTTTCTATTATTCTTTTTAAGTGTCCCTATATATCCCCATATATTTCAGTCAAAATTTTTAAATGTATAGATAAAATACTTTTACTGCTTTCTGTATAATAAGACAGTAAAAATATCTTGTCTGATGGTAAGTGATTACCCCCGTCCACGATATCGTGCAACACCAGAGGAGCTGCAGGTGCGTTGCCTGCCTGAAAGGTGGGTTGGGTGCCGGAGAATTAGAATATTACAGATTAGAGTAATAAAAAATCATATTAGAAGTCATTATAATTGTCAATCAATTTTGTTTATTAAATAAATAATTATGTATTATAGTTAAAGCGGGTGAAGCCGCAGGCGGGCCGCTAGTAGGAAGAAAAAAATTTTTTTACTTTAGTAGATTATTTATTTCACGAAATACTTCTGAAGTTGATGGAAAATAATCAATCCAGTGTCTTAACACTAAGTTCATAGAGTACTTACCTTGCAGTAAATATGTATGTGAAGATAAGAAATATTTACTTTTCATTGAAAATAAATGTTTTTGTGCATATCATATATGGTGATATTAATTTGAGAAAGTAGTCGACATTCGTTTTAATTTTGTAAAAGCTACAGTGGGTTTCAATTGATTAATTATTCCAATACGTACCCACTCGTAGCAACCTGACGAACTCAGTTATTGAATTATATTTTGAGTTTCTTCAATCAACACGCAGTGTCTCGATGTAATAAAGCGGAAAATGGGTTTATATTCCTAAAACTAGATTCCCTATATCTACCCTGATATGTACGAGAAATAAAGCTAAAAAAAAAGAAAACCACTTTCATGAATTTACCTGTACGCATAAATAATGTGGTAATTAACTTGTAATTCATTTTCTGTTTAGGATGAAAGAAAAGGCCGAAAAGAGTGTTTAAACTTTAAGTTTTCTATTGCTCAATGCAGGAATATATGAAAATGTGTCTTGTTGTGTCTTTTTTAGTTAACATACTTTTGTACGTTCATTGTTTACATTTTCTAAGAAAGATAAGAAAAAATCTTATCTAAGAGTTAAAAAAATACTTTAAAAATATAAAATGATATTTAATATTAATTAAACTCTAATTATCGTCTGTAAGTGTTACAAGGGCGTAAATTTCATTAATTAAAACAATAATACCAACATAAAGTAAATATAAACATGTGTACGTATAGCCTTCCCACACAGTAGTGCTAAAACGTTGCACCGCCTGTAATTTAAGTTCAGCCCGGAGGGATTAATTCCACTGAAATACTCTCGTATTTCCTGCGAGCTTTGTCATTTGATGATCGACAGTGACTGACTTCATTAAGATAATTGTATACAGTATTATGTTATATATATATGTATATATGTTATGTCGAGAGGTCGTCGTAGCGCAGGAACACAAGCGGCTGTAAGCGCTTCGGTTGTGGGTTTGATTCTCAATTGGGGCATTAAATATTCTCTTCTTCTTTCATCTTCGCTTCATCTTCGCTCTTGTAGCAAGGAAAAGCTTTTTTTTGTTTTCTTTTTATTAATGTGAAAATATTGTTCTGAATATTGAGGAAATATATCTGTTAAAAGTTAAGCTCTTCCGACTTATGTAGGAATTGGAAGGGGTTATCAATTGTAGTTTTTAATGTTTGTTACCTCAGTACTTTTGATTGGGTGAATAGATTTTGACGATTCTTTTTTTATTTGAAATGGACGAATAACTCAATCTCTCTCAAGTTAGTGGTTGTCTTATGTAAAACTTCAAACTTAATTAGGCATTATTGTGCATACTAACATTTGGCATTTTGACAAGAACATACATAAAAAATATTCCGACGAATTAGGAACCCTCTCCCTTTTTTGAAGTCGGTTGAAAATGAGAACATTCTGTTTTTAGAAGTCGGTTAAAATGAAATGTAACGACCAGGAATCTCACTTCCGACGCGCATTTTAACAATGTTTTTCCTTGTAACTGTATTACAGTATAATTATATTTTTTACCAAAAAAAAAACAACTTGTTCAATTTCAGCCGGATCCCATAATCAGGACTTAACTAAACTTTCATAAAACTATCCTTGAAGTGTACCCTTTCAAATAAAAAAAGAGTCATCGGGATCAGTTGGCGTAATATTGAGTTATTCGTTCATTTGTCGCGCATATACCTAATGCAAATTTAAGACTTATGTGATTTTCTCATAGATACCATTGTCAGAAATGGAGCAAAAAAATTTTTTTTTGACCCATTTCTGACAATAGTCCACACAGAAAGCACTAACTTTCAAATAAAAAAAATCATCAAAATCGATTCAACCAGTCAAAACGTCTGAGGTAGCAAACTGAAAAAAAAGTCGAATTGAAAACAGAAATCAGATTTTCTTACAGAAATCGGTTAAAAATTAAGAGTTGCCCTTTTAACAAACATATTTTTTCAGTTTCCAGAACAATATTTTCACTATGACTAAAAAATTTTTTAAAAAATTTGATCCATTCTAATTTACATAAATCAGCTTTACGCTGTATCCCGACTACAGCAGGGTAAGCAGAGGGAACCTAGTGTTAAGACACTCCGTTCCCCACTTTCTGTTAGATTGGCATTGCGTGTTGAGTGGCAGAACTCAACGTCGCGCTTTGCCTCGACACCAGAATGATGAAATGGAAATATTAATTTAAGTAAATATTTCATTTCCTCGTGTGGGGATCGAACCCACAACCAGTTGGTTTTACAGTCACACTTTGTGCCACCGCGCCACAACTGGCCTCGATAATATACCTACGTATATGTAAGTAATTTTACTTACATACATATATTTCAATCTCATTCAATTTAATTACATCAAAGACGTGAGATAAACTAAAACAATTAAAAACTAATCCCAATTGAGGTGAGCAATAACCTCTACTAAAATATAACTTCTCTAGTATAGTGCGGTGAAACTGTTTGCAGAAATTTTTAACTAGTATGTTGTTCGCTCGAAGCTTTAATTAAAATGATATTCATATTAGACAAGTCAAAACAGGCTGTTGAGGCTGTTGTGAAGCTGTAGTGGCACAGAGTTTTGAGTGTAAACGCCACGGTAGTGGGTTCTATTCCCACCCGCTGAAATGAATTATTTTTATTTTTTCGCTCTAAGCAAGACAAAGCAGCGTTGAGTTCCGTCAGTCACCAAGCAATACCTAAAAAGTTGGACCGAAAGCAGAGGACGGAATGTCTTAACACTGGGTAAATGAAATTAATAATTTTAAACATAATTCTCGAATGGGGATTGCATCTAAACAATTGCGTTTACTGGCAGATGCTGTACCACTAAGTATTTTATATACACAGAAACTATAAATATACTATAAAACATATTTCACAAACTGAAAGGTCAGTTACCTAAATTCGTGTTTATTCCTTCCGAAGGGATCGCAAGAGCAAGTAATAAGCAAAATTTCGTTAATCGCAAAAGTTCTGAACAGACTTTCATTCAATCCTTTGTCACCCCAAACTTTATTGCCCTCTGTTCACAAACTTACTTCATTTCCATATCCATTGACTGTTGGAAGGGTATTATTTTAATAATACGTTTATTACGTATAACATGTTATTGTATTTATTATTCATAATGTTTTATTGTTTTATTTGAAGTAATTTAGCTTAGATTTATGGTGTATCCCACAAATAGAAGATATTCTGTTTCTTATTTGTCGGCCAGTTTCCGGGACATTGCGGTGTTAGAGTTGCGACACTCAACACCGCGATTTGTCTTGTTAACATAGCTAATCTATTTCCAACCGTAACCTTTACAGACGCTCTAATTACGGAATATAATTTTTGTGGAGAAAAAAGTTTCACTAGCGAGTAAACACGACAGATTGTGAGTTTGATACCCACTCGAGGAAATAAAATCTTTAATATTTTCATTTCTTCGTTCTGGTATGAAGACAAAGCGCGGCGTTGAGTTTCACCACTCAATACAACGAGACTGCCAGTATTCGGCGGAAAGTGTGGAGCAGAGTATCATAACACTATGCTCTCTTTGCCTGCTACATGCGGGATACAGCGTGGAGCTGAAAATTAAAGTATAATATGAGTATTTACTGACATATCTCTCTGTTCGTGTTCCAAAAGTTATGTTTGTTGCCTATTATTATATGATTTTTCTAATAGAATTGATACATTACATTTATATTGATTCGACAAAGGTGGAATTGACAAGAATATAAAGAATGTGTGATTCATCAATAAAATATATCATTTTATATTTTAACCTAAAATAGCTGTAAATATTGGTTATATAAAGATATAAAAAATCAGCTTCACGCTGAATCCCGCACACTGCAGGGTAGGCAGAGGGAACCTAGTGTTAAGACACTCAGTTCCCCACTTTCTGCCGAATTCTGGAGGCATTGCGTGTTGAGTGGCAGAACTCAACGCCGCGCTTGTCCTCGACACCAGAGCGAAGAAATGGAAATATAAATTTAAGTAAATATTTCATCTCCTCGAGTGGGGATCGAACCCACAACCAGTCGGTTTTACAGTCACATTTTGTGCCACTGCGCCACGACTGGCCTCAATGGCAATATAAAGATATCCTGTAGTAAAACAATTTTTATCATCCTGCATATTTAATTTTTTTTTCTCGATATGATTATCGTTTATAGTACTATAATATTTTTCAATTTGAGAAAATAATTTATAAATTTTAAGAATGTTTGTTGTTATTTAAAAGATATTCTTATATTCTAAAAATAAGAAATTACTTAAAAAATGCTTTCTGTGCGTGCTTTATGATGACTATTGGTATCAATTAAACAAAAAAATATTTTAAAAGTTAAATATTATTAATTATATATTCATATAAATATGATTTTTTTTCAAATTTGTTTTCTCAAAGAAGATTGCACAAAAAAGTTGTGATATCTCAGTTATTTAATCATTACAACTGTTTATTTAATAGTAAATTAATTAATTAAATCAAACAGAAATTCGCCCGGGAGGAATGAATTATTCATTATTTATACATTCATTTCTTCGGTCTGGTAACAAGGCAAAGCTCAGCGTTAAGTTCCGCCACTCTACTCATAATGCACTGAAAATTCGGTTATAAGTGAGGAACGGAGTGTCTTAACTTTAGTTCTGCCTACCCAACTATGTGCGGGATACAGCGTGAAGGTGAAAAACAACTGTTTTTTATGAACCCATTAAAATAAATGTTAAAAGAAGGTTACCAAAAAACAATAGTGCCAACTACATTTTAATCAGTTGAGGTGTTTCTGAATTTAGCTTGAAAAAACTCACAAAAAGACAAAAAATAACAACTCAAAGGTTTTAATAGTTTTAACATTAGAAATCTTAAGTTCGCTGGAAACATACATTATATACCTATTAAAACATAAACGTAATTCAATGTATTAAATAAATAATTAAACAGTTTAAGCGGGCGAAACCGCAAGGTCGCATTAAATATTTTAAATTAATAAAATAAACATAACATGTTTGGCAATATACACTACTGTACAGAGTGACGTTTACACACGTTGCTATGGCAACGCATATTGTATGCGTCAATTGATTGACTAGTTTAAATAAATATTCAAGTGTATTCTAGTATACAACAAAGTGGCAACAGCGCGTGACAGTGCAAAAGAAGCCTACACCCGCTACGTCGACCGAATCGGAGAAATCGGCAACGTCGCGTAAATGTATGTGTTATCATGACATTGAGGCCAGTCGTGGCGCAGTGACACAAAGTGTGACTGTAAACCCTGGTTGTGGGTTCGATCCCCACTCGAGGACATGAAATATTTATTTAAATTTATATTTCCATTTCTTCGCTCTGGTGTCGAGGCAAAGCGCGGCGTTGAGTTCTGCCACTCAACACGCAATGCCTCCAGAATTCGGCAGAAAGTGGGTAACCGACTGTCTTAACATTAGGTTCCCTCTGCCTACGCTGCTATGTGTGCGGGAGACAGCGTGAAGCGTGATTTATTTAGATTTATTTATCATTACGTTAAGTTACCAAGTAACGCTATCAAATTGTAACGATTCTCAAGTATCTGTATGGAATTACCGGTAATTAACGTTATTTTTAATGTTCACAACCCTCGTATTGACAAACTCTACAATGGCCTCTTCTAATCACATAACAGTAAATTTAAATTTCCCTCAGCTCTTACAGAATTGCATATATCATAGCAGTATTAAACGTCTGTATGATGAATAGTACCTGAAATAGTACTTTAAAGGTCACTTGGGACTATAAATCATATACTTGGGGCATTGTGAGAAAACTTCGGCCACGTATGGAGATATATTAATATTATTTTATAAGTTATTTTATTTTAAAATTGTGTCAATATGGAGGCTGCCGTGATAAACGCGACGGTAGTGGTTTCGATTCTCATCCTTCCCACTCGGGAGAGTGAATGATTTCATTTTCAACGAGATAACATAACAAGACAAAACTCAGCTTTAAGTTCCGCCACTCAACAATCTATGTCTTAAAAATTGGACAGTGCGTGTGAAATAGTGTTTTAGCACTTGATTCCATCTTTTTTGCTATATGCGCGATACATCGTAAAGCTAAAAAAAATACATTGCAACTTCCAACAGTCACGTACAAGATTTGTCTCAAAAACGTTAACGTGTCATCAAATTACAATTACAAATTACAATTTGATATTTTCACGCAGAAAATTTCGCCATTCTCACTAAATTTCGTTCTTTTAATACTATTTGACATAATAATATATTTATAAGTAGAGTTTTCTCATAACTCACGCCGCACTTAATACCCGACGCCGGTCGCACTTTGTCTTCGTTACTGTAATAACGTCTCGTAATGGACACAGGCTTTACACTGCAATGGACACGTTTGGCTGCCATTTATATGTATATGTATGTTTTAAAATTGGGTTAAATTTACATTTTACACGTTGAATTGTTGCATTTTTGTAGACTCCGACTCTAAGTGCGATGGTGTTAGGTTCGATTCCAGCTAAAAAATAAAGTTACAGGATATGCAGAGAATTGTCAACGTAGATCTCACTCGCGACTAGAAGTTCATACTTAAGCCAACATCCACACGCTTACTCAAAAGCAGATTTTTTAAATACAATAGTCATTTATTTTAAACGTGAATATAACAAAAGGTATTTTTATACTTTTTCACTACCAGGTTCATTCTTTGATCAATGATTTTCCGATATTTGTTGTATAAATATAAAATAAAACAGGCAGAAAGTATAATACGGAGTGTCTCAACACTATATTCTGTTTAGTTACCTTGCTACATATAAGATACTTGGAACTAAAAGGACAAATTTCTTTGAGCTTACTAATTCCTCACTTATCCCACGATTTGAATACACTTTTATACCATTATAAATTCTTATCATAGGCAACACAAAGTACAAAAGACGCAAATTAATAGACTTCTTTGCTTGAACGTTTTACTAAGCTCGGTTATGTAGAGGCGGTATTAGCGTGCCTGCTGTTGTAAATTATACCTTGCTATAGTTATGTTACAGGTGAAGGGCAATCTTCTGTAATATTTTTGAAGTCTGTACTAAAAAAAAAAGCTTGACGCTGTATCACGCACACAGTGGAGTAGGTAAAGGGAACCTATTTCTGGGAGTGGCGGAACTTAACGCCACGCTTTGCCTCCACACCAAAGCGGAGAAACGAATATATAAATGTAAAAAATATTTTATTTGTTCGAGTGGGGATAGAACCCACAATCAGCCCTTGTGCCACGACTGGCCTCAACTAATATTATGAATATATAAATAATATAAAAACTTTATTCACTTCTTAAAATCACAGGCTCAAGCTGGTTGAAGTTACTAAAATCAAATTAAACAAAATTAAATCAGCTTCACGCTGTATCCCGCACATAGCAGGGTAGGCAGAGGGAACCTAGTGTTGAGACGCTCCGTTCCTCACTTTCTGCCGAATTTTGGAGGCATATCATGCTGAATGGCGGAACTCAACGCCGCGCTTTGCCTCGGTACCAGAGCGAAGAAATGAAAATATAAATGTAAATAAATATTTCACTTCTTCGAGGGGGGATCAAACCCACAACCAGTCGATTTTACAGTCACACTTTGTGCCTCTGCACCACGCCAGAGGCCGGTGCTTCTGGTTGGAGTTACTGATTAATAAAATAAGGAAATTGATTTGTGTTTAGAAATGGATGATATGGCACTCGATTTATTTATTAGTAAACAGTACATTAAAATCAGTTGCATGATTTAACAGATATTTATTTATTTCTTTTTAGCTTCATACTGTATCCCGCATTTAGTAGGGTAGACAAAGGGAACCTAGTGTTAATACAATAAGACACTCCATTCCCCACTTTCCGCTGAATTTTCGAGGTATTGTGTTTCGGGTGATGGAATTCAACACCGCTCTTTTTGCCTTGGCACTGCAACGTCAATGAAACACGAAGTTGGGAGCCAGACTATTTATTAATGCATACCCACTATACAATATATAATATACTCACACTACATCTTTCCTCCTCTAATTTAACACTAACATACAACAAATGCCAATATAAAGTGATACTTTAACAGTGAAGAATGTAATAATATTTTAACCTAATACTTAGTAATATTTTATAAATCATGTAACCTCTAAATCTTTTAATACTTTACAAATAGCCTACAGAACACAATATATATTTATTACTTATTAATAAATTAATTTAAATTTTTATTTCTATTATACGCTCGCAGAGCTCGCGCGGAAGCGTCCGGTGGTGGAAGACTCGGGGAGCGGGTTCTATTACGAATCGTGTCTTTTTCCCCATCTGAACCCGATTCCTCCCCCACGGCATCTTCAAATGTAGCTTCTTCCTCATTATTTGTCTCTTTTTGTTC